>BSUD01000004.1:19848373-19952380 GCA_033239045.1 Fagopyrum esculentum | reverse complement strand
ATATATATATATATATATATATATATATATATATATATATATATATATATATATATATATATATATATATATAATGATATAAAGGATATCAGATCTGTGTAAAACAAACAATACAATATTTACAGTTTAGAGAACTTAATAGAATACCCTAGATCCTCATGCTCTAGATCAGGAACTGTTGGAGTGAGAGTAGATCATTTGGTCCCATCATATTGCAAGATGAAATATCTTATATTCTCTTATATACACCTTATGAAACTAAACTTATAAAAGAAAAAACATAGTTGTGTATAATACTATTCCAAGGAATATAGTGTCTTGAAAGTGGTGGAAGCTCTCTGAGTGCAATGCCAACCAGATAATTAAAATTGTATTAATTTGTTTGAGAAAAAGGGGTAAGTAGGCAGTTAATGAATCAATCAAGAAGTAATGGACAATTGTGTATCTATTAAGATAAAATAGGCCCCTTTAATTTCTGTAAAAATGATAAAATAATTATTAATTCAATATCCTTCCATAATTAATAATACTCTCTCCTAATTAGTTTGACTATTTTTTTAATTAATTAAGAAAAACTGAAAATTGATAAATATAATCATGGAAACAGCTATCTTCAGATAATTAATTAAGCAAAACTGAAAATCGTTAACTATAATCATGTATGTTTTTTAAAATTAAGGAAAACTCTCTCTCCTAATTATTTTGGTTGTATTCAGATCTGGTTTTTTTTTTTGGTAAAAGTGTTAGTGTTCTAATGTGTAGTGTTTGCTAACATTATGTACATTAGTTTGTTCTTATGAAAGACTTATGTAATATATGTACTTATGTACGTCGCATGAATTGATATTAATTTTGTGTACGTTAGTATGCAATATAATGTTATGAAATGTCTGTTAAGTAATGTATGTTAATATTATGTACATTATTGTGTGTTTGAGAAAGATTTATGTATGATATGTAATTATGTACACAACCGCAAATGTGATTAAGTTTATGTACAATAGTATTTCATACAATGTTATGTAATGTTTGTTATGTACTGTTTGGTAATATTATGTACATCATTTGTGTGCTTTGTGATAGACTTATATATGATATCAAATTGTGTATTAGTCACGGAATTATGTATTAAGTGTTGGTCATATGTACTCGTGTATAGTTTTTTGTTAAAAAATCTATATTATGTACATGTATCTTCCTAAATACACATGCAAAACACAAAAACGAATACACAAACTTGAAGCCATATTTACAGAGATGGAGTGCACAAACTTGGATCTCCTTAAAAACACATGCAAACACAAATTGAGCACATAATTTTGATTCGTCCTACAATCAGATACCATATATACATAAAAAAAGAGTTTCTTTTTTACTACATATCTCTAAAATCTCTAAACGAAGTTCATCTTCTCCTTGTTTGCTCAATATAAAATCTAATGTGATGAACACGGCAGAAAATTTACATAATACCACAATACACTGCTAGACATTTTAAAACCCAAAAAAGTAACCATTTTTCTATGGCGGTCTTCGGTACCGATTTGAGGAAGAAAGCTAGCACCGGTTTACGGTGTGAAACTTACAGACGAGAAAATAGAGACAGATATCGAACAATTGCTGAGAAATTTACAAAGTTTGTTTGAAATTATACAAACCAGAAGTGAGATTGACGGATGAAGAAGGTGTCGACGATTGCTTTGAGTGCTCCGACAACAAATTCTCCAGAAACAAGGCGCGGCTTTTCCGACTGGTTTGAGAAGAGAAATTGAATATATGAAGAATACTGTAAATGTCTTTAATATTCAGTTACATATTTTAACGGGATTTCCCTTTTTTGTTTTGATAGTTTTATCACCCTTTTATGAATATGCCCTTAATTAGTTATGCTTATTTCAGTCATTAATTATTTAATTTGCCTTTATTTTTTGGAAAGAAATTAAAGGGGCCTAGATTGTTTCTACAAAACAAAAAGAGCTTTTCTACACCAAATTTCTCATTTGATTTTCGATCATATGAGGATAATACCCTCGTGCAATTTTATATACCTCATAAATGTCAAATCACGATGATCAAATACACGACACAGTACATGTTTTTTTTAATGTGTCTTAGTCTCTCAAATACGTGTTTTAGTGTGCAACTTAAATTCAAAACCGTAAAATTAGAATGATAAAATAATATAGCACTTTATCATGAGATCATAATCTAAATGTTAATTATTTTAGTTTACACTAGTTTGTACGACGAGTCTCGATCCTAATTGAACGAATGATACCTAATATATAAACTGTATATATAACTTTAATTTACTTTGACAAATTTATATTTTTTTAAAAAAAATTGACTTTTCCTTTTCCTTTTAATTTTTGTGTTTTTGTTTATAGTTAAACATAGTAATAATTTTGTACTTTATGGCCTAATTTTACACTTATTATTCGAGTTAATGTTTTTGTCAAACTCGTTAAAATTAAACGTGGACGGGGAATTTAACGGGGAGAACCAAAACCATAAAATTCTAAATGCTCATTTGTTTATTAGGTGACAAAGTAGACCTCTCTTATTTGTTAATAAAGATTAATTTAAAGGGTTATTTTGTAATTTCAATTTACATAGTCCAAACCCAGCTAGGCTAATTGAACTTGTGTATTCTATTATTGTATTTTTGTTGTAAAGTTTGCACTTAAAACCGAATGTTCATACACAATTTTAATACACAATGTAATACGCAATTTCTATCAAATAATGTTAATACACACTTAATATAAATTGTTAAATTCTATAATTAACAAAATTGATCACTTCTTACTTACACAAGCCCAATGGTCCGTCGTTTACACAAGGTCGCGTTACAAAAGCCCAAACCCAATCGAGTGACACAAGCTCAAAAGTCGGTTGTTAAGACAATTAAATGTTTGGGACATTTTGTGCATTTATAAACTTAGACCATATCTTGTAATTATTCACCTCAGGGCATTCGACGCACTTTCAAAAATTTGGGTCATTCCTGTAAATACAAACTTGAGCCGTTTTTCTGTAATTATCCAATCAAGGCAAATTTGCAAATTCTGAAAGTAAGAGTTATAATTGTAAATATAAAGTACGGGTGTATTTTTGTAATTATACCAAAAGATCATCAAGCCCGATTAGGGTTTCGGGTGAACCCAGCGGCGACAAGCGGCAAGGGAGCTCAGCGACAAAGGTGGCAAGGCAAGCTCCTGGCGCAGCCTTTCCGACAGTGGCGGCTGTCATCCTCGGTAGTAAGGAAGCTTGGCGACAAAGGTGGCAAGGCAGACTCCTGGATCGACTTTCCTGACAATGGCGGTTGTCATCTCCTGCGGTAAGGGAGCTCGACAACAAAGGTGGCGAAGCACGCTCATTGCACGGCTTTCCCGACAGTGGCGGAAGGCTTATGTTCCTGGTAGGGAGCTTACGACGATGATGGTAATGGTAGTGGCAGTCTCCTCCAACGTCTACTGGTTTCCGACAATGGCGGTCTTCTGTTCCTAGGGGGAGCCTCCAACGATGACGGTAATGGCATTGGCGGTCCTCCAACTGTTTCGTCGGGATGTGAAAATCTAATAGGCGGCAAGGACAAATGCAAAAGGCATGCAAACTCTAACCGGCTATTGAGGGTGATTTTATAGGTTTTTTTTGTATTTTCAATTTACCCTTATACCGGTTTCATTAAATAATTTTATAAATATAATTTATCGATAAATAGAGGAACCTAATATACATCAACTATATAAAAAAAAAACTTTAGCCCAATCTTCTTAAAAAAAAACAATCAACAAAGGAGTAATCATCTCAACACAAATATTATTTATTTTATCTTTGTAGATAACTCAGCCATGCTTTTCAAAACGACAAGTTTCTTTGAAACAAGCTTTACTTACGTGACTTGATTACGTGATTTGGGTTTCACAGTTGGAAATATTCCGATTTTAATATTAGTCTTTCCAACTATAAATGAAATATCATAGAAAAAATTCCATGGAACAAGACAAGTTGGCCCCATATTTAAAGAATACTAATTCATGGAGGTGAGTGACACACTAGTCTCCATCAATCTTTGGTTTCAGCTCACTTTCACTAATGACTCTTCTCACATCAAAATTTCCAGGAAATCAACAAGTATCGGCATCTAAGTATTCTAAATTTGTCATACAAACATAGGCTTAAAATAAAGTATAATGAAACCATGCAAGTAAGATCTTGTTCTCGATTTATCTACTTGCTCTATTTGTTCACTTTACAAATAGACACTCCTTATCTAAGTCATGACATTCTTCCCAAGTTTCAATTTAGTGAAAAAGTGTGATTGTACTATAATCTTGGCTTGATACTACACCTGTGCTAGCTCTAGAGCAGCCATCCTGTTATAATAAGACAATAAATCTAGGTAGACTTATACAATGAGCCATGAATCGAGTGAGACGAGGAAAGCGACCGGGCAAGTTTAGAGTTATATTCTTTTGGGTTATAAATAGATAGATTTAGGGTTGTATTCTTTTCATCAAGGAAATTATATTGAAAATCCTAGCTGCAAGTTCCGTGCAGCAAAACCAAAAAACGTTTCCTCTTCTCTCGTTACTCCTATGATTAACTCGTTCAAATCACAACACAACCATTTTCTATTTTACAACAAAAATACATCAGCATGTACACATGCATTATGTTTGCTAAGTGATAATTATACAAATTTGTGTCATTCTGTTACATACTTTTGAATAAACATGGCTTCTCATGAGATGATGGAGTTCTTGTTGGCACCAGCAGGGAGTGTGCTTGACATAAACTTTTCATAAGTTTATTTCTTTTCCGAAAATCGTTGGGTCTTATGCATTAGAGGATGCACATCAAAATATGCAGGTTTGCTAGAACTAGCTGGGAATGTGCTTGATGAAAAATCTTCTAACATTTATATCACTCATCGAATACTCATCAAATCCTTCAACTTGGATTGAGAAAGGTTCTTGTTCTTGGTACCATCTTGTCACCTGAGCCGGGGATTTCATAATCATCTCTAGTGTCATTGCCACTTCTTAAAGCTATGACATTACGACTGCTACTCATACTATCATTGTTTCTCAAAGTAGAAGTGGGTAATGCATATGTTGCAAAGCCTGGTTGTAATTCTACTTGTGGGAATGTGAGTATCCCTTACCCCTTTGGGATGGGTCCTGACCATTGCTTTCATAATCCCTGGTTTGAGATCGAGTGCAAGCCATCCCCATATCATAAAAATGCCTCCAAACCCTTCTTATCCAAATGACACAATGTTGAGGTCGTGCATGCATGTTGCTTTTATACTCGCCATATTTTAACACAGGTTTATCTTTTGAAGTTATGATACCTCCACTGAATGCGTGCAGTGCAGATACACAACAACTGTTGAAGAGTATCGACTTGCGGAAAAGCCCCTTTTACTTCTCGGCCCAAAATGAATTCATCATGGAAGGATGCTCAGGCGATGCAGTCGTTGTTGACCAAAACAGCATCAGTATGGCAGGGTGTGCAACTGTTTGTGACAAGGACAACTACACCACCACAACAACAGAAGGAAACAATTGCCACGGGGATAATTGTTGTCACACATCAATACAAGTTTACTCCGATAATATGCAATTTTACCAAATAAATTTTAGTCGCGCAACAACATCAGGTGAAGGTCAAAGTTGCCTTGTGGCCAGTTTAGTACATTATGATGGCTATCTGTTACAATTAGATTTCTTACAACGGCGTGGGGCATTTGTACAATTGAAATTGAAACTGGGGAGAGAGATTTTGGATGGCAGAAGCCCTTATTCAACTTGTCAAGATGATTCTAATGATGCAGCAAGATGTTTTTGTAGAGATGGCTATTATGGGAACCCATATATCACCAACGGATGTCAAGGTATAAAAATCTCCACCCATATAATATACATGAATGCTTCAATTAATTAACAAACTCTCTTATTATATATCAGGGTATGGTAACAACTTACTATCTCTTTCCCTCCACTATTTCGATCTTCTCGATCACTTCAATTTTTATTCTTCTCTCTTGTCGTGGTGATATCGTGAATTTTTAATTCTTATCTGGTTTGATTTTTTTTAATATATTGATAGAATTTGTGTGTTTCTCTTCTTGTGATAATGTGAGTTTTAAATTCTTCTCTGACAACGGTGATTTGGTAATATTTTGATCGAATTTATTTGATTTGTTTCAAATATTTTCTATTTCAAATTTTGTCAAAGTTCAAAACACTATCGTGAACAAATCGACCGTTTTATATTATTGTTTTTTGAAGTTAAACTATATAGTCTTTTTCAATCATAAATTATTATATATTAAAAACTAAAATCTATTATTTTTAAGAAATTATGTTATGTCTAACAATTTATTATTACTTTTCATAAACCTAAGTTTTAAACAAATCAATGGTTTTATATTATTTTGAGCCTAATATATATATATATATATATATATATATATATATATATATATATATATATATTAATCTGTTATCGATTTAATAGGTAAATGTTATTTTTATAAAAATCAAGTTTTGAATAAATTAGAATATATAGTTGATCAAAATGGACTTTATAGTTGACCAAATTGACTTTATAATTGAAAAAACTAATTCGTTCGTATTATTTTAATAAGTAATATTTATTTATAAGTTCTCAACTTAATATATTAAAGTTTATTTTTACTTTCCAAAAAATCAAGTTTTAAATTAATTAGACAAATAATTGAATATATAATTGGGTTTATATTATGTTGAGTACTAATATTTATTAATCTCTTATCAACTTAATCATGCTCTAAAGAGGTTTGGATGAAAAGATAAATCCATAATTGATGAAATACAAATTCTTCAATATACGATACAATTGAACAATATATTTACCAAAAGTAAACTACCAGTTAACAAAAGTTAAATTCCACGATCACCAAGAATGAAAGGCATAAAAAAAAAAAATTCATTGTACTTCTAATCGTAGTTTGTCAGCCTGGTGTTTATGTTTTTCAGTTCCTCGACAATGCATGAGTTGTCCAGGATACTGTAGGGGGGGGAGCATGGGATCTTGAAGGAAACCTTATCTCTGACTCTGACGACATAAATTGCTATGAGTTGCCAAGGAAACCAAATGATAAATGATATACAAGTTTTGATGTTGGCTCATGAGATTAAAAGATTTATACATCGCTTTATGTAGGACTCAAGATCAGTTTTGGTGTAGTTGTAATTGTGATTGTGCTCTATGGGATGTATCGTTTTGGCAAAAGGTGGGTGGACATGAAACGAAGAGCTAGATTTTTTAAGCATAACGGTGGCTTGTTATTGCAACAACAACTATCGTCTAATGAAGGTGTTGTAGAGAGAACACGGATCTTCTCTATGGACGAATTGGACAAAGCAACCGACCACTTCAATGAAAATAGAATATTGGGTCAAGGTGGTCAAGGTACCGTCTACAAAGGTATGTTGACGGACGGAAGTATTGTTGCAATTAAAAAAGCCAAGTTGTTGGACCAAAGCCAGTTGGAGCAATTTATAAACGAGGTGGTAATTTTGTCTCAGATTAACCACAGAAATGTTGTCAAGCTACTAGGATGTTGCCTAGAGACGGAAGTCCCTCTTCTAGTATATGAATTCATTCCCAATGGTACACTGTTTAAGCACATCCACTACCCCGATGAAGAATTTGTCGTTAGTTGGGACATGTGTTTGAAAATTGCAGCGGATTCAGCCACCGCGATTTGGTACCTACACTCATCTTCATCAACTCCTATATATCATAGAGACATCAAATCGTCAAATATATATATTGTTGGATGAGAAACATAGGGCAAAAGTTTCCGATTTTGGATCTTCCAATACCATTGCGATTGATCAAACACATTTGACCACTCTCGTCCAAGGAACAATGGGGTACCTCGACCCAGAATACTTCCAGTCATATCAATTTACAGAGAAAAGTGATGTTTATAGTTTTGGGGTTGTCTTGTTAGAGCTTTTGACAAGAAAGAGGCCAATCTATAGAGACGTAAATACTATGGAGCAAAAGAATATGGTAACGGAGTTCTTGTTTTTGATGGAAAATTCTAGGTTGTCGGAGATCTTAGACCCTACAAATGTGAGAGAGGCCAAGGAAGATGAGTTATTAGCTATGGCTGAGTTGGTTAAACGTTGCTTATGTTGGAGTGGAAAACTGAGACCCACCATGAAAGAAGTGGCAATGACACTAGAGATGATTATGAAATCTCCAACTCAAGTGACAGGATGGTTGCAAGAACAAGAACCTTTCCCAATCCATGTTGAAGGATTTGATGAGTACTCCATGGATGATATAAATGTTGCAGAGTTTACATCAAGCACGCTCCCACCGGGTTCTGTCAAACCTCCATACATTGATGTGCATCCTCTACTACATACCACCCAATGATTTTTGTAAAGAAAGAAACCGATGCAAAATCTAGCTACAAGTTCTTGTGGCATATGTGATATGATATTTTTCTTTAAGAGTATGTAACATATTGATGCAATATATTTGTAGTTATCAATAATTGTGAAATGCTAGTCTTAAGTTATGAAATAAGGGATTACTGAGTGTATTGAAGCATGTGTGTTGTAATCATGCCTATTCAATATAGACGATGCATAATTTAATTTGATATTATAGGTATATAAATTGTACCCGTGAATGTATTTTTCCATTTAGTGATGATCCAATGTCTTTATCTTTAATAGACACTTCTCCACCGGAAAGCGATTGAATCTTGAATTGGCTATCCTCATCAAGCCCCTTGAAATAAATCTCCAATAACTCTATCTTCGGTATACCATGGTGTAGAAAATCTAGGAGGAGGTCCTTAAACCTATCCCAAGACTTGAATAGGCTTTCTCTATCCTTCATCACGAAAGCATTTATCTTCCCTCTTAGCTCGGTTATCTTGGAAGGTGGGAAGAACTTTGTCAAGAACTCGGTTGTCATCTCCTCCCAAGTACTCACATGTCGTAGTAGAATCGATTGGTACCAAGCCAAGGCTTTATTCTTAAGAGAGAAGGAAAAAGCCCTAAGCTTATGGTTGTTGTTCTCCAATCTAGGCGGCCTTAGAGTCTCCATCAAGATCTCATAATTCATCAAGTGTTGATGAGGAGACTCTCCTTCCATCCCTCCAAATTGATTATGCCTTATCATTTGTAGCACTTGAGGGCGGAGCTCATAATCATGGGCTGCGGGATCTCCTAAGTTTACACCCGGACGGTGCACTCTTTGGGCCGGATCCATACGTTGCCCTAACGTTTGTGGCTCCTCAATCATGATCGGCTCGAACCGAATATTAACCGCCGGCTGCGGTGGTGGTGGTGGTGGTGGTGGAGGTTGTTGACGATTAAGCTCTCTTTGTACAAGAGCTTGCCTAATCTCTTCAATTTCCCTCCTAGTTGCTTCTTGCCTCTCATTGGCAAGTCTCCTCTCTTTCTCCAAGAGTTCATCTCTTAACCTAATTTGCTCTAAGGCATCATCCAACTCAGCTTGTAGATCTCTTGCGGCCATCTCCTTCTTCTTCTTAATGCTCTTAGATCTAGCTTTAAGGGTTTTCCCCGGTTCGGGATCGAATGGAGCTAAATCCTTTCCACGAGATCTTCGCATGCACCTAAAGAATGAGAGATGTCCTGAAAATTCAAATACACAAACCAAACAAGATCAAAAGCAACAAGAAAGACCTACACTATAGACAATCACACAAAATGATTCAATCTAGACCTAGTCCCCGGCAACGGCGGCAAAAGCTTGTTACGCTAAGAACGTGTAGCACAAAAGTCTTAAATTTATAACTCGATATATTTTTCCTAACTCCTAGCGAACTCACAGTGTATGAGTCATTTTGTAGCAAGGATAGTATTCCAAGGTCGAACACAATGACTAAGGTGAAATCGAATCAAATAAGTGACTAAGGATAGTGTAAATCTAGTCTAAGAAAAGAAAATCACAATGTTTTTGGATTGGTTTTGTGGTGATCAAGCAAGGATCACAAATCATGCAATATTAACAAATCAAACGAACAACTAAGCTAGCAACACAAACAAGCAAAACAAACACGAGATATGTGATCAAAGAGAGAAAAGCGGATTCTAGGGGTTAGGAATTCCGGTTATGGCATTGGACTCAAGCTTCTAATCAATCTTGGACTAGCTATGGTATGTTGGGAAGGAATGTTTCTCTAATGGGATCGATCACCGGGTAGGTCTCATGATCCACTAATCCCGCAACTAAGGTCCTATCACCGGGTAAGTCTCTAGGAGCCTAAGGTTGGGAAATCTACACAAACCGAATTGCTATCTAGGGGTCTAACCTCTCCTTACCGGGTAAGTCTCGGGAAGGCAAGTCCTAAGCATCAATCCTAGCACATTCAGTCCAATAGCGGCTTGTGAGGCTCACTACTACCTAGAGTTCATCATCATTGGTACTTAAGGTCGGAAATTACCGGGTAGGTCTCTTTCCTCACTTAGCTTGCTAGCATTAGGTCACCCTAGGCTAGATTAAGCTTAACAAACACTAGGATTTCAACAATCTAACATCCTAACATTTGGATTTATCAATACAAGCATAACAGAAGCAAACCACGGGCAAATCTTAAGAACCACGACCGTGGTTCTCCTAGAACAGACCGTAATTTATAACAGCAACTAAGTTCGAGCAAGCAAATCATCCAAAGATACATTTAAGTCTATTCTATCATAGTCCAAGCCCTAATCATCATTCCCTTACCCTAGAATTGCATCTATTTAGCCAACAATATGCATCTTAACAATCAAACTCAACAAGCATACATTCATGGCTCCCATAGCAAGAAAATGAAATGAAAGAGTAATGAAGCAAGTAGAACAATAAAATTAAGCTGAATGAATGTTAAGAAAGACTTACAACCCTTCCAAAGAAGGTTCAAATCGTTCCTTACAAAGCCTTACAAATATCTTTGACAAGTTCACTCAAAAACCTCTCAAAAACTATGAAAACTCTAAGACTAATGTTCTTCTTCTTCTTCTTCTCCAAATGAGAGTGTTTTTGCTCCCCGCCAAGAGTAGCCTCCAATGGAATGTTGTGGAATGAGAGAGTGTGGGAGAGGATCCTCTGAAAATCAGCCTATTGGACCACTTATAGCCTCCACCAAGAGCAAGAGTCGGTTATGGAGATCGTGGGACAGCTGTCACAGTTGTCCACAGAGAATCACGGCCCAATTCCACGGGCGTGGAAGTGCTAGTGACCGTGGTTTTGGTGTTTCAGCTCTCTTTTGATCACTGAGCCATGAGTTGGTGCAAGGTATGCACCAATAAGGTCCTATTTGTTCTCCTTAGCTCCTAGCTTGCTTCTTATTGAGTCCGGAAGTGTGTCATCGCGAGGAATGATCCTCGAATGTATCGATTAAGCTCCAAAAGTTCCCCAAAATACCTACAAAACCGACAATAGTGCGTGTAGACGTCCATCTCGACAATATGCATGGATTGAACGTAAATGTCATGAACTAATGTCAAACTATGCATGAATAGCGGGAAAAACTATCTAAATGGATGTCTAAAGTAACGTCATAAATCGTGTTATCAAAATTACCCCATACTTAAGATTTGCTCGTCCCCGAGCAAGACCCAACTATAGACTAAGAGATGACATGATTTATGCATGCAGAAAAAAACAAAATCTTTTGGGAATTGTGCTTCTAACATTGGATCACCTTCATAGTCATGTTTCATGACAATGGACAAGCAATCATGCATCAAATGAGTGAAGGCATGGGAAGACTATTATACTTAACTCAAAAGACATGCATGTAAGGTGAAAATGAAGAAGTCAAGATGATCATGAGTATATCCAATCTGGATCACTAAGTCTTACACACATGCAAATAGGCCACAAGGACTTAGGAAAGAAAAGGCCAAGAAACGTTGCGAATAGGTGGGAATTTTTCTAGGTCATGTGATGCTAATCCGGGAAAGGAACTAACTCCACAATTTTATTTTTGATCAACTTCCCCACAAGTGTATATTTTTCTCCATCTTTTCTTTGTTTTCTTTTCTTTTTCACTTTCTTTTTCTTTCACTTATATTTGAGGCAATGGCATTGGTGTACAAAAGCCGAAACCTTGGTGATTAGCGGACCTCGGGATTTTTTCGAGGTGCCTAACACCGGGCACACATACCAAGGCTCGTTAGGACATTCGGTTTGTCCGACTTTGGCAAGGCACAAACACCCGATTATGTGAATGGTGCCGAGTTACTCGTCATTCAAAACCAAAGTCCCCAAACCTATATATTTTTACTACACTTTTCACAACAAATTCAGCACTTTATTCACCACATTCTTTCATCAACAACTTCACCCCACTTGATTTTCACACACATCAACACACTAGCATGCTCCTATTCCCGGATGGGTCAAAAGAGGTCAAATTTTTATATCAATTGAGGTGCTCAAACAACATGATCAAGATGAGAAGTAGAGAAAGATGAATCGCCTTAATCACTCCTAAATGATGTGCAAGAACTAGCATGTAATTTCAACCATCAATCCTCAATCCAATCAAGGTAAACATCATGATTACAATCCATACATGGGGTTCAAGATAAGTAATTCAAGTCCACATATGCATACATCCATTCAACACACAAGGCCATCCATAGCCAATTTACAAGACAATCTCATCATAAGGGTCATACCCAAGCTTAGAAGCACTAAAAATTTTTTAAATTTTTTGATTTTTTGGATTTTTCGAAATATGTATGTACAATGCAAAACCTAATGAAACATGTGACAAAAAGAAACTATCCTAGATGCTAATCATGCAAGTTATTATGAAAACCCCACCCCATACTCAGAAACACATTGTCCCCAATGTGCAAATCAAGTAAAGAAGAGTGAAACAGGGTCCTCAGGATGTAAAAGTGGTGTTGCTCGGTATTTTGGTTCACTCATGTGGAGTGATGGTGGATGATCAATCAAAGGTGGTAGAGACCTCTTGATGTTCATTATGGCGTCGGGACCCGCGCTAAGCACCGTTAGCCGTCCAAGTCCCGCGTCCGCACCACCCACGTTTGATGCGGGATCACCATCATGATCCTCCTGCCATGCAAGACTTCCATGCTACTTAGACTCTAGTACACAAACACCAAACACACACAAAAAACACAAAAAACACAAAAACAGAAAAATGAAAACCAAAACAAAAACGAACAGAGAAAGACATGTACCAATGGGTTGCCTCCCATTAAGCGCTTCTTTAAGGCCATTAGCTTGACCAAATTCGGGGGCGTCTCACTCAAGATGAAGTGGGGCAATCATATCCACAGGAGCTCCCGGGATATACTTTTTCAAACGGTTCCCATTCACCTTAAAATCTCCACAATGCTCCCCATCTATCTCAATGCACGAGAAGATGTTTATTACGGTGCCCATTCACCTTTTGATAGAAGAACTTGTAAGAATAGTTTTATCCCGTTATGTGGACCTATAGATAATCTATGTTTATTACGGTAATTGTCGGGGTTTTTAAGTGGGAGTAACCTGATTAATTTAATTGTTGACGGACCGATTAAATTAATCAGGTGAAGAAGCCCGGTCCTCCTCTCGCCCTTAAATATAAGTTATTTCGTTAATAGCCATATAAAGTATGGCATATATCTTATATCATGTGATATTATATAACCCCTAATGATATGGGTATATAAATAAGGTGATAAGGATATATGCCATAACATACACACATACTAAAAGAAAGGGTAGGGAGAGAGAGGAGAAACCAAGGAATTTCCCCTCCATCACCACCTTCTCCTACCGGCCGCCGCCGGCGCTGTTGCCGCCGCCGCTACTGTCGACGGACTTCACTGTTGCACCACCATGGCGGATCAAGGTACAAACTACACATGCAATTCGTTTCAAATCTAAGATCCCTAAAAGAACAAATTAGAGGTTGAAATTGTTATTGGTTAGACTAATTGATAAATCTAACTTACATGTTGTATCAGAGCCTTGTTTGTTGATTAGAAACCTTATTACATGTTGAATGATTGAGTTGTGTATGCTGAATTGGTGGTGCACTCAATGTGTTTGATGAAATGCCATAAATGAGTATGCTGAATTTTGTTGCACTTAAGGTGTTTGATGAAATGCTCAAACCAATTTTAAGTTTCAATTGGTGCATATAAGGTGTTTGTTGAAATGACTAAGACCCATTTTAAAGGGTTTTTCAAGTCAAACGATCACCCGTAGTCGTTCGACATTAGAGTTAAGTCGATCGACCTACTGGGGTGATGATCGATTATGTCGAGCATCTTTGTCGAGCATTTGGGATTTGTGGGGGCTTTCCCTTATACTTCCGCTGCTGTCTGTTATAGTACGGATAATCGCTTGAGAAATCTCAGCAAGGTTGTTTGGTTGCACACTATAGTTGCTTCCGTTCATAAGAGATTGAATTCTCACCAATGATTATTCCACTTTGAAGGATTGAAATTATCGTTAAGTTGAATTGAGTTACACCTCAGTGGGCCAATTCATGTTTGATTAATTTCATAAAAGTTTAAATAAGCCTCAGATTTTCATATTAAATTTGAGTTAAACCATAGTGGACTCACTTAAGGTAGTGAAGATCAGAATAAACAAGTATTGTGGATAAGTTGCTAGCCCTTAGGTCTTACCCACAAGTGGACCGGCATTTATTAGTAACTTAACCATATAAGTAGGGAATACTTAATCAATTGAGATTAAACTGTATAAGTTATCCACAAATGCCATACTTGGTTTAGTCAAGATTGCTCGAGTTTCTCAATTATTGAACAAGTCTTATTCATTAATGATTGAAAAATATGTGTGTTTACTCAAAGATTAATCGTTTTGAGCATGTTTTCCAACTTTGCAGCTTCCCAAAATAAGTTATTGCCCTCTTGCCTCGCGACTATTCCTCCTCTTACTGGACCAAACTACGCTGATTGGATGGAGATTGTAACTTTCGCTATGTCCATGTTAAGTTATGACGAATGTTTAAGGGAGGACGGTCCTGAAAAGCCTAAGCCTGATGAGGATGACGCAGTAGTGCTTAAGGCATATAAGGACTGGAAAGACAAGGATGCTAACTGTCTTTCTTTTCTGCGCCTTACCACTGTTGCGGACATTAAGAACTCAATTACAGAGGTTGAATGTGATACCACGAAGAAATATCTTGCAAAACTTAAGGCAAAGTTCCAGCCTTCTGATAAGGCCTTAATTGGAAAGCTTCTTTCTTAACTGTCTCACTGTAAGTTTGATGAAAAGCAGACTGACATGACTAAGTATACAATGTATATGCAAAGCTTAGCCTCTCAGTTGTTCAAGTTGGGGCTGAAAATTGGCGGCCCTATATTAACGCATTTCATCTTTGAGGGTCTTCCCAAAGAATATGAGGCATTCCATGTGAGCTACAATGCCACTAAAGAAACATGGACAGTGGATGAACTTGCGAATAAGCTTGTTCAGGAAGCCACACGCCTGACTAATGCAAAAGCGCATAATATACCTCAGGCACATTTTGTGTATAACAGTGAGGGCGCTAAGGGGAAGGGGTAGTTCAAAAGGAAGGACGGGGCGAACATCAAGTCTAGCTCAACCAATATGTCAGGTCCGTCAGGCATTAAGAAGGTGAAAAAGAAGGATGTTTGCCTTTTTTGTAAAAAGGCAGGACATTTCCAAAAAGACTGCGTAAAGCGCAAGGAATGGTTCGAGAAGAAGGGTGTGTACCTTTCCTTCGTATGTCACGAATCTAATTTCATTAGTGTACCTTTTAATACTTGGTGGTTAGACTCTGGTACTAATGTACACGTTTCTAACTCATTATAGGGCTTCAGTTCAATCCGGAACATAAGAAGCAATGAGAAGAACCTACTCATGGGAAACAAGTCTGAAGCATCCATTAAAGCCATAGGATGTTTTAGTTTAGAATTAAGTAGGTGCTTTAAATTACTTTTGGAGGATACAATCTACGTTCCATCAATGTCTCGTAATTTAATTTCAATTTCTAAACTCGACTGGTATGGGTTTTTTTGTGACTTTTGGAAATGGTTGTTTCAGTTTATTCAAAGATAAGAATATAGTTGGTTATGGTGTTTTGGAAAATGGAATGTATCGTATTGAGTTGGATAAATCATTTTCTGATTCACTATTTATTTCTTTGAATTCTGAGATTGGAGTGAAACGTGTCAGGTCGAATGAGAACTCAACGTTCTTGTGGCATAAACGCTTGGCCCATATTTCAAGGGAAAGAATGATGTTGTTAGTCAAAGACAACATTCTTCCTTCTCTTGGTTTTACTGACTTTGGGACGTGTGTGGATTGCATTAAAGGTAAGCAAACCAAACACACCAAAAAGGGCGCCACAAGAAGCACTGCTCTTTTAGAGATCATACATACAGACATTTGTCGTCCATTTGATGTTCCCTCCTTTAGTGGAGGGAAGTATTTCATCACCTTTATAGATGATTATTCACGGTACTGTTATCTTTACATGTTGCATGAAAAATCTCAGCCAGTAAATGTTGTAGAGTTACACATTAAGGAAGTTGAGAGACAACTGGAAAAGAAAGTGAAAATCATAAGGTCAGATAGAGGTGGGAAATTCTATGGTAGATACGATGAAACAGGGCAAAACCCTGGTCCATTTGCTAAACTTCTAGAAAGTTTAGGTATTGTCGCTCAGTACACGATGCCTAGTTCACCCTAGATGAACGGTGTTACTGAGAGGCGTAACATAACCCTTCTAGAGGCTGTAAGGGCTATGATGAGTAAAGCTAATTTACCCAGATCATTATGGACGCATGCACTTATGACTGCCATGTAAGTCGCAAACCGAGTTCCTAGTAAAGCAGTTTCAAAGACTCTATTTGAATTGTGGAACGGCTGGAAACCAAGTTTGCGACACTTACACATTTGGGGTTGCCCCGCAGAAGCGCGCATCTACAATCCTCAGGAGATGAAACTCGATTCTAAAACTATTAGCGGGTTTTTTTATTGGGTATGCTTCGAGATCAAAGTAGTTTAAATTTTACTGTCCTAGCCACATCACCAAAATAGAAGAAACAGGTAATGCCAAATTCCTAGAGGTTGGCGAAGTCAGTGGGAGAATTGATGAGGCCATCATCAATGAGATTAGAGAGGGAACTTTGGTTCCTATTACTGTACCTCTAATCTCTGTTCATGAGGTAATAAACGACGATGTCGTTGAACAACATAATGATGATGGGCCTCAACCCATTAATGTGACTCCTGCCATTCTTGAAGTCATTAAAGCAACATATACACCTATAGCTGAGATTTCTATAAGAAGGTCCACAAGACCTCGTAGGTCTGCAATCTCAGATGACTATATGATGTATATGCTACAGCATGAGTTTGACTTAGGATTGGATAACGATCCAGTAACGTTTTCACAAGCCATAAAAGGCGATGATTCTGATAAATGGATTGATGCTATGTGTGAGGAATTGAAATCGATGGCTGCAAATAAAGTGTGGGAGTTAGTTGCTCTACCTATAGGGCATAAGACAGTCGGTAGTAAATGGGTCTTTAAGACCAAGCGCGACTCCCTTGGCC
The DNA here is from genome assembly GCA_033239045.1 of Fagopyrum esculentum. NCBI lineage: Eukaryota > Viridiplantae > Streptophyta > Magnoliopsida > Caryophyllales > Polygonaceae > Fagopyrum > Fagopyrum esculentum. The sequence goes on along the minus strand of BSUD01000004.1, from coordinate 19,934,767 downwards.
AAATAGAGCGACATAAAGCACGCCTTGTAGCCAAAGGTTTCAACTAGAAAGAAGGCATTGATTATAATGAAACCTTCTCTCCAGTTTCAAAGAATGATTCATTAAGGATCATTTTGGCATTAGTAGCTCATTTTGACTTAGAGCTACATCAAATGGATGTGAAAACGGCTGTTCTAAATGGAAGTTTGGAGGAAGAAGTCTACATGTCTCAACTTGAAGGTTTCGTTGAAGACAGTATGGAGGATCTAGTCTGTTTATTAAAGAAGTCAATATATGGACTTAAGCAATCTTCTCGGCAATGGTATATTAAGTTTCACGATACCATAACTGCCTTCGGTTTTACGGAAAACCTTTCTGATCCTTGTATATACCTGAAGGTCAGTGGGAGCAAGTTTGCATTTTTAGTCTTGTATGTTGACGACATTTTGATCGCCAGCAGTGATATGAGTTTACTCAGAGAGACCAAGAGTTTCTTGTCTAGTAACTTTGAGATGAAAGATATGGGTAAGGCGTCTTTTGTGTTAGGGATAGAAATATCCCGTGATAGGTCACAGAGGACATTAGGTTTGTCTCAGAAAGCATATATTTCAAAGATATTAGATAGATTCAATATAACTAGATGTAATTCCAGTATAGTTCCTATTCAGAAAGGGGATAAGTTAAGCTTGAAGCAATTCCCCAAAACTGATGAGAAACATAAAAGAATGCAAGATATTCCTTATGCTTCAATAGTTGGAAGCCTTATGTATGCCCAAGTTTGTACCAGACCGGACATTAGTTTTGCAGTAGGTGTACTGGGTCGCTACCAAAGCAACCCTGGCATTGAACACTGGAAGGCTGCGAAAAAGGTGTTAAGGTACCGACAAGGGACTAAGAGTCACATGCTCACCTATAGGCATTCTGATCAGCTTGAGGTTATTGGCTATACTGATTCAGATTTTGGAGGATGCGAGGATAGCAGGAAAAGCACCTCGGGTTATGTGTTTGTCTTAGTGGGAGGAGCCATCGCCTAACAGAGTGCTAAGCAAACAATTATTGCATCATCCACAATGGAGGCCGAGTTTGTAGCGTGCTTTGAGGCTACAAATCATGCATTATGGTTGCGGAACTTTATTTCGGGGTTAAGCGTCCTGAGCTTGATCGCAAGACCGCTGAGAATCTTCTGTGACAACACTGCGGCCGTTTTCTTTTCAAAAAATGATAAGTATCCCAAAGGCATAAAACACATGGAAATGAGATTCTTATCAGTTAAGGAGGAAGTTTGGAAGAGAAGAGTATCTGTGGAGCACATTTCGACTAGTGCTAATATAGCAGATCCACTTACTAAGAGACTACCACCCAAGACATTTTTTATGCATGCTAGCCTAATGTGTCTTGAGTGTAGTACTTAGTTTTTATGTTATGTGGATTGCAAGTGTTTTGTAAAGATACTGTGTTTTGATCATTTATGTTATAGATCTTAAAAACCATTCTGTTTTCATATTATTGTTCTGTATATATACATTTTGTTGGTTGAACAGAAATAGTCTTTTCCTAAAGACATTAAAGAGACCATTATGCTTATTCCCCTATACGGATCGGGTTTTCCTAGACAGCAATCAGTAGTAGATGGAAGGAACCATGTTGAATAGATAATGTGGAACCGTCATTACTCTATTGTTGTTTTAGGATTCTCGAGGTAATTAAGATAAACCCGTAAAGTAAATTTAGCACATTGTACAATTTAAGTTTACCTGCATATAACAGTATAGTAGATGTACCTATGGTCCAAGTGGGAGAATGTAAGAATAATTTTATCTCGTTATGTGGACCTATAGATAATCTATGTTTATTACGGTAATTAGCTAAATCTAATAGTCGGGGTTTTTAAGTGGGAGTAACCCGATTAATTTATTTGTAGACGGACCGATTAAATTAATCAAGTGAAGAAGCCCGGTCCTCCTCTCGCCCTTAAATATAATCTATTCCGTTAATAGCCATATAATATGTGGCATATATCTTATATCATGTGATATTATATAACCCTTAATGATATGGGTATATAAATAAGGTCATAAGGATATATATCATAACATACACACATACTAAAAGAAAGGGTAGGGAGTGAGAGGAGAAACCAAGGGACTTCCCCTCCATCACCACCTTCTCCTACCGGCCGCCGCCGGCGTTGTTGCCGCCACCGCTACTGTCGCGGGACTTCACTGTTGCACCACCATGGCGGATCAAGGTACAAACTACACATGCAATTCTTTTCAAATCTAAGATCCCTAAAAGAATAAATTAGAGGTTGAAATTATTCTTGGTTAGACTAATTGATAAATCTAACTTACAGAACTCGTTTGGAAACAAACAAGTGAAGCACCGTTGATGCGTGCAAGAAATGAGACATTTTGTTAATTGCAAAAGCGACATCATGTCTAGTGAAGGAGAGATTTTAAAGGATGTTGACGATATAATAAAGGAGTGGGCATGAGCTTGGTCTTGTCAGTGAAGAAGCCTACATCAGTGGACATAGGAGGGACCATAGACTTGGCAGAAACCATGTTAAAATGATCAAGGATGTTAGTGATGTACTTGTGTTGATTGAGAAACAAACTTATCTTACAAGAAATACTTCAAAATTGTAATACCCAAAATTTTTATTTCCAATGAATTTCGAAGCAAACCGGACCTTGACCGGTTTTGGACTTCTTCCATCGTCTTATCATTTTTTTTATGTGGGATTGAGTTCATGATTCTTCAATCATTTAACATTTTATGTGAGGACTCTACTCACATGAAATACGCAAATCAAACTATCTTTTCTTAGCCCGTTAAAGAAGATTTTTACTCATTAAGATAGGCCATTTGGACCCATCAAGACTTTCCATCCGGGCCCATCACGAGCAGACCAGCTGGGCCCATTATGTTGTTGATTATGGTGGCAGTTGTTGCCTTCCTTATCGTGCTTCCTACGTGAACCCTACACACGATCTTCCTCTTCCTTTCACACTACCCTAACCAACATTATCCTCCTCCTCTCTTTGTCTCGATCTCTCGACTTTATGCAAACAGATATAATCCTTTCCTTCACAATTGATCTCCCCGGCCTAAGGCAACATATGATGCCTTCCTTCTCTTGGTCTCGATCTCTCTCCTTCATATCTCTTCACGCAACATAATATTCCTACGCAGCAAGCCACGCTGGCAGACCTCCTTGTCCCTCCTCTTTTAGTTTGTCACGAGCAGCAACCCACAAGCGGGAGCGGCCTCTCCTCTCGTGATCGGGCACAACAACCTTCACTTGGACCTTCATCGCCTTTTGGATTGTCCTCTCAATCCACACAACGACGCAGGAGCAAGCGAACAGAAGTTGTGCGTGAACAGGCCGCAGTCGCACATGGGTCAAACTGCGGTCGCGCTAGGCTTTCGTAGCCGCGGGTGCGCCTTCAAGGACAGGGGGCCACATCTCCTTCTTCTTCCTCGTGCACACAAGCGCTTCGAGTCTTGCTAAATATCAAAAAAACTTTAACTTGGTAATTAAAGTAGAAGCCTTCGCTTTAAAAGCTGGACTACAAGAAGCAATAAGGCTAAATATCAAAAAGATCGAAATTGAGGGCGTTAACCTATGTGTGTTATCAAGGCACTCCAAGGTCTTTGGAGCTGTTCCTGGGAGATTGAGATGATTGTATCCTACTCCAGACTAGATCTTCGCTTCTTTAAGGAAGTCGAGGTCTCCAGACTAGATCTTCGCTTCTTTAAGGAAGTCGAGGTCAGACATGTGTTTAGAAAATTCAACTGTGTTGCTGATTGATTGACCTATTTGGGAATTTCGAACCCAATACACCATTTTCTCACGATCCCGAACTTCATGTATTCATTCGTAAGGATGTTTTAAGATGGACTATCTCTAAAAGATAGTATTTTCTAACTACTCTCATTTAAAAAAAATGTTAATAACTGTGAAGTAAATTACATAAAACCACCTCTTATTTGTCTCTTCTTCCACATAACCACCTCTTATAAAAACAATTTCATTTAACCACCCCTTATTCTGTCAACAAATTACCACCACATTCACAATCTGTTAAGTATTCCGTCCATGGAGCCCATAAAAGGTAAACAAAAGTTTAACTAATCTTAGGTTGTGTTTGGCATGCAACATTAAACACTAGTGTTTAGTGTTTAAAAGTGTTTTTTGAATAACTTTCGGAAAAAACTAGTTTTTAGTGTTTAAAAACACTAACGAGTGTTTGGCTGTGTGTTTACAACCTACACTAGTGTTTTCAACAAGTTCCATTATTCCATAACTGAATAATTTGTGAGCCTAGCCCTAATTGAATTTGGGGATGAATTGCCGGAATATCTGTATGCTTCAAACCTCAAACATATTCATTGAATTTGGGAAATCAGTGGAACAAAAAATATAAACAAATACAAAAGCAACTTTCACAATTTAATTTCCCCTGTAGATAATGTGAGCTTCTTCATTTCCGTGAGAGTTTCCATGGCTTCCTTTGCAGTCCATTGTAACTGTCTTGCTCTGAAGCTGCAAAGAAAAGAGAATTACAAATGAGAAATTAACATGCTGGTTCTATTCAATGCAGAGTGCAGAAGAAGTTCAAAGTACATAGAAATCCAGCAATATGTACCAATTGTCTCATATGAATCTCAAATTCAGAATCAAAGTCCACAATCCCCATTCTTATCTCAGATTTCACAATGTATTGAAATTCATTTACAAAGAACAAAGACATTTCTCTATTGCCAGAAACTTCAGAAAACAAAGCTCACCAAAATCAATTTGCTTCACTGCTAACGCTCCTCCATTGTTACAATCGATCGCCGAAAAAGCTCCTTGCAGAAGCCCTAATTTTGTCGCAGAAGACCAAAACTATCAAATCGTTGAATGATCTTCAATCACCAGAATAATAAAACGCAAACTCGCATCTCAATGTCCACTGTAAATCCGTATCAACCGAACGATAAAAGGGAGAAGACGAATGTGTTCCTCTTCTTCGCCAAGGAGAACGAAAGTCTGAGAAGTCGATGAATCAAGGTTGAGGTGAGAGAAGATTGTTTATGTACTAGGTAAGGTGAGTAAATACGGAAAATAATCAAGGGCAACAGAGTCATTTCGTACGTTGAAACACTGGTTTAAGCCTGAAACCCTTATTCATATGAGGGTTTCGGAAACACTCCGATAAACACTAAAAACTAGTATTTTATTACATGCCAAACACCTTTATAAATATTAAAACACTCGTATACACTCTTATACACTAGTTTAAGTGACATGCCAAACACAGCCTTAGTTTATTGAATTTAAAGATCTAAAAAAACACAAAAATATCCAACTAAAAAAATTTGTAGTCCCCTCTTGCATCAGCTTATCAATATCAATGGAGGATGAAGAATATCTAATGAGAAGTAGCTACCTATTTCAATTAATATCCTTATAAGACGAAATCCGGTTGTTCAGTGGACCTCCCTAACATGCGAAAACTCGAACAATCCGGTATCCATGGGGTACCTAGTAACGGGTAACTTCAAATCCTTGAGGACACCAAAGGCCTCGGAAACTCGATGCTTGGGCATCTCTTGAGCAATGGGGCAAATCGGCACCCAGGAATCGACCCTTAATTCATCCCCAATTTCAACGCCCTCCTTCCTGGGGAGATTGCAAAGCTGAGAATGGAGGTGAAGGAGGGTAAATGTGGGTGTAGGAGAGAGGAAAAGCAGGTTTACGTCGGCGGGAGGGGGAGGCATGCAATGGATGAGAAATTAAAGTGCAGGGGCTTCTGCTTAGCGGCAATGTTCTTGATTAGGGTTTCGAGCTTGGAAGGATCGAGGAAGTGGGTGGAGAAAAGTGTGATGTGAGGACGGGATTCGATCTCGATGAGCTGAGTGGTGATTTGACGGCGAGCTGAGTGATGAGCTTCAGTTTAAAGCTCTAAAAACACAAAATATTTGTCAACAAATTGGAAGAGATAAATACAAATAAATGCCCTCTAACAATTTTTATTCTCATCCTTCAGGAACAAACAGAAGAGAAGGATGAAGCATTTAATTACAAAGTATGGGCTAATTTTGGGAGCAGTGATTATAGAGGGGAGATTTGAATCCGATAGTGAATTGTTGTTTCCATTACAATAAGCAGCCATAATTTGTTGAAGCATTTTAATTTGGGTACATAAAGTGCAGAGTAACTCATTTTTTCTTGATAATTAGAGTGTAATTGGTTGAAAGTTTTGAAAGGTAATTTAATATGAGAGTTACGTATATTAATTGAAACTATTTTAATGCCTGCACCTTGTGCGGGTTATATATATATATATATATATATATATATATATATATATATTAATTTGTTATCGATTTAATAGGTAAATGTTATTTTTATAAAAATCAAGTTTTGAATAAATTAGAATATATAGTTGATCAAAATGGACTTTATAGTTGACCAAATTGACCTTATAGTTGAAAAAACTAATGCGTTCGTATTATTTAATAATTAATATTTATTAATATGTTCTCAACTTAATATATTAAAGTTTATTTTTACTTTCCAAAAAATCAAGTTTTAAATAAATTAGACAAATAATTGAATATATAATTGGGTTTATATTATGTTGAGTACTAATATTTATTAATCTCTTATCAACTTAATGCGTAAATGTTAGTTTTTACTTCTTACAAAATTAAGGTTTGAACAAATTGAACATATAGTTGAACAAAGCAGTATTTTTATATTATTTTGAACACCAATATAAATTAATTTATCTCCAACATAAAATGTAAAATTTTATTTTATTTTTCACAAAATCACATTTTGAACAAATTAGACATATAATTTATCAAATTGGACTACGTAATTGACCAAATTGATTTTATAATTGAATAATTCATTGCGTTTATATTATATTGAGCAACAATATTTAATAATATGTTCTCAACTTAATATATTAAAATTTGTTTTTACTTTTTTTAATTAATTAAGTTTTGAAAAAATTGGACATATAGTATAAAAAATTGACTTCTTAGTGGAACAAGTTGACTTTCATAAAGCGTATTTACTCTTATTTGAGAATGAAGAAAAGCACAGTCAATCACTTCTTCCTTGGCGATGTTCAATAGATTGTGTTCAAAATATTACGCTGATTGTGTTCGAAACATATTCACCATTAGGTCGTGCATCTTTTTATTTTGGGATGTGCATCTTCATTATTTGTGAGTGATCATGCTCTAATGACGAAGCTAGTGTTGTATTTATTTAATGGTTTTCTATTATCAGATTGGTACATAGGAAAAATAAACTTAGTTTATATAAACAATGAACATAGTCTTTATGAAAAATAAAGACGATGAATGCACCAGCGATTGAACTAGCTAGTGAAAATTGAGTTTTGAACTATTTGACGTATTAATTAACGTTGAACACTACATCTTCATCGTTGGATAGTACATCTTCACTATTCTTGTTTATGTTTTTCTGTTGCTCAAGAATGCATGAGTTGTCCAGAATACTGTAGCGGAGAATGGGATATTGAAGGAAACCTTATCTACAACACTCCTCCTGCACATTGCTATGAGTTGCCAAAGAAACCAATCTTGAACCTTGCAAGCATTCTTGGTGAGAACGAACTATTATATTGCATTCATTTACATACTTTCTAAATTAAATTAGAAAACATTAACAAGCTAGGAAAACAAAATTAGCATAGAGTATCATTGTTTTGAACGATCAACCAAATGATGAATGATATATAAGTTTTGATGTTGGCTCATGAGATTAAAAGATATATACATCGCTTTATGTAGGACTCAAGATCAGTTTTGGTGTAGTTGTGATTGTGATTGTGATTGTGCTCTATGGGATGTATCGTTTTTGGCAAAAGGTGGGTGGACATGAAACGAAGAGCTAGATTTTTTAAGCATAACGGTGGCTTGTTATTGCAACAACAACTATCGTCTAATGAAGGTGTTGTAGAGAGAACACGGATCTTCTCTATGAATGAATTGGACAAAGCAACCGACCACTTCAATGAAAACAGAATATTGGGTCAAGGTGGCCAAGGAACTGTCTACAAAGGTATGTTGACGGACGGAAGTATTGTTGCAATTAAGAAAGCCAAGTTGTTGGACCAAAGCCAGTTGGAGCAATTTATAAACGAGGTGGTAATTTTGTCTCAGTTAAACCATAGAAATGTTGTCAAGATACTAGGATGTTGCCTAGAGACGGAAGTCCCTCTTCTAGTATATGAATTCATTCCCAATGGTACACTTTTTAAGCACATCCACTACCCCGATGAAGAATTTGTCGTTAGTTGGGACATGTGTTTGAAAATTGCAGCGGATTCGGCCGCCGCGATTTGGTACCTACACTCATCTTCATCAACTCCTATATATCATAGAGACATCAAATCGTCAAATATATTGTTGGATGAGAAACATAGGGCAAAAGTTTCCGATTTTGGATCTTCCAAGACCATTGCGATTGATCAAACACATTTGACCACTCTCGTCCAAGGGACAATGGGCTACCTCGACCCAGAGTACTTCCAGTCATATCAATTTACAGAGAAAAGTGATGTTTATAGTTTTGGGGTTGTCTTGTTAGAACTTTTGACAAGAAAGAGGCCAATCTATAGAGACGTAAATACTATGGAGCAAAAGAACATGGTAACGGAGTTCTTGTTTTTGTTGGAAAATTCTAGGTTGTCGGAGATCTTAGACCCTATAAATGTGAGAGAGGCCAAGGAAGATGAGTTATTAGCTATGGCTGAGTTGGTTAAACGTTGCTTATGTTGGAGTGGAAAACTGAGACCCACCATGAAGGAAGTGGCAATGACATTAGAGATGATTATGAAATCTCCAACTCAAGTGACAGGATGGTTGCAAGAACAAGAACCTTTTCCAATCCATGTTGAAGGATTTGATGAGTACTCCATGGATGATATAAATGTTGCAGAGTTTACATCAAGCACGCTCCCACCGGGTTCTACCAAACCTCCATACATTGATGTGCATCCTCTACTACATACCACCCAATGATTTTCTTAAAGAAAGAAACCGATGCAAAATCCAGCTACAAGTTCTTGTGGCATATGTGATATGATATTTTTCTTTAAGAGTATGTAACATATTGATGCAATATATTTGTAGTTATCAATAATTGTGAAATGCTAGTCTTAAGTTATGAAATAAGGGATTACTGAGTGTATTGAAGCATGTGTGTTGTAATCATGCCTATTCTTTATAGACTATGCATAATTTAATTTGATATTATAGGTATCTAAAATTGTACCCGTGAATGTAATTTTCCATTTAGTGATGATCCAATGTCTTTATCTTTGATAGCCACTTCTTCACTAGTCTAAGAAATAATAGTAACATGACCAAAGGTATTTAGAGAAATTTTATCAACGCACCATGTTTCGTACGTAGGATACTTTGGGGCAACACAATTTTTTTTGGGGCAAATTTGGTAACTAGGCCTTTTTGAGAAACCAGAGTAGTAACTAGGCTTTTTAATGTTTCAATTAAGTAAATATACACCAACCTTTTGTATTTATTCTCAAACTCTACACACTCTTCTCTTAAGAGGTATATTTACTAAACACAAAACTAGAAAAAACCTACTAAACCAAATTATTTTTTTTTTATTTACATACCTTCTTGAGAGGATCAATGTATGTAGGATACTTTGGGGCAACACAATTATTTCTTTTTTTTTTATTCACTTAGCCCATCCCATGCACATTATGTCACCATCGGAGCATGAAATATAGGTATTTTTGTAGTACCTATTGTTGAAGTTTGAAATGCTTTGATGTTTCTCCACTTCCACGGCCACCAAACAACATTTGCAAACAATGACTTCCATACAATTCCCTCCAAGCTTTGCTTATTCTTCTGAGTATTTTCAGTATGCCATACATCAACTAGACTCGAGCAAAGTTGATTGAACTCCCTAACTAGAATAATGGACCTCCAAAAGTCACGAGCTACACTATATTCCCTAGTATTATGTAATAATGTTTCAACCTGATAAGAGTACTTATGACATGGCACATTATTTGCCATGTGTCGTAAAAATCTTTATGCATTTGTTAGTGAAGGGTAGTGTATACAACTGTGAAAGTTGCGATGTTTATTATAGAAGAAGAGAATACATTAATATAGAGGGGATGAGAAACAAAACCCCGCAATAATACCTAGAGTATAGGGAAAAATCAAAACATATAATATATACATGTTGGATATAGATAAGTGAAGGATAATGAGGGTAAGAAGAATATAAATCATATAGCTTACATATGCGCCCGCAAGATAAGCGGCCTTGTGGAGAGCCCGATCTCGGAAATAATCATAGGAAATCGTTCACGAGGAAGTGGATTGGTGAGAGCAGCGGCATCTTGATCATCATTGGCAACTGGGGAGACCCAAATGATAGTCCAACATGACATGATTCATGTAGAATATATACAAATAGGCTAAATAAAGGTGATCTTTATGTAATAAAAGGGGATTGTTATAACAACCCTAACAAACTCATATGTGGGTATAAATAGCACTATTATCAGTAAATGAATATACGAGTTTTTCCCTTCATCTGGTTCACATGGTATCAGAGCAATGAACCTGATTATTTCCAGATTCAATTACTGAAGTTTCATTTCTGAACTTCTCTCATATTCATTACATATCGACTTCTCATCATGGCTACGGGGAAGGATGCGAGCTCTATTGATGTCTCGCCTAATTCGTCTCTCAATCGATCTGTTCATACAATCGATGTTAATGATCCATTGCATTTGTCTCATTCAGACAATCCTGGAATGCAATTGGTGTCGATTCTATTCACTGGAGCTAATTTTACATCCTGGAGACGCAGTATTCGGATGGCGCTTGGAGCTAAACAGAAGTTAGGCTTCATCGATGGGACCTGCGTTAAACCTGTTGCTGGCGAAGCGGATCAGCTCACTCGCTGGATTCGTGCAGACTACATGATTCGGTGCTGGATTTTGCATTCCATGAAGGCTGACATAGCGGAATTATTCACATATGCAGAGTCGGCCATGGATTTATGGAAGGATATAGTCGAGCGTTTCGAGGTATCAAATGCTCCTCTGATTTACCAGATCCACAAGGATCTTTCCTCAATTAAGCAAGAAAATACTCCAGTAGCGAGTTATTATTCAAAGCTAAAAAAACTATGGGATGAGCTCAGTTCTATCGATCCCGTTCCTTCTTGCACATGTCGTGGTTTTGTTAAATGCACATGTGATCTTCTTAAAAAAATTTCTGCTAGAGATGCTGATAACAGAGTTATTCAATTTCTTATGGGCCTCAATGAACAATACGAACATGTTCGTAGTCAGATTCTTTCTCTTGACAAATTACCAACTGAGAATCGTGTTTTTCACATGGTGTTACAAGTCGAAAAACAGAAAGAAATTACTTGCCATAATCCTGTTTCACATGATGTGCTTGCTGCTTCTCGCTCAATTCCTTACAGACAGGCAGGAGGAAGTCGAAAGGATTTCAAGAAGGAAAAATTTGATCGTATGTGCACCTATTGCAAGGAGAAAGGGCACCTGCGAGAATCTTGTTTCAAATTGACAGGCATACCTGATTGGTATCGAGATTTCAAAACCAAAGAGGATAAATCATCTAGCAATAGAGTTGATGTTTATTCTCCACCTTATAGAACTGCTAATAACCTTGAAGTTACAGTTGGTGAAACTCCACTGGATATTCCAACTACATCTGGCATTCCTCCAGTTTTAGATCAATCTATGATCAATGCTGTTTGCCAAGAAGTGATCAAGCTTATGATGGATAAACAGTCTGGATCTAGTAATTTTGCAGGTATTATATCTCGATTTATCAATAATGCTGTTAATATCCATACTTGGATTTTGGATTCAGGAGCCACAGACCACATTACCTTTTGCAAGGATTTATTTGCTGACTTGACAAAATTGGATAAACCACTGCTGATTGGTCTTCCAGATGGCTCAGTGAAAGAAGTGTTTCATAAAGGGACTATTATATTGTCCTCAGTTATCACACTTCATGATGCTCTGTATATTCCAGACTTCAAGCATAATCTCCTATCTATATCTCGTTTACTTTGTGATTTGCCCATGGAGATTATCTTTACTCCTCATTCCTGTTTATTTCAGGACCGTATCAGTAAGTCTATTGTTACAACTGGATACAAGGAAGGCAATCTATACAAGATAGGCACAACTTTATCACCACATATAGCTCCTGCTGTTGCTAACAGTATAAATAAAACTGATGATGTTCATCTCCTTCATGCCAGATTAGGCCACATTTCCATGTCTAAATTTCAGCACATTGATACTGTTTTAGCTGCTAAACACAGATCTTTGGATTGTCATGCTTGTATTACTGCTAAACAACATAAGCTGCCTTTTGATATAAGTACTTCTCGTGCTAAGAGAGCTTTTGAATTAATTCATGTGGATATTTGGGGACCATATCACACTTTAGCTCTATGTGGTTCTCGTTATTTTTTAACTGTGGTTGATGATTATACTCGTTGCACATGGACTTTTCTAATGGCCAGCAAGCAACAGGTACCTCAACTGATCATTAATTTTCTGGCGTATGTGAGAACACAGTTCAGCTCTAATGTTCAGATATTCAGATCTGATAATGGTATGGAATTTCTGCAGAAACAGCTACAAGACTTATTTCTGGCCTCTGGCATTGTTCATCATAGGTCCACTCCTTATGTTCCACAACAAAATGCTCGAGTAGAGCGCAAACACCGACATTTACTTGAGACTGCACGAGCTCTTCGCATCCATGCACATCTACCTCTTAATTTATGGGCTGAATGTATCTTAACAGCAACCTACCTCATCAACCTTATGCCTTCCTCAATTCTTTCCTGGAAATCACCCTTTGAACTTCTTCATCATGTCAAACCATCTTATACACATTTACGTGTCATTGGATGCCAATGTTATAGTCTTCTTCCAAGACGTGACAAATTAGAGCCTGTTTCGACCCCTTGTGTTTTGCTTGGATACCCACCTGGTCAAAAGGCATACAAGTTGCTGAACATTTCCACCAACAAAATTTTCACCAGCCGACATGTCATTTTTCAGGAACATATATTCCCTTTCAAACACATTTCTTCTTCACCTTCTGCCCCTACTACATCTTCCCTTCCCTTGGTTTCTCCAGCTCCAGATATTGATTTCCCAGTCCCTGTCCCAGTCCCAGTTTCTCATTCATCTCCACCTATCTCATCTGATTCATTTGCTCATCCCATCCCAGTTCCTTTTTCCCTTGATCCTATTTCATCATCTCCTTCTACTACATCTTCCAGTGTCCCATTAATTATTTCCTCATCATCACCTCCTTCCCCAGATGCTTGTCCCTTACCTATCCCTTCTTCCAGACCTACTCGCACTGTTATTCGACCTGCATATCTTCAAGACTACACTTGTAATGCTGTTTCTACACTGACGCAGTTTGATCTTACTAGTCATTCTCATGACTATATTAGGGCCCTCTGTAATGTCATCAGTGCATTTGAACCATCCAGTTATACTCAGGCTAAGCAGTCTCCTCTCTGGATTGAGGCCATGACTAAAGAAATTCAAGCTTTAGAGTTGAATGATACATGGGACATAGTTCCCCTTCCTCCTGGCAAAGTAGCAATTGGATCCAAATGGATTTACAAGCTTAAATATCGTGCTGATGGTACTGTGGAAAGGCACAAAGCACGTTTAGTTGCTAAAGGTTATAATCAGATAAAAGGTTATAATACGCACAATTCTTGCAGTTGCTGCTTCTTATTCTTGGTCTCTTCATCAATTGGATATTAATAATGCGTTTTTACATGGTTATTTAGATGAAGAAGTGTTTCTTTTGCCTCCTCAGGGTTACACTCGAGCTCCACCAGGGCATGTTTGTCGGTTAAAGAGATCTCTTTATGGTCTCAAGCAGGCTAGTCGTCAATGGAACATTGAATTCACAAAGCTTCTTATTCAGCTTGATTTTATACAGTCTCATCAAGATTATTCTTTATTCATTAAGAAAACATCTTCAGGGATTGTTATTGTGTTGGTGTATGTTGATGATGTGCTGATCACAGGGAATGATCTTTCTGCAATCACTCTTCTCAAGACTGCTCTTGATGATGCCTTTACAATTAAAGATCTAGGGTTGGCTAGATTTTTTCTAGGCATGGAGATTGCACACAGTTCTACTGGTTTGCTCATCAACCAGCGTAAATATGTCCATGATATTTTGACAGATGCCAAAATGCTCACATGCCAGGCTACTTCTTTTCCTATGCAGAAGAATACCCATCTGTCTATTGATTCTGGTGATGTATATCCAGACCCTGAGGCTTACAGAAGGTTGATTGGGCGCCTTCTATATCTTACTTTGACTAGGCCTGACATAGCCTACACAGTTCAACAGTTAAGCCAATTCTTGGCTTTACCTCGCCTTCCTCATTGGCAAGCTGCTATCTATCTATTACGATATCTCAAAGGTTCAATGGATTTGGCTCTTGCTTATTACCCTCAATCTACATTATCTTTATCAGCCTATAGTGATGCAGATTGGGGTTCTTGTCCATTCACTTGTCGCTCCATTACTGGCTATTGTCTGTTCATTGGTAACTCTCTTGTGTCCTGGAAAACTAAGAAGCAGCGTACAGTCAGTAAATCCTCTGCTGAGAGTGAATATCGAGCAATGTCGATGACCACAAGTGAAATTATATGGTTAGATGGCTTGCTTCATGACCTTCACATACATTTGTCTCGCCCTTTTGTACTGTATTGCGACAATAAAGCTGCTCAACACTTGGCTGCTAACCCAGTGTTCCATGAGCGAACCAAACACCTCCGTATTGATTGCCATTTTGTTCGTGACGAGGTCCAGAAAGGGTTCATCAAGACTGCACATGTATCTTCTTCCCTTCAGTTAGCCGATATATTCACCAAACCTTTAGGCCAGCAGCAACACGTTTTTCTTTCTCGCAAGCTAGGACTTGTTACTCCTAGTCCAGCTTGAAGGGGGGGTGTAGAATATATACAAATAGGCTAAATAAAGGTGATCTTTATGTAATAAAAGGGGATTGTTATAACAACCCTAACAAACTCATATGTGGGTATAAATAGCACTATTATCAGTAAATGAATATACGAGTTTTTCCCTTCATCTGGTTCACAATTCATGTGGGAGTGGAAGATGAGATTTACACAAAGGTGAGTAGCACCAATGTTATCACAATAGATGACTGGTCGAGATTTTATAGTGTGACCTATTTCTTATAATAATGAGTGAATCCATGTGAATTCAACAACGGTGTTTGCAATAGATCGATATTCAGTGTCCATTGAAGAGCGAGCAATGGTATAAAGCTTTTGAAAGCTCCAAGATATTGGAATGCTAGCAAGGTAAGTAACGGGAGCTCTTGTAGATAAGTATTTCAGATTGTCTCCAGCAGGCATAAAACAAATCATGAAAATGTGAGGATGATTTAGCACGAAAGAGAAGGTGGAGATGTGATGTGCGACTTAGGTAATGAAGAACTCGTTTGTTTACAAACAAGTGAAGCACCGTTGGTGCGTGCAAGAACTGAGACAATTTTTTTTTTTTGAAAATTTACTTGTATTAAGAAAAGGGGGAATTTACATGAGAGGAAGAGGAAGACATAGCACAAATGCAAAATAGAAGAAGGGTACAAATGAGGCTAGACTAAGTGAATTCCGAGCATTCTAGCCGTATCAAGAGACTGGGTCGACCTATCCTTCCAATGATGGGCAAGATGGGCTTGGTCGCCCGGATTACTTCTTCGGCGTTGTCAATGGCTCTTGTGAAAACGTTGTTGTGAACAAGATTGTTACGGGCCTTCCATGTGAAGTAAATGGAAGCAGTGTTCAAAGAGGTGCGGGTGCATTCGAGCAGGATCTTTTTAAGGTTACTACGTGTACTAAGCCAATCCCAAAGGTTATTTATGTATGGAGCAGGGTAGGGTACTTTGGACCATCTAGAGACAATATCGAGTACTAGAGAGGTATAGCTGCACCCATACCAAAGATGCTCATCATCTTTCGGCTTACTAGCACATAGCTTGCAGGTATCATAATTGATCAAATTCCAACTACGAATCTTGGTAAGGGTAGGAAGACGCCGGAGATTAGCAATCCAGACAATGCATCGGCACTTAGGAATGTTAAGATAGTCCCAGATGATGGTACAAACGGAGATAGGCGGGGAAGAGTCGCTGCTCGGAAGATGTTGTAGGCTTTTTTAGGGGAGAAAGATCCATTAGGGTTAGAGATTGTATCAATGGGGTTCGATCCAGTGGTAGTCATTGGGAGCTCATTTCGGACTTTGATCAAACTATTCCAGAAGAAGCTATGATTTGAATTGGTTTGGCAATTCCAGATGGACATACACTTGAATATGTTGTGAGAGATCCAAAGGCACCAAATGTTATTAGCATTTCGATCAATGTCAAAGATGAGTCTGATCAAAGAGACTTTGTTTCTGGCATGAATGTTAGGGAATCCAAGGCCTCCATCATTCTTGGGAGTACAGAGTGTATTCTATGCAACGAGAGCTCTCTTACTCACTCTTTTCCAGACCAAAGGAATTATCTTAGTAGCGTCTGAATTTTGGACAAAAGTGAAGTAGATAGCAAAAATATTGTGCACCAGTACAGGTTAATGGCGTAGAGTATAGAAGATATGAGTGGAATCCTACTAGCATAAGATAATAGTTTGGCATTCTATGATTGGATCTTCTTGGTGATCTTGTGGATGAGGGGTAAGTAATTTGAAACCATGAGCCTCCTACTACCCACTAGAATGCCTAGATAATAGAAGGGTAGGAAACCCTTAGTAAAGCTGGTACTGTGAATGATCTGGGTTTGGCTGGTATTAGAGATTCTCCCCATGAAGATAGAAGACCTGGAGAGATTAATCTTCAGCCCCGATATCACCCCAAAGGTGTCGAGTAGACTTCAGAGTGGTGATGGAGTGAAGGTCGCCACAACAAAAGAGTATTATATCATCAGCGAAGCGAAGGTGGGTAATGCGTGGATTGTGGCACTTTGGGTGAAGGTTGAAGTCCGAGTTAGAGGTATTGTGGTGGATCATACGTGAGAGGAATTTCATTGCGATGGTGAAGAGAGGAGGGGAAAGAGGGCATCCTTGCCTTAGGCCTCTAATGCCCTTGAAATGGCCAATGAGAGAACCATTGAAGTTGATTGAATATGTGGTAGTGGTAATACACTCTCTAATCAAATGTATGAAGAACTCTGGCCCATCTTGTTGAGACAGTGAAGAATAAACTCATGGTTGATAGAATCGAAAGCCTTAGAGATGTCAACTTTCAGGGAAGCCCTTAGGGAGATGTGCTTCCTAATATATTTGTTGAGGAGTTCTTGGCATATGAGCACATTATGCTTTATGGATCTATTGCTAACAAAAGCACATTGATACGGTCCTATGATGCGAGGTAGAATGGAATTGATGCGTGAGGAAAGGATATTGGTTGTTGTTTTGTATGTGGTGTTACAACAAGAGATAGGACGGTAATCGGAGGGAGTCATAGGGTTGTCTTTCTTGGCAATGAGAGAGATCGACGCATGTTTAACCTGCTTAAGTAATTTCCCAGAAGAGAAAAAGTCCATTATGGCAGTAGTGAAGTCATGCTTGGTAACGTTCCACAAAGCCTTGAAAAAAGAGTGTGTTGTAACCATCTGAACCCGGGCTTTTGTTGCCCCCAATACTGAAAAGAGCTTCCTTTATTTCATCCGGATTAACCTCCATAGAAAGATTAGAGATGTCAAGAGGGCTAAGGTTAGGGATGGTGATGTCGGGGATCAGGTTGCTTGTGGGATGATAGGAGGGTTTACGATGGATTTGAAGTGGTTGGTGAGGGTTAAGGCATTGAGGGATGGATCGTAGGTGATGCTTCCATCACTTTCTTTGATAGAGTGTATTCTATTGCCACATCTTCTAGCCTCGATACTCCTGAAGAAATAAGAGTCACATTGGTCCCCATGCTTGATCCATCTAGCTTTGGAAAGTTGTCATAGTGTCACGTAAAAAAGAGATGTTTTCATTCAGCTTGATAGTGGTAGAGTGTTCATTCTCTTGGAGGGAGACATCATGAGCTTGGTGTTGTCAGTGAAGAAGCCCACATCAGTGGACATAGGAGTGACCATAGGCTTGGCAGAAACCATGTTAAAACGATTAAGGGTAATGTACTTGTGCTGATTGAGCAACAAACTTGTCTTGCAAGGAAATACTTCAACAACAAGAAAGTAACGAGAGAGCCTATATCTTTGAGAGCAAAACGATGAGTGAGTTGAGTGATAACAACTTGAATAGATTGAGGATGACTACATGTGAATATAACGTCATCGACATAAACAAGCAAATAGACTACTACATTGGTTAGTTTAAGTAATAAAAAAGATGTGTCAAAGACATAATTAACAAACCCAAGTTGTAGGAGGTAGGAACGAATCTCAATGTACCATGCTCTTAGAGCTTGTTAAAGCCCATAGATGGATTTCTTTAGTTGACGTACATGAGTTGGATGGTTGGGATTAACAAAACCATGAGGTTGAGTCATGTATACAATATCGTGAATATGACTTTGAAGGAAGGCATCGTCGATGTCGAGTTGTCAAAGGGACCACCATTAGTGATTACAAGATATAGAATTACATGGATAGTAGCAAGCTTTATAGCGGGACTAAATGTATCTTTATAATCAATTCATAAGCGTTAATGTAAGCATTCGGCGACAAGTCTAGCCTTATAACAATCAATAGAGCGGCCAGGGTTGAATTTTGTGCGATAAACCAACTTCCAAGCTATAACTTTTGAGGTTGTATCTCCAAGCAAAAGATTCCAAGTCTGGCTAGAAATAAGAGCATTATATTGAGCCTACATTGCACTGTGCAAAATTTGATCGAGTAGGACTATTTGGTGGATCTTGGTTCCACACGAGGGAGTACCAGTGCACATAGCCCAAAGCCCAACGGCCTAATATGTAATCCTATATATCTGCACCTATGTAACAGTAAATGAGAGATGAAATATACAAGAGCATTTCTACCATACAATCTGGTATTCACTATGGTTCAGAGGCACACTAAAGGAAAAACGTCCAACAAAACAAATGACAGATGATAACTCTGTCACTCAGGATCCTCTGCAATGAAACACACCAACACCACCACCACCACCACCACCTCCTCCTTCATCATCCTTGTCTCCACCATTGTCGACTTTTCCTGCCTCTTCTCAGCTGCAACTAGACCTGTACAAATCCGGGCTCGGGCCGGGTTCGGGCCGGGCCAAATTCAAAAATCTGCCCGAAATGTGCGGGCCGGGCCAGCCCGGCCCGGTTTGTTCGGGCCACTATACCTGTCCGTGACCGCCCGCATAAAAACTCGGGCGGGCTGACGGGCCGGCCCGCCCGTTTTTTTTTAAAAACTAGAGAGTAGAATGTTTTTGTTTCACTGTAAATTTTAGACAATATAGACCTGCATACTGCATTATAACTTACATGCTAAAAAACCAACACATGTTACACAACTACAAAAGTCCTGCATACCGTATTACCAATATTTAAAGTGTAAATATATAATCCTGCATTTGCATTACAAGCTAAAACCAACACAACTACACGAGTCCCCCAAGTCCCGCAAGTCCCGTGATTAACAAAAATAGACTTGCATGACATAAGTCACACAATTCGTGAAAAATACTCAACATTCAAAACAAACAAAAATAAAATCAGTATACAATGCCAATTTTATGGAAGATACTCTCTTATTCTTCATCATTCACTTCAATTCGAGGTGTCAGTACCTACCAAATTATAAACCCTTAGACACAATTACATCAGTTAATGTAATTAACTATAGAAACAATTGTTATAAATCAGCAATATAAACAACTTTTTTACCGGCTTCGAATCAATAACAACAGTTCATATAGATGCAATTGAGCCTTTGAAATTAATAAAGGCTGACAAGATGCAATTGAGCATTTGAAATAATAGTGGGAATCAAAACAAACATCATAAACGTATGAAGCTGTATTTCATATACACAAATTTTTAATACAGGAGGTTCAATTTCTTCCAAACCTAATCCTTTTATAAGCAACTATCAAGCTTTCTTTTTAAAAATTATAATCAAATTTTGTAAACAAAACATAAACTGAAATAATTTTGTAAATGAACCTTCCAAGTTCCAATCAACATTGGAATCACTAGTCTGGACCAAGATTGAGATCGATTAGAGAATGGAGCAACACAAACCACGCAGAAAAATAGAGAATCAGCAAACCTTAGAGACTGGAGCAGTGTAGTCGAGTTGCAGTCGGGGAGAGACAAACCTTTTAACTTCTAATCGACACTAGAGCGAGATAGAGATTAGAGATCGTTTAACAGTACACGTTGTTGGAGATTAGAGAGAAGACAGAGAGGATCGAGAGACTGAGAGAGACAAAGTAGAGACTAACCTGATCTTTCAATCGAGGATTCGAGATCTACGAGTCTTCCAAACTCCAATTGATTCAGAGTAAGAGAAGACACAGAGGAGCGAGATTGAGAGAGACAAAGAGGAGCAAGAGGAGCGGGATGAGCCAGAGAGGAGCGGTATAAGCCGGACTCAGATTCAGAGAGGAGCGAGAGACTGAGAAGTGAGAAGTCCGAGAGAGCTCGAGAGGAGAGCAGTTGTCACTTAGGGTTTGATAGAACTTGTAGAGGTGAGGACTGAGGAAGCGGCTGCCAGTAGCAAGGTAAAACAAAGCGGCGGACAAAGAGTTAGGGAACTTAGGGTTTGATAAATAAAAAAAATAATATATATATATATACGGGCCGGGCCGGGCTAGCCCGCGGGCTAAGATGGATAACCATATCCGGCCCGCATAAGTCCGGGCCGGGCCCAGCCCGGCCCGAACGGGCCAATTATGTTGCCCATACCCGTTTTTTTTTGCGGGCGGGCGGGCGGGCCGGACGGGCCAGCCCGGATTTGTACAGGTCTAGCTGCAACCAACACCTCTCCCTGGCTTTTCCACCTTTATCAACATCAAACTTACCTCCACAAATTATCTTCTATGGAAAGCACAAGTTGTTCCCGTCCTTCGTGCTTACAATCTTTTTGGCCATGTCGATGGCTCCATTCCATATACACCTTTTAACTCAGCTACACCAACCCAGAATCAACTAGACTGGCTTACTAAGGATCATCTAGTTCAAGCCATTCTTACCTCCTCTCTCATTGAGGAAATCCTAACCTAGGTAATAGACTGTTCTACTTCTAGGATTGTCTGGCTTCACCTTCATGACATTTACACAGCCAGATCCAACACTCACATTCTCCATACACGTCTCCAACTAGTTTCTCTTAAGCAGGGCAATGATTTCATTACCACATACTTTAATAAAGTCAAAACTCTTGTATCTTCCCTTCAAGTTGTAGGTCAATCTATTTTTGACTCTGAGTTTACTGCCTCATTATATGCTGGTCTACCCACCGAATATGACCCAATTATCACATCCCTCAATACTCAACCATTTCTTCCCTCTCCACACATGTTTCTTTCCCACCTTCTGAACCATGAAGCCAGACTCCTTCACACTTTCACCACCTCTACCAACTTACCAGCCATGTCGGAAAACTCAACCCACATAACCAACACCAATGACAATCAAACTCATTCAAGCAATCGAGGTAGAGGGCGATCCAACAGAATTGCTAGAGGGATCACCTAATTATCGTTGAGGCCGCAACTCCAATTCAGATCGATGCAGCCACAACAACCCCACATACACCTTCAATGCTCATCCTGACACACGTCCAATTTGCCAAGTGTGTCCTAAACCATACCATACTGCACTCTACAGTGCTAGCACATGTTCAATCAATCGTATCAAGCTCTAGCACCATCTTCCTTTTCTACGAACTTCACCTCTTCAAACTGGACACCGGACACCGCTGCAACAAATCATTTCACCCTAGATGAACCAACTCTCATATGATGCTCCTCGTTACCATGGCACGGACACAGTCTCAATCGGCGATGGCTCTACTCTGCCGATTCAGCATTACGGTTCCAACTCCTTTTCTTCCTCCTTATCTCCTTCTTCATCTTTCTCTTTGAAAAACATTATGCATGTTCCTTCATTAAATCAAAATCTTCTCTTTGTTCGTCAATTCTGTTTTGACAATTGTGCTTTCTTTGAATTTCATCATGATCATTTTCTTGTGAAGGATCGACGAACTCGGGCAGTTCTTCTTCGAGGAACCACTGAGGATGGCATGTATGTTCTTCCTCTTTCAGCCAATAAACCTACAATAAAATCCCATCATACCGCCACCAACAATCTTCACCTCTGGCACTCAAGATTTGGCCACTCCTCCGTTCGCACAACCACAGTGATGCTTCGCTCCATCAATGTTCCCTGCCCTAGCTCCGTCACCACCCAATTCCGCTGCTCAGCTTGCTCCAAAGCAAAATCCCTCAATCTACCTCATTGTTTGGCCTTAGCCACGTGAAGCCCACCCTTTTGGATTACTTTTTATGGAACTTTGGGGGCCGGACCATCTGGTTTCTTCTAGAGGCTACAAATATTATCTATCTATTTTGGATGATCACACTAATTACCTTTGGATCTTTCTTTTATCTACTAAAAGTGCTACATCTTCTTATCTTCAAGCCTTTATTTACTTTGTTAGCAATTTATTATCTTCCTAAATCAAAGCAATTCAAACTAATGGGGGCACTGAGTTTAAACCCTTAAAATCTATATTTGCCCAACTTGGGATTAACCATCGAATCACTTGCCCTCATTCACACCAACAAAGCGGTAGCATTGAGACCCATCACCGCCACATTGTCAACACTAGTTTAGCTCTCCTTGCTCACTCATCCGTCCCTCTCACATATTGTGAATATGCCTTTGAAACGGCCGTTTATTCAATCAATCGGTTACCCACCCTTACAAAACTCTTCCCCCTTTCACTCTCTTTTTCACAAAGCACCCGATCTCAACTTTTCTTCGAGTATTTGGTTCGCTTTGCTTTCCCAATCTACGCTCATATAACACACACAACCTCAATTTTCGATCTAAACCATGTGTCTTTCTTGGGTATGCATCCAATCACAAAGGCTACTTTTGCCTTGACTATTCATCAAACCGGATTTACATCTCCAAAGATGTTATTTTCTTCGAGGCCCAATTTTCCTTTGTTGAACTCAATCGTCAGCCCACATCCTCCTCTTCACACTAGCCCACTGAAACCATTGTTTTCTGGCCCATACCACCTCCACATATTCACTCATCTCATGATCCATCCAATTCCCTCCAATATGAGGATGGCCCAACCCAACCACCTATTCTCCAGCCCAAACACCCAACACTCATCTTCTCCCTTCTCACATGCCAGCCCAATTTCTCCAACGTCATCCATCTCTCCTTCAAACCTTCAACCGCCACCATTACCACCCATAACTCGAACCATCTTCACAAGAGCTCAAAATCAAATCTTCAAACCATTTTTCCGAACCGATGGGACTGTTCCTTGGCCTCGACGAACCTTATTCCCGAAGAACCCACTTCCTTCACCCAAGCCTCCTGCTTTCTAGAGTGGCGTCAAGCAATGTTGACAAATTTCATGCTCTCCTTTCTACCAAAACATGGTCCCTTGTACCACCAAATTCCAATATCAATCCCCTGGGTGTTAAATGTTTTCAAAACCAAACGCAATGCAAATGGAAACATTGAGCACAGAAAAGCACGCCTGGTTGCCAAAGGCTTCCATCAAATTCAAGGCATCAACTTCTTTGAAACTTTCAGCCCTATCGTTAAACCATCCACCATTTGTATCCTTTTGTCCCTTGTTGCCATGTCCAGTTGGTTTGTTAAGCAGGTTGACATACAAAATGCCTTCCTTCATGGTGACTTGACTGAAGATGTGTACATTGCACAGCCGCCAGGGTTTGACTGAAGATGACGTTCTTGTTATCACCTCGTCTCCACAAATCTCCAAACAATTCATCTCCTCCCTAGCACATGTATTCCCAGTCAAAGACCTTGGAAATCTTCACTATTTCTTGGGTCTTGAGGTCACTAGCTCATCCTTTGGGTTCTCTATCCCCAGCACCAGTACATCCTCAATCTTCTCAAGTCAACAAATATGCACAATTCCAATCCTGTCTCCACTCCAATGGCAACAAACTATAATCTCAGTAATTCAAACTCCCAAATCTTCTCTGATCCATGATTGTATAAGAGTGTTGTTGGAAGTCTCCAATACTTGAATTTTACTCACCTTGACATCTCCTTTGTTGTAAACAAAGTGTGTCAATTTATGCATCAACCCCGTGACATCCATTGGCAGGATGTAAAACGTATTCTCTGCTATTTAAACTCCACATCTTCTCTGTCTCTTCATCTCTCTTCCAAGTGCCCCCCCTTTTCTATGGATATTATGATGCTGATTGGGCAGGAGACTATCTCGATAGATAATCCACTACATCTTATTGTATCTATCGGCTCCTCATTGGTGTCCTAATCATCCAATGAACAACCAACAGTCTCCCGCTCCTCCACTTAAGCAGAATATCGAGCCCTGAGTCAATCAACTTGTGAGCTGATTTGGATTCAAAACCTCCTAGCAGAATTAGGTGTCTTTCTCAGCATACCTCTAGTGCTCTAGTATGACAATTTAGGTGTCACATATCTTGCTACCAACCTTGTATTCCACCGTCACACGAAACCTATTGACCTGGATTATCACTTCGTTTGTGAACGAGTTGCCAACAAATCTCTCCAAGTCGCCTTCATATCATCAAAAAGACCAACTAGATGATGCACTGACTAAGCCACTGGCCCCAACTCGTTTTGAACTCCTACGAACTAAACTTTCTTTGGGACAGTTCAGCTCGAGGGAGCATACCAGTGCACATAGCCCAAAGGCCCAACGGCCCAATATGTAATCCTATATATGTGCACCTATGTCACAATAAATGAGAGATGAAATATTCAAGAGCATTTCTACCATACAATCTGATATTCACTAGGGAGTGAATAAAGAGAGGCCGATAAATTAAGCTTTTGAACCGGTTTGTAAATATTGTGTTCTAACCTAGTAGACATGGTGTGTTGAAGAGTTGATGGTACATGCCATGGAAAGGGATCAGTGGAGGAGGATGAGGAAGTTGTTGACGGTGAAGGTGGATGGGGAAAGGATATGAAGGTAAAGATTACAATAGTTGGTGTTATCTAGAGTATAAGGATTATGGGAGGGAACAAAAGAGAAGTAGGGGTATTCGGTCTCGAAAAATCTTACATGTCAAGATGAGTAAATTTTATTTGTAGTTTGGTTGAGACATTAATAGGCATGTTGGTTGATTGAGTAACCAATAAAAATGCAAGAGGTAGATTTGGGATCGAGTTTGTGTGTGGTATATGGTTTGAGCCAAGGAAACCACAAGCACCCAAAGCTATGAAGAGAGGTGTAAGATAGATGTTTATGGAAGAGAGTTTCATAGGGTGTTTTATGACGTTAGGTAGGTGTTGGTATTCGATTAATGAGGTATGCAATTGTTGTGGTTGCACAAGGCGATAGTTGATATGAAGGTTGACATGAGATAGTAGATATAGGTTATTTCGACAATGATGATAACGACGCTCAGCAAACCCATTATGTTCATATGTGTGCAGTGGTGAAGTGAGATGAGATATACCATTGGTGGCTAAAAAGTAGCTAAGCCAGTTATACTCTCCACCATTATCACTATAGAGAATTTTTATTTTTGTGTTAAAAAAGTTTTCAACAAGTGCTTTAAAATGAGTGAAGACAACAAATGTTTCATATTTACATTTTAAAGGGTATAACCAAATGTATTTAAAGTAATGATCAATGAAAATAACATAATGTTTATAAGCAGTAGTTGATAGCACTGGTGATGTCCTAACATCACTAAATATGACTTCAAGAGTAGTAGTGGAAAGCGAGGATTAAGCAAATGTTAGTATATGACTTTTCTTAATGTTACATGCATTACATGCATTAGTGGAAAGTTTGAAATAGATAATTTCTAAGCTAAAAGCTGAAAGATTTTGTTTGATGGGTGACCGATGCGATGATGCAACGGTGGTGATGCATGAGAGTGGAACATAGCTACGTGTCGAGCAATATTAGCAGGTAGTTCATAGATTCCATCTTTAACTGGACCCTTGTGAAGCATATTCTGATTGTCTAAATCCTTAACACGATAGCAAAAGGAATTTAGTTCTAATAGAACATGATTATCATTGCAAACTTGTTGGGTGGAGATAATATTTCTTATGATACTTGGAACATGTAAGACATTAGATAAACTGAAAGTGTAAATAGAGGAGGAGAGAGTAGTGTGTCCAGTGTTTTGGACATTCAAACATGAACCGTCACCTATTATAATCTCATATGTTTCATTGTAGGGATAATGAACAACAGGGATCACCAGATTAGGAGTCACATGGTGAGAGACACCATAGTCCAAAGGTCTTGGAGATGATTGATGTGCACTGATGGGTTGTGTGGATGGTTGTGATTCTAAGTGTGTATGTGTTGCCATATTATGTGAGGTTAATGTTGGGGTGTAGTTTTTAGATGATGTAGCAATGAGATAAGGTATCACATTGTATGTTACACCATTGACATTTTCCAAAAAGGGTTTGGAAGGAGGTTTGTGAGGTGCAGAAGGTTGGGAATAAGATGATTGACAATTGTAGTTGAAGTAAGGGCGAGTCTAGTGATAGCATCGAAACCTACGTGTTTTCCACCCAATCATTCATGTGGTTTTACACATCTTTAGGCAAAACTCATATCCTTATAATACAGAATTCATTCATATTATGTTTTCGGTATATACTTCTGATTATTTCATATTTCAAGCACTCAAGACATATTTTGAGGCATTTCGATCCATAAATCAAACCTAAGCATAAGAGCTCGATCTTCCCTTAAGTCAAATGTCACAATTCAACATCCTATGTGTTTGAGGATCAACTTCTCAAGGAGATAAATAACCACTTCGGATGCAGGTCAAGAACTAGTTTACAAAGGAGCATAAAATCATACAAGACGGGATGACACGGCTTGCTATGCCGTCTCAATGCCGTTTTGTCAACCCGTCTATATGGTCCCACACCTCTTAAACCAAACCTAACCCAAACTATGAAGACCCGAAACTCAAACAATATAATACGGGTCGCCAACCGGCGTCCAAGTTGTCTCTTAGCTGTGTCATGACCATTTTCTTATGCCTTCTGGACATCGACAACAACATTGATTATTGATCTATTAACTTATCATTTTGATGGGATTTTTGTATATATTTTGGCCAATGATTTTTCTGTATATATTTCTCGCTTTTGTCCTCTAGAAAGGATCAGACATTAGCCAATTACAGACAATCAGACTCCACTATCACAACCCTAGTTGCGGTAAGACATCATTTTGCCACATTGTAATTTTCCTGCTTTGAGTTTTATTATATGAAAAGACTATTTCTTGCCTCTGATTTCTCTCATTGTTATATGTTTGGCTAACTCTCATTCGATCTAAGGAGCTTGTGGAACCCTATGATGGATTGATGGTGACTGTCTAAGGGGTTTCCCTACGGTCATCTAAGTCAAAGATAGTTGGCAGAAATTACTGAAGTCCGAGAGTAAAGAGAAGAACACCGGGAGAAGATCCAATAGTGCTCGACAAGGACCATGTTACACAACAACATGTCTCTCACTCTTGCTTTTGACCCAGAAATGATCACCCATTGTTGATGAGATCATCTTGGAGAAGTTTTGGACCAGAACCAATATTTTGGTCTAGGAGGTCGCACGACAACCCATGTTCTCGATCAATATGCATCATCATTTATCTTTATTGCTTTGTTTGTATCTTAAATATAGTGTGACCTTCTCTTAATAGAAGATAAGATCGAGTAGATTTGATTCTATGTTAGTAGAAGATAGAATCCCTGAAGATCTAGTGTTTCCCGAGGCTTTTCGGACCCTATAAATAAGGTTTCTCAACCATTAGGTTAAATATATCCTTTTCCAATATTCTACGAAGATTTTGAGCAAACGTACCAGAGCAAGTCGTGCGACTTGTACCCCGTCGGACGACGGCCCCTTCTGTTGACCAATAAATTACACTCTCTTCATGTTTTAAAGTATGTGTGAGTAATCCCCTCGTTTGAGGGTTTGTTTAGCCTGACATGCTTGATATACGATATTGGATTGATTTTATGTATTACTTTGTATATCTATGAGTTATAGTAGTATCGTTTGTACTATATGTTCTATAAAGGGTGACCTTAACTCGAAGTGACAATGAAGTTCTCACACCTCAATGCTCCATTTGATGTGATGAAGCGGCAACTATCTTGGGTGCAAAGTGAAAATCATGGTGACAACATTGATGTACCGCAAGAGCTGAGCTAACCACGAAGTGACAATCGAGGAAGTTGTATGTACAGAACTCTAGCATACTTGTGATATTATGGAATTGTCTTTTGAAATCTATAATATATGTTGTGGTGATCTGGGTTTTGAAATGTTTTATCTCTATTGCTATTGTTGTTTGGCCTTTATCATCCTCCAATTTAATTTCAAACATTCTAAAGATCCAACATTTATCCCTCTTCACTATCTTTACTTATAAACTATTTTACGAGTTACTCGGGCAATGTCCCAAAAACCCGTCGGACGACCTACCCTATCTCAGTATAGGGTTTTTCTCCGATTCTCATTGCTCTTCAGTGTCTTAACTGAGTTTTTACCCAGTCAACCTCCTACCCGTCGTACGATCTTGACCCGACGTATTACATCGGGTCTTGTAAGTATTTACAAGACTTGGGGTTAACGATTCAACCTTCATCAAATTGGCGTTGTTTTCGGGGGAAGACTTTGAGTTGCTTTGAATTATTCGTTTTGAAACCTGTCTTTTCTTAATCCCTTTTCATGTTTTCTTTTTTCTTTTTCTTTTTTTGTTAGATTTTTCTTATTTCACGAAAAACGTTTCTACCGAAGTTAGAACGATATTAACGGCAAAGAAGTCATGGCTTCCACTCCTTACCAAGCTTGAAGACTTTATAACATGCAAAGAAAAATTCGGGCCCTTACACAAGAAAGCATCAACATGGAGATAAGGGAAAGCGAGGCTTATTTTTTTGACCTCATTCATTGCGATCTTTGGGGTCCATATCGGATTCCGGCATCATGTGGTGCTTCATTTTTTTTAACTATCGTTGATGATTGCTCTAGAACTACATGGGTGTATCTTTTAAAATAAAAAAAAATGAAGTTTTTCACATTTTTCAAACCTTTTGTGAAAATGATAAAAAAAAAAACACACACAATTTAATATGAATATTAAACGTGTTAGAACCGATAATGGGTCGGAATTTTTTAAACTTCGACAAATGTTTTTGGACAATGGTATTATTCACGAAACCTCATGCACTTATACCCCACAACAAAATTTCCGTGTGGAACGCAAACATCAACATCTTTTAAATGTAGCGTGGGCATTACTTTTTCAATCTAACTTACCTATAGAATTTTGGGTTCATGCGGTTTTAACGGCTTGCTATGTGTCAATCGTACACCGACACAAGTTTTTAAAAATAAATCACCTTTTGAAATTTTTTTCAAGAAAATACCGGATTATCGACATTTACGCATTTGATAATATTGGTGAAATAAGGTA
Organism: Fagopyrum esculentum; assembly: GCA_033239045.1. Classification (NCBI taxonomy): domain Eukaryota; kingdom Viridiplantae; phylum Streptophyta; class Magnoliopsida; order Caryophyllales; family Polygonaceae; genus Fagopyrum; species Fagopyrum esculentum. The sequence goes on along the minus strand of BSUD01000004.1, from coordinate 19,904,991 downwards.
TCTTTTGTATCTTGTATACAAACTAAGCATCCTATTTTTACATTTAAAAAATAAAGATAAATGAAGTTGGAATATCCTTAAATAAGGTAACAAGATTTGGCAGTTATCTAACATTTAAAATGTGTAATCAACTAAAAAAAGGTAATCAAATGGAAATTTAAAAAGGAAAATTTGAAGACACGATTTTGGAAATCCTAATGACGGCTTCTTTCAATCAATCAGTTATATCTCTCACTTTCGCCATTGTTACTACTCGGAGCTTTGTGTATCAAGCTTTGTGTGTGTCCCCTGTTATGTACACACAAAGAGTACATAATCAGTGAATGTTACATAATGTGTACATATCTATCGAGCTTTGTCATCCATGAGGAATACATGTTTACTACATAAATGTAACAAATATGTAAAAAGTCACAACAAAATATGAATTCATAAAGGAACCACAATCGAAACTTAACACATTGATATATTAATATGTACACACATATCACGTCCGACCTACATTTGACGATTCTCCTACATTTATTCCCAAAATAAAGTTATTAATCAACATATATCAATTATGTACATAAGCCCGAAATTATTGACATAAACCTCTTAAGAAACTTTTCACAATCGTTCTTGTATACAAAATGATCAAAATTCGAATTACAATCATTAACTTACCTCAAACACAGGCAGAAAATCTCGAAATCAACAATATTTGGTCGAAGATGGACGATTCTCCGTTTATATGCGATTTTGATGAGTTATGTAGGACGTATCTTCATCGGAAACCATCCATTGATGCTCTTGAACTGAAGATCCGAGTTATTCTTCGCTCAGCAATGGAGAATAGGAGAACAAACGTTGAATCTTGTTAAATAAACATATATTATTATGGAGAGATTCTAGGAGTAGTTATTATCTCATTCCTTATTTGACGTAGCAACATATATCTTTAAATCTTTAATCAGGAAAATTATTAAATTAATATAGGAGAGAGAAGGTTGCTTATATGGTAATATCTTTTATCATTTTCTATTTAATCTTTTTCTTCATAATGTAGGGTGTCTACTTTGTCAACACAAAACTAAATGTGTCTAATTTATACACAATGATACATAAAATACCTACTTAATCAACTCATTCTACGCATTTTTGGGTATTTAGCTTATGCTAATATTTTAGCCAAAAATTCAAATAAATTTTCTACAAGATCTCGAAAATGCATATTTATTGGATATCCAATTAATCAAAAAGGTTGGAGATTATTTGATATTGAAACTAAAAATATTTTTGTCTCTAGAGATGTACATTTTTATGAAAATAACTTTTCCGTTTTCAAAAAATTTTACTTCCGAAAAAGAGTCCTATGATATATCAATTTCTAATCCAAATATTTTATCTCCCAAAATAAACCCTATTTTTCCTCCTCTCCAACCGTCTCCTTTAACACAGCCGTTTGATTGGCGTTCTTCATCTCCATATGGAAAATCTCCATGTCCAGCAATACGTAAGGATACTCCTTCTGATTTCATCAAGGTAGATCGATCCGTGATTTCCGCAGCCAATTTATTGCCTAATTCTGCTGATTCCACACATCCAAATCGATCTAGTCTTTATATAGAAATGGAAGATCTCTTACCTCATTTACAACCGACAGTTGATAACCTTCCTTCTGCCGATCTCTTGCCTCATCAATCCAGTCCGGTTGAAAATCGCTCTCCTTCCATTTCCGATTCATTCATATCTTCAACCAATCTTCAAGACCCGCCTAAGAATCCTCTCAGAAATATCACCTTCCATCAATGATTTCAACTCGAATCTCGCACATACCACTTCCCCTCCAGATTCGCCTTCCCAACCAGGTGAAAATCTACCTACCATCTGACGCAATGCTCGGATATCCCTTCCTAATAAAAAATTACGTGATTTCTATTGTAACAATTTGCTCCCAATATGCTCTACTACGATGGACACGCTTCAGTCGGCATCTCCAGGTAAGTGCTCGTATCCTATCTCTAATCATTTTACGACTACTAACCTCTCTCCCTCATATCTCTTTTATATGAAAAGGTCATACTCAATTCATGAAACTGGTTCATATAAGAAAGTCATCGAACTACCCGAATGGCGTGATGCTATACAGTTGGGAATTGCTTCTCTTCAAAAAAATAACACTTAGAGTCTAGTGCCTCTCCCTCCACACAAAAAGCCAATCGGATGTTGATGAGTTTTTAAAACAAAACTCCATGCCGACGGATCGGTCAAACGGCACAAGGCAGTTGCACTCGGGAATCGCCAACGCCCATATATAGATTATAACGAGAAGTTACTCCCGTAGCTAAACTTGTGTCTGTGAAAATATTTCCCGTTGTTGCATCAAGCAAACGGTGGGAGTTACACCAAATAGATGTCCATCAAAAGTGCGGTGCAAACTGAACAAGTCCATTTATGGTCTGCGCCAATCTCCTCGCAACTGGTTTTATAAACTCAACAGCACTCTTTCCTCTGTCGGGTTTAGCCAGTCAAAGCGGACTATTCTCCCTTCACTTACGTTAGACACGATAATTGTATCCACATATTAATTTATGTTGATGATTAATAACTACGGGTAACGATCCTCTTGTTATTGCTCGATTTAAAGATTATCTTAAATCGTGCTTTCATATGAAGGATCTTGGAAAATTATGTTACTTTCTTGGTATTGAAGTCATACATACTCTTCATGGTTTAATTCTTGCACAAAAGAAATATGTGTTAGATATCATTTCTGAGACAAGTACACTTGGATCCTGACCTGTCTCATTTCCTATTGAACCTGAACACAATTTCTCCAGAGACAAATCTGACGCTTTCTCCGATCCAGACAAGTACCGGCACTTAGTTGGCCTAAGCATGTCCATGGGTCGGACCCGCCGGGTCGCCGGGTCGAGGGTCCGCGAAGGGTGACCTGGACCCGGACCTGTGTAAAAGGTCAACCCGCCGGGCCACGGGTCGGCCCTTTTGTTTTAAAACCTAATTTTTTAAAAAAAAAGAAAAGAAAAGGGCTGACCCGGCGGGTCGACCCGCCAACAGCTATTTTAGCCGTTGGGTTCAATTTTTTTCAAAATTGATCGTTGGCGGGTCGACCCGTCGGGTCACGGGGAAGATTATCTCGACCCTTACCCGTACCCGTAACCCGCCGGCTCAAAACCCGTCGGGTCACGGGTAACCCGTGACCCGTGGACATGCTTAAGTTGGCCGGCTGGTTTATGTGACCATAACCAAACCAGATCTCACGTATTCGGTTCATGTTTTGTCCCAATTTCTACAAACTTTGACTGTCCAACATTGGAAAGCGGGTTTACGGGTACATTGTTTTCCAATACTAGTACTTTTCAAATTAATGCCTATTGTGATTCAGACTATGCATCTTGTCCTTTCCAATACTATTAGGTGGATTAAGTGGTTACTACTATCTTTGGGAGTTATTCATAATCCACCAATAAATCTTTAGTGCGACAATCAAGTTGCCCTTCACATTGCGTCAAATCCGGTATTTCATGAACATACATATTTCATGAACATACCATACCAAACACATTGAGGTGGATTGTCATGTCGTACGGGATGTCGTACGGGATGAAGTTAAAAGAAGACTATCAAAACACATCACATTCGGTCCAACAATCATCTTGTTCTTTTCCCTTACCTTCTAGATTTTATATCTTTATTACGATTTCCTTCTTTAAAGTTACGGTTATTAACATTCTTGTATATATACTTTATATTCTTCCTTCAATAAAGAAATTCAATTGTATACAACTTATAAGAAAATTTTCTTACACACTGCAGTGCGGCATCCAAGAGTCTACTGTCCGACGGCAACGAGGAGCTCCAGTGGTGGCTGCTATCAACAGCGAGGACGGCTCGGGCTCTTCGTCTGTAATATCCGGAATTTTTATTCCGTTTATTTCTGTAACAAACCCAATTTCGATCAGTTGGTCCATATCCGTCTACTTAGTTAGACACATTATTATAAAATTTATCATTTTATGTAGCTTCCCTTCACATAAAATGATAGGATCTATATAGAATTCATCATTTTATGTAGCTTCCCTTCACATAAAATGATAGGATCCCTATAACCAATTCTAAACTATAACATGATCCGTATCTATTTATTCCGTGCATTCGTTAGTCGGGATCTCGTTTCCGGACTGCAGCTAGCACCGGGCTGCTGCTCCCTTGCGCCAGCCCAGCCCAGCACGTGTGCTGCTGCTTTACCTTCTTCAGCCAGCGCCCAGCCCAGCAGCAGCTTGCCAGTGTGCCCAGCGCCAGTCTCAGCCCAGCAACAGCTTGCCAATGTGCCCAGCTCCAGCCCAGCGTCCGCTTCACCCAAGGAAGGAGCTGCTGCCTTACCTTGTTCAGCCTAACGGCAATTCGAGCCCAGCTGGAAGGAGATGATCAACAGCATTTAATTGCCCTCTTAAACTTCCACGTAACAGCTGCTATTTTTGGGAGGAAGATCACCTTCTGTTCAGCCTACAATCACGCATCCCAATTGTCCCTTCCGTCCAGATTCTCATCTACGTTTAGCACTCACTTTCCATCCCTTCCTTTTGCAACGGATCATCCTCATCACAGCAGCAGATCGCCATCTTCCGCTCCCCATCTCGCAGCAATAGCCGACTGATTCCGCCTCTTCCCTTTGTCGCCTCCGGAGTAGAGTACTACAGCCGTCTTCCATCACAAATAGGTCACGCCAAAGGATTCAGGGCGGGCGGACACAGGTATGACGTCTCCTTTGTACCTACTCTACATAGATCTAACACGCAGAAACTAATCTCTCACCCTCATCCTCACCTTACGCAGTCAGATCCGAGTCTGAAGCTGCATCTCCCTGTTGGCAGCCCATAGATTCAGTGCAGTCAAAACGTAAGTCGGTCACTCTACCCCTCTCTTGTCTCGTTTCTGTAGAGCTAGTTACTGCTGTGAGAGGGCCTTGATACTATCATCTCTCGTGCAGCCAAGACCGACCCTTTCTCTTACTCACCTAGACGTTCCGACGCTTGAACAGCCGTTGATTGCCTAGGAGTCTTCCTGCATCACAGCTGAGTAAGTTTATCACCTTATTATTTTGACGTTAAATTCCATAGGGGAGATAATATTATTTAGTTAAATCCTTTATTTTAATTATGGTTGAAAAGTTAAGAGGTATAGCAATTGCTGCTGTTTAGGAGGGTTGAGTCATGAGGTGTGTTGTTAGAGAATAGTGGTGCAGTTGTGCGGTCAGAAGTAGGGAAGAAGGAACTGTTGTGCATTTATATTGGTGTTTTATTCAGTTTTAGAAGTGAAGAACTGCCTAACTTGGAGACCAATGTTCGAGAGTTTGGATGATGATCCACCATTGAAATTTTAATAGGTGATAAGTAGATGTATGTAGTTTACTATATTAAAATTTGAGAAGAAATGAACGGTCAGATTAGAAGTTATGAGCTTCCGAAGTTGGGTAGTTAAGCAGTTTTTGTAAACTTTGGATTTTTGGGTTAAGTATAGAAATGGTAAGTGTAGTAGCCAACTTTGAGAATTTTTATAAAAATGATGGATGAACAGTTTTGAGAAATTCTTGCTCCTAAGGGTAGATGGAACATCATAGATGATCTAGAGAATTATTTCGGAATTTTTATAAGCTTTTACGAATTTTATATTCGAAACCGAAGTTGGACCTTTACGACCTTTCGGAAAATAGGAAGATAGGAAAAGTGCCAGTTTGTGACCAAACTAAACTTTAGGAGTTAGATTATGACTTTAGAGTCTCAAATAGGAGTTTAGACATGAATTACGGAAAATTTGGAAATTTCGGGACTAAGGGTAAAATGGCCATTTTACCATAAATTAGTACTGTAATTAGTTATGTCATATTACGATCTTCTATCTTAGAAGTCTTAGACTTCTAATTACGTTGGAGTGTGCTAATGCACTTATCTCCTTTGACAGGCAACTGAGTTGCTATAGTTTACAGAGCGAGTTTGGTTCACAGAGAGTCGAGATTATAACAGGTAAGTCCTTTGGGCTTACTTAGCTGACTTCTGAATATGAGCATGAATAATGATAGTGGTGTGTGATTGAAATGTTTAGAGTTATAGGTTGTGATAGATATTTACCGACCTATACTTGGCCTAAGAGTAATGGGCGGTGGCATTATGCTCAGTTAGCTTGAGGGCGCTGGGGGTTTCTTTAGGGACTAGTCCATACTCGGTTTGTAGTGATGCTACCGGCGGAGGTCAGCTAGACCTACACCCAGTTGGATAAGGAACGGAGGCGAGAACTGTTAAGAGTTCTCATGCCACAACTGTAAAATTGAATATGATGAATCACCTAAGTAATAGATAATAAACGGTTGTGTGCCAGCATGGTGATTGTTTATATTATTCTGCGTGTGTTTGTGTTGTTATTATTCTACTTATATTTGGATAGTTAGCAAACAGTTGTTATGTTGTGTAGACGTACCGCAGGTTAGAGCAGATGCCGAGTGATCCGGATGGTAGTGGTCAGCCGGGGTGGCGTACTTTTAGGATGTGATGCAGTTTCTTTATTTGTGGGATTTCCAGTTAGACCTTGGTTCTTTTCTTTCTTTTTCGTACTTTGTTATCTTATGTTTTCCGGCTGTTGGTTGTTCTGGTCACATTCATACATTGTTAAGACTTAATTTACGATTTCCGGTTTTTCCTTATCTGTGCCTTGTTGTAAGATCTTGTTAAGTTGTTGTCAAACGAAGGTCGGGACCCACTATGCGGTCCTAACCAGTAACTCCCCAAGTTGAAAATTTTGGGGTGTTACAACATGGTATCAGAGCTCTAGGTTGGCAACAATGGCACTTGAAATCTTCTAAAAAGGTCATATAAGTAAATAAACAGAACCCGAAAGGGGTCTGTGTTTTCCCAAGAAGATTTTGGTTTTAAAATGCATGCATAGTCGGGTTGAGATAGAAAGTACGGACGACCACCACTACCTATGCGGATCTCGGTATTCTTAGTATTATTATTATAGACTTACCGTTCGTGCAAATGGCACGTACTAGGGCTACACCAGCGACTGGCCGAGGTAGGGGTCGTCCCCCCCTTCCCCCAGTCACACAGGATCGAGCTGATAGCACCCCTGCTATTAGAGGGCGTGGTCGTGGGGGTAGACCTCCACTAGGGAGAGGTCGAGGACGAGTTCCTCGAGAGGATCCACCTGCAGCAAGCATACCAGAGGCTGCTGTGGAAGAGGTAGCTGAGAGTGTAGGCCCCGAGGTCAGGCATGAGACCGCCGCTAGGTCTGGAGCGCAGGGAGCATGTTCGACTGAGTCTGGACGTGTTTCTATTGGAGCATCTGAGTATAGAGAGTACAGAGCATACGTCGAGCGTATGGAGGAGACTGCCAGAGTTGAGAGGCTTACCCAGGTACCACCGGTGGTACCGGCTAGGTCAGCTCAGGTGACACAAGGAGTGTCTCAGGTGCCGGCTGTACCTGAGAGGAGAGCTAATGCTAATAGAGCGCCTGCTGGGTCTAGAGCACCGAGACCGGATGAGTGGTTGAAGGCTTTCAACTCTCAGAAGGTTCCCTCATTCAGTGGAGAAATAGGGCTAGAGGTAGAGCACTGGATAGGAAAGATAGAGACTGCTTTAGAGGCGATACGTTGCCCCGAGGATCGACAGGTGGATTTGGTGCAGACTTGTTTCACAGATGATGCTCATTCATGGTGGCGTACCATTCGTAGCCGAGTCACCAGTTGGGAGCAGATGAGGAACATTGTTAGGGACAGGTGCTGTCTTGTCTCGCTGAGGAGGGAGAGATTCCAGGATTTCATTGAGGCGGGATTTGAGGATATCCCGATTGCTGCAGCCATAAAGAAGTTCAGAAAGAGTTGAACCTACTTGGACCAGCTGCACCTCCAGAAGAGCAGCATGTTTACCTTTTCTCCAGGAGATTGAGAGAGAGTACCCGATCATATCTGGCAGGATTCCGCTGTGAGACTTTGTCTGACTATCAGGATAGGGCCTCTGCTTATGAGAGAGATAGGCCAGCTTCGAGGAAAGCAGTTCAGTCTAGTGGGCCGGATAAGCGGCAGAGGACAGGACATGCTGGTAGCAGTGCAGCAGTAACAGGTTATGGTCGAGGACAGACTCAGGGGAGGTCTAGCTACCACCCTACAGCTCAGACTTCCAGTAGAGATCGGCAGTGCTTTAACCGTGGTAGCTGCGATCACATTAAGATAGATTGCCAGAGACCACCTACCACTTGCTTCACTTGTGGGAAGCCGGGACACAGAGCTATTTTCTGCCGTCAGGGTAGGGCCCCTTCACAGCAGGGATCTTCTCCTGCAGGTGCTGAGAAGAGTGTACAGAGACCTCCTCAGTACCGAGCACCGAGCCAGCAGCAACAGTACCGGGTTCCAAGACATCCTGCTTCATACAGTACAGCATAGGGATCAGGTCGTGGCAGGGGACGTGGTAGTACCACTGGCACCAGAGGAGGACCATCGAGAGTGTTCGAGCTAAGGAGCACCGAGCAGCCTACAACACCTGCGACCACAGGTACTATTTGGATCCATGACTTACCTGTGCGAGTTTTATTTGATACGGGTGCTACGCAATCCTTTATATCAGATGCATGCGTAGATAGGTTGTCCTTAGCTACAGTAGAGGGTGTACCTTTTGTGGTTGGGTTACCAGATAGGGGTAAGGTTAGAGGATCCCGAGAGATTTATGACTACCCTATTCATTTGGGAGGCCGGATTTGGTTAGTAAATTTTCTAGTCATGCCCTTAGCACATGAGGACGTGATATTGGGGATAGATTGGATGACTAGACATGGAGCAGTCTTAGATATTGGTAGGAGAACTGTGACTGTCGCCACTGAGGAGGGTCACAGAGTGATATTCTGAGGTTGGGACCTCGGAAAGTCCGGCACAGTTATCAGCGCAGTGAGAGCAGCCAGATTGATAGCACAGGGTTGCGAGGCCTTCTGGTGTTATGCCATGAAGGAGCGCAAGAGCCTGACAATAGAGGAGATACCAGTTGCATGCGAGTTTGCAAAGGTATTCAGTGACGACTTACCAGGGCTACCTCCACAGAGGAGTGTTGATTTTAGCATTGAGTTAGAGCCGGGCACGAGACCGATCTCGAAGGCCCCGTACCGCATGGCACCGATAGAGCTGCTTGAGCTGAAGAAGCAGTTAGAGGAGTTAGCAGAGAAGGGCTTCATACGCCCTAGTGTTTCTCTCTAGGGCGCACCAGTATTATTTGTGAGGAAGAAGGATGGATCGATGAGGCTATGTATTGACTACAGGGAGTTGAACAAGGTCACCATCAAGAATAAGTATCCACTGCCTCGCATAGATGATCTGCTGGACCAGCTGCATGGGGCGTCAGTCTTCTCGAGGATAGATTTGAGATCGGGTTATCACCAGCTGAGAGTGAGAGACCAGGATATACCTAAGACGGCATTCCGGACTAGGTATGGCCACTATGAGTTTGTAGTGATGCCATTCGGGCTCACTAATGCGCCAGCAGTATTTATGGAGTTTATGAATGGGATTTTCATTGACTTCTTAGACTAGTTTGTGGTGGTCTTCATTGACGACATTCTAGTTTACTCTAGAAGTCGAGAGGAGCATGCCGGACACTTGAGGACAGTATTACAGATTCTACAGGATAGCCAGCTATATGCTAAGCTATCCAAGTGCGAGTTCTGGATGTCAGAGGTGGCTTTCCTAGGCCATGTAGTGACTGCTGAGGGGATTAAGGTCGACCCGGCGAAGATTGAGTCAGTGTCTTCTTGGCAACCTCCGAAGAATGTTAAGGAGGTTCGCAGCTTCCTTGGATTGGCAGGTTATTACCGCCGGTTTGTGGAAGGGTTTTCCCTGATCGCCCGACCACTTACTTGTCTCCTGAGGAAGACTACTCGGTTCGTCTGGTTTGAGCCGTGTCAGTAGAGTTTTGAGGAGCTGAAGAGGAGATTGATGTCTGCTCCGATCTTAGCACAGCCAGAGGGTACAGAGGATTTTGTAGTGTACAGTGACGCATCCAAGCTGGGCTTGGGGTGTGTCTTGATGCAGAGGGGTAAGGTCATAGCGTATGCGTCTCGACAGCTGAAGACGTATGAAGAGAACTACCCCACTCATGACCTGGAGTTAGCTGCAGTAGTATATGCCCTTAAGATTTGGCGTCATTATCTCTATGGGGTGACCTGTCAGATCTTCACAGACCATAAGAGTCTGAAGTACATATTCACTCAGCAGGAGTTGAATAACCGCCAGAGGCGGTGGCTAGAGTTGATCAAGGATTTTGACCTTGAGATTCTCTACCACCCTGGGAAGGCGAATGTAGTTGCTGACGCTTTGAGTCGGAAGACGCCTCGGGAGAAGACGATAGCCCGGTTGACAGTACAACCACAGTTACAGAGAGACTTAGCTTGGTTGGAGGTAGAGATCCAATTCCCCGATACAGCTCATCAGTTAGCCACCTTAGAGTTACTTCCTGACCTGTTGGGTGAGATCCGACAGAAGCAGGAGACATGTCCGACTTTGACCCGGATCCGAGACCGGATGTCACGAGATGAGGCACCTCAGTTCACTATTGGAGCCGATGGAGTGATGAGACGGCAGGACCGTATCTGTGTGACATCAGACAGTGAGTTGAGACAGAGGATACTAGGTGAGGCTCATGCTACCCCTTACTCCGTACATCCAGGAGTGAGTAAGATGTATAAGGACGTGAGACGTTCCTTCTGGTGGGGTGGTTTAAAGCCTGATGTGGCCCGATATGTAGCCCAGTGTGCGACCTGTCAGCAGGTCAAGATTGAGCATCGTAGGTCCGGAGGAGAGCTCCACCCACTTCCAGTACCACATTGGAAGTGGGAGGATATAACTATGGATTTTGTTACAGGGTTGAGGCTCAGCAAAGGTTTTGATGCCATTTGGGTAGTGGTAGACCGTCTGACAAAGACCGCACGTTTCATTCCGATTAAGGAAACGTGGCCGGTAAGTCGTCTAGCTGAGGAGTTCACCAGACACATTGTGAGACTCCATGGAGTACCGAGGACTATCGTCTCCGACAGGGATGGACGTTTTACCTCGAGATTTTGGCAGCAGGTACATACTGCTCTGGGGACGAGTCTCCACTTTACCACTGCCTATCACCCACAGACAGACGGTCAGTCTGAGAGGACCATTCAGACCTTAGAGGACATGTTGCGGGCATGTGTACTAGATTGGGGACAGGTATGGCCAGATCATCTCCCACTGGTAGAGTTCTCATATAATAACAGCTGGCATGCGTCTATTGGGATGGCACCTTATGAGGCTTTGTACGAGCGGAGATATCGTACACCGTTGTGTTGGGATGAGCCTAGCAAGGCTGATGGGGTAGTACCAGATCAGATACAAGATGACATCGCCCGGATTGCCTTAGTCTGGGAGCGGATGTTAGCAGCTCAGAGTCGTCAGAAATCCTACGCTGATAAACGGCGTCGACCTTTGGAGTTTAGAGTAGGTACATAGGTGTGGTTGAGAGTGTCACCGACGAGAGGAGTCCGGCATTTCGGCATTAAGGGGAAGCTGAGCCCCCGATATGTCGGTCCATTTGAGATCTTAGAGAGAGTCGGAGAGGTTGCATACCGATTAGCACTGCCACCGAGATTGGAGGGAGTACATCTAGTTTTTCATGTATCTCAGCTGAGAGAGTACATACCGGATCCTAGACACGTCATCAGTCATGAGGATCTGATAGTCGAGCCAGGCCACACTTTTGTGGAGTACCCAGTAGCCCTCCTAGAGCGTAGTACTAGACGCCTGCGTTCTAAGGAGATACCGATGTTGAGGATCCAGTGGTCTAGACGAGGAGCTGATGAGGCTACCTGGGAGACAGAGGAGAGTATTAGACGTAACTACCCTGAGTTCTTTGCAGAGTTAGCCGCTACCTCAGTACCGACGGGTTAGTATTGAGACGATACTTTATATGATTTCTGTGATTATATGTTTAAGTGATTGTTGATGTTTATGTGCTTAATGGCGTGAGTAGATTGCATGCTAGGAAAAAGGGAGATAAATTGGAGTGAGACTAGAATATAACTCTTGAGGGGAAATTGTTTGGGTAGATACCTTATTCTAAGTTTCGGGACGAAACTTATTTTAAGGGGGTACTGATGTAATATCCGGAATTTTTATTCCGTTTATTTCTGTAACAAACCCAATTTCGATCAGCTGGTCCATATCCGTCTACTTAGTTAGACACATTATTATAAAATTTATCATTTTATGTAGCTTCCCTTCACATAAAATGATAGGATCTATATAGAATTCATCATTTTATGTAGCTTCCCTTCACATAAAATGATAGGATCCCTATAACCAATTCTAAACTATAACATGATCCGTATCCGTTTATTCCGTGCATTCGTTAGTCGGGATCTCGTTTCCGGACTGCAGCTAGCACCGGGCTGCTGCTCCCTTGCGCCAGCCCAGCCCAGCACGTGTGCTGCTGCCTTACCTTCTTCAGCCAGCGCCCAGCCCAGCAGCAGCTTGCCAGTGTGCCCAGCGCCAGTCTCATCCCAGCAGCAGCTTGCCAATGTGCCCAGCTCCAGCCCAGCGTCCGCTTCAGCCCAAGAAGGAGTTGTTGCCTTACCTTCTTCAGCCCAACGGCAATTCGAGCCCAGCTGGAAGGAGATGATCAACAACATTTAATTGCCCTCTTAAACTTCCACATAACATCTGCTATTTTTGGGAGGAAGATCACCTTCTGTTCAGCCTACAATCACGCATCCCAGTTGTCCCTTCCGTCCAGATTCTCGTCTACGTTCAGCACTCACTTTCCATCCCTTCCTTTTGCAACGGATCATCCTCATCACAGCAGCAGATCACCATCTTCTGCTCTCCATCTCGCAGCAATAGCCGACTGATTCCGCCTCTTCCCTTTGTCGCCTCCGGGGTAGAGTACTGTAGCCGCCTTCCATCACAGATAGGTCACGCCAAAGGATTCAAGGCGGGCGGACACAGGTATGACGTCTCCTTCGTACCTACTCTACATAGATCTAACACGTAGAAACTAATCTCTCACCCTCATCCTCACCTTACGCAGTCAGATCCGAGTCTGAAGTTGCATCTCCCTGTCGGCAGCCCATAGATTTAGTGCAGTCAAAACGTAAGTCGGTCACTCTACCCCTCTCTTGTCTCGTTTCTGTAGAGCTAGTTACTGCTGTGAGAGGGCCTTGATACTATCATCTCTCGTGCAGCCAAGACCGACCCTTTCTCTTACTCACCTAGACGTTCCGACGCTCTAACAGCCGTTGATTGCCTAGGAGCCTTCCTGCATCGCAGCTGAGTAAGTTTATCACCTTATTAGTTTGACGTTAAATTCCATAGAGGAGTTAATATTATTTAGTTAAATCCTTTATTTTAATTATGGTTGAAAAGTTAAGAGCTATAGCAATTGCTGCTGTTTAGGAGGGTTGAGTCATGAGGTGTGTTGGTAGAGAATAGTGGTGCAGTTGTGCGGTCAGAAGTAGGGAAGAAGGAACTGCTGTGCATTTATATTGGTGTTTTATTCAGTTTTAGAAGTGAAGAACTGCCTAACTTGGAGACCAATGTTCGAGAGTTTGGATGATGATCCACCGTTGAAATTTTAATAGGTGATAAGTAGATGTATGTAGTTTACTATTTTAAAATTTGAGAAGAAATGAACGGTCAGATTAGAAGTTATGAGCTTCCGAAGTTGGGTAGTTAAGCAGTTTTTGTACACTTTGGATTTTTGGGGTTAAGTATAGAAATGGTAAGTGTAGTAGCCAACTTTGAGAATTTTTATAAAAATGATGGATGAACACTTTTGAGAAATTCTTGCTCCTAAGGGTAGATGGAACATCATAGATGATCTAGAGAATTATTTCGAAATTTTTATAAGCTTTTACGAATTTTATATTTGAAACCGAAGTTGGACCTTTACGACCTTTCGGAAAATAGGAATATAGGAAACGTGCCAGTTTGTGACCAAACTAAACTTTGGGAGTTAGATTATGACTTTAGAGTCTCAAATAGGAGTTTAGACATGAATTACGGAAATTTTGGAAATTTCGGGACTAAGGGTAAAATGGTCATTTTACCATAAATTAGTACTGTAATTAGTTATGTCATATTACGATCTTCTATCTTAGAAGTCTTAGACTTCTAATTACGTTGGAGTGTGCTAATGCACTTATCTCCTTTGACAGGCAACTGAGTTGCTACAGTTTACAGAGCGAGTTTGGTTCACAGAGAGTCGAGATTATAACAGGTAAGTCCTTTGGACTTACTTAGCTGACTTCTGAATATGAGCATGAATGATGATAGTGGTGTGTAATTGAAATGTTTAGAGTTATAGGTTGTGATAGATATTTACCGACCTATACTTGGCCTAAGAGTAACGGACGGTGGCATTCTGCTCAGTTAGCTTGAGGGCGCTGGGGGTTTCTTTAGGGACTAGTCCATACTCGGTTTGTAGTGATGCTACCGGCGGAGGTCAGCTAGACCTACACCCAGTTGGATAAGGAACGGAGGCGAGAACTGTTAAGAGTTCTCGTGCCACAACTGTAAAATTGAATAAGATGAATCACCTAAGTAATAGATAATAAACGGTTGTGTGCCAGCATGGTGATTGTTTATATTATTCTGCGTGTGTTTGTGCTGTTATTATTCTACTTATATTTGGATAGTTAGCTAACAGTTGTTATGTTGTGTAGACGTACCGCATGTTAGAGTAGATGCCGAGTGATCCGGATGGTAGTGGTCAGCCGGGGTGGCGTACTTTTAGGATGTGATGCAGTTTCTTTATTTGTGGGATTTCCAGTTAGACCTTGGTTCTTTTCTTTCTTTTTCGTACTTTGTTATCTTATGTTTTCCGGCTGTTGGTTGTTCTGGTCACATTCATACATTGTTAAGACTTAATTTACGATTTCCGGTTTTTCCTTATCTGTGCCTTGTTGTAAGATCTTGTTAAGTTATTGTCAAACTAAGGTTGGGACCCACTGTGCGGTCCTAACCAGTAACTCCCCAAGTTAAAAATTTTGGGGTGTTACATCGTCCTTCACTGTACGTGCAGGCTACACTGCCGACAGGAAGGGGGTCGAGGTTGCGGTCGACAATGTCTGGAGGTCAGGGGTAGAGGAAAAACCTATCGTCGGCGAGGCGTGTCTAAGGTGGTGTTAAGATATAATTCTTACTTAGTTTCATTATGTTCTGCAATTTAATTCATGTTATTTGTTTCAGCTAAATTGTTAGCTATGTTTTAGGAGTTCAAGTTATGACTTTGTCAAGTCTTTAGTTGCTGATTTCTAGCACGTAGTAGAAGTCGGAATAGGATGTGGTTAGTGAAGAATCTATTGGTGCTTTGTTTTCTATTTAAGTTGTAGTTTGTTTCAGTTATTAAAAAAAGTGGTAGTGGAAAATTTTCAGAACATCAGTGTCTCCAACCATTCTCTCTCTCGTTTAATATTGTTCGTCCTTTGATCTGTGTGTGTTGCTTTGGTGAAAGTGTTGGATTAAAACTCCAACAGATTGGCATCAGAGCTCTGGGTTACAATCCTAGGAGTGTGTGAGATTCCGAGTGCAAACACAAGGGGATATATAAGGGAAACAAAGGTTAAGAGAAAAAGATGCAAAATCAAAATTTAAATGGTAATGGGAATGGGTTCAACAACCTGCCAATCTTCAAAGGAACGAAGTACCACTTCTGGAGTTTGAAGATGAAGACCTTATTCAAATCGCAAGATTTATGGGCACTTGTGGAGGAAGGGTTTGAAGATCCTGATGGAGTTGTTGAGCCAGATCCAGCTCTAAAGGAGAAGAGGAAGAAAGACGCCAAGTCATTGTTCATGATCCAGCAAGCCTTAGACGACGAGATATTTTCAAGGATTGCTTCAGAAACCACATCCAAGAATGCGTGGGAGACGTTGGAGAAGGAGTTCCTTGAAGATAAGAAGGTGATCACTGTGAAGTTGCAGTCTCTTAGGAGAGAGTTCGAGACATCTCTCATGAAGGAGAAGGAGCCAATCCAGGAGTACCTATCAAGGATTCCAGGCACAGTGCAATTGATGAAGTCCTATGGAGAAGAGATCTCCAACAAACAAGTCGTGGGAAAGGTGCTTAGAAGTCTTCTTCCAAAATATGATCATGTTGTTGCAGCCATCGAAGAATCAAAGGATATGGATACATACTCTTTTGATGAGCTCATGGGATCTCTACAATCACATGAGGAGAGGCTGAGTAGATCAAAAATTGAATCCAAAGAGGAGAAGGTATTTTGGAGTACTGATAACACAAGACAGCATAACCAAAGAGGAAGAGGAAGAGGAGACTCTCGAGGGAGAGGTAGAGGTAGTCAGAGTTACAACACTGAAGGCAAAGATTAGAACCACGAGAAGAAAACCTTTAAGTGTTACTACTGCAAGAAGCCAGGGCATAAGGAGGCCCAATGCTGGAAGAAACAAAAGGAGCAAACCAATGGTGATTAGAAGTCAGATGCCAAAGTAAACTTTACTCAGCAAGAAGAGAGATTATTTCTTGCTGAGAAAGTGGAGAAGAAGACATTACTTGCCAATACCAAGAGAACAGGAGGTGCATGGTATGTGGATAGTGGATGTTCAAATCACATGTCAAGAGAAAGAGCTCTGTTCAGAGACCTGGATGAGACTAAAAAGAGTACAGTCAGGCTGGGAGTCAACAATCAACTAGAAGTTCAAGGAATGGGAACAGTTGCATTGCTGACAGAAAATGGGAGCATCAAATTAATTTATGAGGTGCAGTTTGCTCCAAAACTAGCTCATAATTTATTGAGTGTTGGTCAGCTGATCAGTGCAGGATTCAGTGTCACTTTCAAAGACCAGTCCTGCATTATCAAAGAGAAGAATGCAGATGAAGTGATGATCAAAATTACAATGGGAAAGAATAGAGTATTTCCACTTGAGCTAAGTTCAGATGGAGGGAAGGCACTGGTAGTCAAGGGAGGAGAAGAATCCAGGCTGTGATATGCCAAGTATGGCCATCTGAATATGCAAAGTCTTAGAGTGTTGCAAGCTAAGGAATTGGTGAATGGTCTGCCCAAGATTGGAGAAATAGAAATCTGTGAAGGATGCATTTATGGGAAACAGACAAAGAATTCTTTTCCTAGTGGCAAGGCATGGACAGCAAGTGAAGTGCTTGAGTTGCTTCATGCAGATTTATGTGGCCCAATGCAAACAGATTCCCTTGGAGGCAGTAAATATTTTCTAATGCTGACAGATGATTTTAGCAGGATGAGTTGGGCATTTTTCTTGAAGGCCAAGTTAGAGGTTTTTAGAACTTTAAGAAATTCAAGGTTCTCATGGAGAATCAAAGTGAAAAGAAAATCAAGGGTCTCAGAACTGATCGAGGAGGAGAATTTATGTCTGTGCAATTCATGAAATTCTGTGAGGAGCATGGGATAAAGAGGGAGTTGACAATGCCTTACACTCCTGAGCAAAATGGAGTGGTTGAGAGAAAGAACAGGGTTGTTGTTGTTGAGATGGCTCGTAGCATGTTGAAGGCTAAGGGCATGCCAACTGAGTTGTGGTGTGAAGTTGTAGCCACTGCAGTTTATATTCTCAATCTGGCTCCTACAAAAGCAGTAGAAAATGTGACTCCATATAAGAAGTGGAGTGGCAAGAAACCATGCATCAAGCACTTGAGAGTTTTTGGGAGCATTGCATATTGCATGGTAAATCTGAGGACCAAACTTGATGACAAAAGTGTCAAGTGTATTTTCATAGGTTATTCTGATCAATCCAAAGCATACAGACTCTACAATCCAGTGACTAAGAAGGTCATTGTGTGTAGAAATTTGGTATTTGATGAAGACTCAAAATGGAACTGGAATGAGGATCAGCCAAAAGAAAGTCAACCAACAAGGTCCTTTGAAGATGAAATGCAATATTCAGACTATTTGAATGATGATGCAGAAGGAGGTGGTCATGATGCTAATTTCGATGAGGGAGACATGAGTCCACAAGCTACAAATCAAACATATGATTCAGGGTCATCTGGATCATCTGCATTATCCGATTCATCCTCACCAAAAAGATACAGGACTATGGAAGATTTGTATGAGAACTGTGACTTTGCCTTGAGTGTCACAAAACCAAGCAACTTTGAAGAAGCTGCAAGCAAGAGAGAGTGGATGCAAGCAATGAAGGAAGAGATGAATTCCATTGAGAGGAATGGTACGTGGAAATTGGCTACTCTTCCTGAAGGCAGAAAAAAGATTGGCTTGAAGTGGATTTTCAGAACCAAGTTCCACACAGATGGGAGCATTCAGAAGCATAAAGACAGGCTGGTAGTAAAAGGGTATGCTCAGAAGGAAGGGATTGATTACGAAGAGACCTTTGCACCTGTAGCAAGGTTTAAGACAGTGAGATTTGCTCTTGCCATAGCTGCTCAGAGAAAGCTACCAGTCTTTCAATTTGACGTCAAGTCAGCATTTTTAAATGGTGATTTGCAAGAGGAAGTGTTTGTTGAACAACCTGAAGGATTCATCAAGAAAGGACAGGAGGACAAGGTCCTTAAACTCCACAAAGCCCTGTATGGGCTGAAATACACACCAAGAGTTTGGTATAGCAAGATAAATGATTTTTTCCTCAACAACACTTTCAAGAGAAGTGAGAATGAACCTACTCTCTATGTGAAGGAGAGTGAAGAGAAGAAGTTCATAGTAGTGTGCCTTTATGTAGACGACATCATTTATTTCTCCAACTCTGAGAAACTCCTGTCTGAATGATGATGAAGTTTGAAATGACAGACTTGGGAATTCTGAGATATTTTCTAGGTCTTGAAGTGAAGCAAGGAAAGCAGGGAATATTTGTGAGTCAGGAGAAATATGCAAAGGACTTCTTCGGGGTGTGATGTCGCAGTCACTCCCATGAATACAAATGAAAAGTTGCAAAGGGATGATGGAACTGAGAAAGGAGATGAGAGATTATTTAGAAGCCTGGTTGGAGGTCTAAACTATCTCACGCACACCAGACTAGACATTGCCTACTGTGTGAGTGTTGTTTCAAGGTTTATGCACTCACCTACAAGACAACACTTGGGAGCAACAAAAAGGATTCTCAAGTATGTTGCTGGCACAACTAGCTTTGGTATTTTATATGAGAAGACAAAGGAGTTCAGGCTAGTTGTCTACACAGACAGTGATTGGGCTGGTTGTCTCGACGACAGAAAAAGTACATCAAGATTAGTGTTCCATCTGGGTTCTGGAGTAGTCACATGGAGCTCAAAGAAACAAGATACGGTGGCTTTGTCTTCTTCAGAGGCTGAGTATGTGGCTGGAGGATCAGCTGCAAAGCAAGCAGTTTGGTTAAGTTGTTGATTGATCTATGTTGTGATCAGAAGGAAGCAACTGTGTTTTGGTGTGATAATCAATCAGCAATTGCAATGACGAAGAATCCTGCATTTCATGCCAGAACCAAGAACATAGAGGTGCAACATCATTTCATGAGGAAGCTGGTGGATGACAAGCAAGTGATGCTCAAGTTCTGTGGCACGAATGAACAAAATGCTGACATATTTACCAAGGCTTTGAGTCAGGTTAAGCACAACTATTTCATGGAGAACATAGGAATGTGCAAGTATGAAAGTAAGAATAAAGGGAAGGTGTTAAGATATAATTTTTACTTAGTTTCATTATATTCTGCAATTTAATTCATGTTATTTGTTTCAGCTAATTTGTTAGCTATATTTTAGGAGTTCAAGTTATGATTTTGTCAAGTCTTTAATTGCTGATTTCTAGCACGTAGTAGACGTGGGAATAGGATGTGGTTAGTGGAGAATCTACTGGTGCTTTGTTTTCTATTTAAGTTGTGATTTGTTTCTGTTATTAAAAAAAATGGTGGTGGAAAATTTTCAGAACATCAGTGTCTCCAACCATTCTCTCTCTCGTTTAATATTGTTCGTCCTTTGATCTGTGTGCGTTGCTTTGGTGAAAGTGCTGGATTAAAACTCCAACAGGTGGAGACTAAGGGCTTCCGGCGACGTTTGCAGAAGATAGAAAATGACCGGCGAGGAAATGGTTTTGGCTGGCAACGATATCCGATGTTTGAGGAGAGAAGGAGATAGGTTCAGTTACGGTAGTATGCAAAATCAGGAGAGGAAGACAAGATTGTGGGGCGTGAAATAGGAGAGGTGATAAAGATGTGACCCGCCAGGTCAGCTAAAGGAAGGCAAGGTTGGGCTCATCAGGCCTGTTGAGGAAAGAAGTGCAAATGGGCCACCGGCCTGCTGAACTAAATAAAAAGAACCTTGCCCAACAAGAAATAAACAAGGAAAGGCCTATGTCCGGTAGGTTCGATCTGTAACACTAAATTTGATCCGATAATTGTGACTCGGTTCGAGATTCTGAAATAGAAAAATCTCCCGGATATTACATGTTACGAGTCACTAGGAATGAGTAGGAGTTGTGTTAGGACTGTGTAAATCTAGAACGGATTAGAAAAATCGGATCAAAATGAAAATTACTGGCTGATCTTGGACCGTCAGTGTCATATCTGGTCAAGTTTGAAACATTCAGTCCATGACCATTTTTACTATTTTCAAATTTTCTAAAAGAAAACTATATATGATCCGAATTTGAACCATACCGTGTTGAGGATTTCTCTTGGTTGGAGTTGTGTATTCCCTTGTTTATTGATCAATGGAATGAATCATCAGTCATTCAAGAAAGAATAAACCAAGTTGTTGAAAATAAGACCGAGTTTAAACCACACAAGTCCACAACTTGTTGCAAGGGTGCGGCCTAACTAAACTAATCATTGACGCAGCTTCTCATGTTCCCACACAGGGCCGGCTCTATATGGTCCATAAGGTCCCATCGAACAGGCCCCCAATATATAAAAACGTTATAAAAATCACTTAGTCTAGATTGTAACGTATCACTCTTTTTCTTGTTTTTTCCCTATGTTCGAGCCTCACTCGTTACTTTTTAATTTTTATTTTACTTTTATACCTCCCTCTTTTGAATTTTTTTTCTTTTCCAAATCAAATTTGGACGATTTTTATGGATTAAAAAAAATGTAAATGGCGTACTTTGTATAGATAATTTTCGATTTTTTTTCCCGCTCTTTAAGGGACCTAATATTATTTTTTGAAAAGGGTCCCAAAAATCATTGAGACGGCCCCGTTCCACGTATATATCCCATATATCATATATATATATATATATATATATATATATGTTAGAATAAGGTATAAACAAAATCTACATAGCTAGGAACCAATCAATCAATGATCAGGAAAAATGTGTCAGACTCAAGACAAAATTACATCAAATTCAACGTTACAAAAGGAGGTCAGAAGTCGGCTTTCAACGATTTTCTCTTGAATATATGGTTAATTGTATTTCTATCATTGTATATTTTTAACTTTAATTCATGACCGGTTTAAGTAAGGTGCATTTTTGTGGTAAAGTTTTATGGAGTAATCTGGGTCGTTAATTCACTTGATTCAATGACTTATAATCATTCAGGTCATTTAATAAACTAGAAAATGTGCGCTCTTAAATTTGCAATTTTTACAAGGTACGAGTACAATTTTATCCTTTCGAAAATCTATTTTTAAGGAGGGGATGCGGTAATTTTTTTGTAATTTTCATAAAAAAATTATAACAATTATTATCTCATAGCATAGTTTTTGTTCAATTCGTTTAAAATTATACACTTTCAGTTTTAATATTTGTTATAATTAGTTCACGCATTATTTTGTTAATTTAGTATGTTATGATTTTGTGCATTTTTTTTTTGAAGTAATAATACACAATGTTTGAACTACAATACACAATGTTTGAATTAATCATATCCAAATTTTGAACTTATATTATAAAAATTTATATTTCTATAGTTATGGTTATTAGAATCGAGTGTTCCAATTAATTCAAACATGTTATATTATAAGTTCATGCATTATTTGAACTTAATTAACAAATTTATTAAAATATATGAATTATTAGTACAATATAATTTGAACTATCAAAACAAATAATTTGAATGAAGCCTACAAAAATTTGAACGAGAAAAAGTGTCCGCTAGAAAAAGAAGAGAAAGGGGAAAAAAACTAGAATAAAAAAGTTCAAATTTTTTTATAATATTAGTAAAGAAATGTTTGAACAAAAATGTATATAGATTTTGAACGAAAAAAGTTTCAAAAAAGCTACAACTATTAGAACAATTATAAATTGAAGAACCGGTAGGTGAAATAAAAGGTTAAAAGATACTCTAGAAGGGGGTTGAATAGAGTATGAGAACTTTTCGCAAAACCAATTTCAAGGGCCTTGAGTTTGAACCCCTGCAGAACAAAGTTAGTCACAATAAACAAGATATGGTGCGGAATGTAAAAGATCGACACGAGGATATGTTTACGAAGTTCGGCTCTACATAGCCTACTCTCCGTCCCAAGGTATAGCCTTAGGATCTAACTATCTCTTATTAGCTTTAAAGACTCCTAGATACAACCTAGAAGAAATCCCCTTCTTCTCTCACTGTAGTCAATGCTACGATCTAGCTCCAACTCTTCACTTTGCTATAATAGCCTAGTTACTTCACAGAGTAACACATTCGAGTATAACACTCTTTAGATATACCAATGGAGCTCTCGAGTTTTATCTCCCTCTAGGGGATAAAGTATTTTAGAAGGAGAGAAAGAAAAACTATGTTTCGAAAATGAAGATCACTTTGGTTCGCTTGAAGACTATAGATGTTTTTGTGCAGGCTTACTTATCTGTTCTTCAATTGCCATCTTGATTTATAATCTTCTACGGAGAAGTCTTCTAGCCGTTGGAGATATGACCGTTCGAGGATAATTCTTCTTCTCCATGAAGATCGCTTCCTTGTTGAGATGAGATAGACGTTGTAGATCTACATCTCCTGGGAACACGTTGATCTCTTGACTCCTTAATCTTCTCGTTGATTGTTGTAACAATCTTCAAATCCAGATAAGAGAATCTTCGTGCTTTTCGGTTAAGGATCCTTGTAAAATCTTCTTTGTTGGTCGGTTGAGATCTTCTCCTGATCAAATCTTCTTAAATCTTCATATCTTCTCAAATCTCTCGAAAAAGATTATCTTCTTGATTTGAAATCTTTTCATTGTCCAACCTTGTCTTCCTTGTTTCTTTGGAATCTACTTCAAGGCTTTTGAGATTGTTTCGTTGTGCATCCTTGTCTTCTTTGTGCCCTAGAAATCCATTTTAAGGCCTTTGAATTCTTTGATAAAACCTGCACTAAAACCAAACCAACCAAGCATCTCGAAGTATAATAATTCATTGGTTAGTGTATCAAACTACTTTCCATCAGCAGCACCTGTAAAACCTTTATAATCAAGGTGGAGTTTTCAATCTCCCCCTTGATGGAAGACAACACACAAATGGTTTCTGTACCTATATTTTATTAGTTTAGCAAAGCATATATATGAATATCAAAAACTAAAATGCAGAATGCAGAATATCACAATATCGAATGTCGGATCACATTCATTTCTCCCCCTTTGTCTTTCAACAAGGGAGAAAAATAGTTAAAGCACGAGAGTTTTAAAGCATTACAAACCCAAGAATATTTTCACAAAAACCACAAAAAAATGTTTCCCAAAAACAAACATTTGATATTAATATCAAGAACCTTGATAGTCATGACATCTTGAGAACTTCAGTTTTCTTTGTACCATCTGGATGAGCTCCCTTTCCCATAATGCTCATTTAAGCACATTTTCCTCCACCGATTTCGAGCATGAGTAAGGTCAAGTTCTTTAAAAGACATATCTGTTCAGAATTTTTGTCATACTTTTTGACAACTCCAAATTCTTCAATGGTTAAAATATCTGCATCCTCTGATGAAGGTTGACGAATAGGATTATCTTTGATAATCTTATGACACTGTGTCATGACCTTTTCAGCATCCTTCGTGGTTGCTTGTCCATATTCTTCTGAGAGAGGCTTGATGCTACTGGCAGCTGTAAGAGAAAGGGCATTAACATGAAACATTTGATTTATTTTCTGGTTCAGAATACCCAGTAAATCCTGCGTTTCATCTAGTCGGTCAGTCACATTTGGTCGGAAGAAAACAAGATCTAATCTCAGATAGTCTATTGCTCTTTCTACAGTTTCCAGACGCTGAACAATAGTGAAATTCCATGCTGGTTGTTCCTTTAAAACCCATATTGTACTAAATTAACCTGTGTCTTCTAAATTCCTATAGTTTCAAAGAATGCTTCATCCAATCCTCCATTAACAATATGTAGCACCTCACCAGAATAATCAATAGAGAAATGCCGAAAAATTGTTGGAAGCAGATTTCCATATGGCAGGTGACTATCACTTGGAGAATTTATGACATTTATCATATGAGACAGAATGATTTCCGGAAGATTTACCTTAAGCCCATTCACCATATGATATACAAATGCCAGTAATGTGTTGGTCACCGCATCCTTGTTAGTAAACCTTGGTACCACACATCTATCTAAAATAGCATAAATAATTCTGGCTTCAAGGGTTAAACAAGTGATAGTGGGTTGTGGTAAAGCATTGAGGAGAAGAAATTGTTCTCTGGCTAATTGAATGGTTCTAGCAGGGGTTGGATGATCCAATACATCATATCGAGGAAAACCAAAGATATTAGCAATAATCTCAGTAGTAATGGTGATTTTCTTACCTTTGATAAATGAGTCCAAAATCCATTCTTATCTTTCTCTTCTGGCAGGGAAACTTCACCTGGGTTGAGCATAATCCAGATAGAACTTGCCTGAAGCACCTCGAGCCTTGGTAAAGAGAAGCATGTAAAAAGTTCACAGTGGACAGGCTCACATATGCATTCATGTCGACCATCAAACTTTGTTAACCATTTCTTAGCGCCGTTGAACTCCCAAAGCAGTTTGACGGAAGCCCTGTTTTGGCAAAGATTTCTGCGTCATTCAGATAATCTGAAGAACTTGAGCTTGAACCGGACCCTGAGCTTGAATCTGGGTGGAGTCGGATGAAATCTGAACTATTCTCTGTCTTTTGGAGGCAGATGATGTTGCGTCATCCACTAAAGATCTCTTAGATGCCATGCGAAATTTTTGAGAGGAAGACGAAGAGGGTTTATGGAAAAAAACGAAAGAGTAAAGCACCGCACTTTCAAAGGGAAAATGAAGCGGAAGAGATAAAGAAGATATAGAAGTGGTATTTAAGGGAAGAAGTCATATCAACGTAAGATCATTAAGATTTTTAAGATCTTGGGAAAATCGTTGTTAATAAAAATTCTTTCCATAAATTTTAGTAACCACTTTTCAAAATCCTTTGAATTTGAGAATAAAGTCTTTTGAAATCCCTTTTAAAGAACAAAAATTAGATAATTGCATATCTAAAAGATATGAATTTCTAATTGATCCGTTTCTGATCCATTTTATTAATATATCCTTTGAAACATGTTTCAAGGCCCTTGAATTTCATTTCAAGGACCTTGAAAACATCAATTGGGTTGCATACGTAGGAACAAATAAACTCTTTTACTCCCCCTACGTTAATGTTTCCTTGTTCAACATGTCAAGCTCCAATCTAATAAAATTGAATTGTTCCTCAGGAAGAGGCTTGGTAAAGATATCTGCAAGCTGCAAGTTAGTAGATATAAAAAAAATCGAAACATAACCTTTCTCAACATGATCACATATGAAGTGATGCCTTACATCAGTATGTTTGGTCCTTGAATGCTGCACAAGATTTTTGGTTATCAAAATAGCACTAGTATTATCACGTTTTATAGGAATACCTTTTAAATCAAAGTCAAGATCACAAAGTTGTTGAGCAATCCATAGAATTTGTGCACAACAAGCTCCATCAGCGATATATTCAGCTTCGGATGTGGATAGAGCGACAGAATTTTGCTTCTTGGAGTGCCAACGTATTAGGGATGACCATAAGAATTGGCAACATCCAGAAGTGCTTTTTCTATCGACCTTATAACCCGCAAAGTCTGCATCTGAGTAGCCAACAAGATGAAACGAGCTTTGACGTGAGTACCATAACCCTAAATCCTTAGTGCTATTGAGATACCGAAAGATTCTTTTTACAACTATCAAGTGTGACTCTTTAGGATCAGCTTGAAATCTTGCACACATGCACACGCTAAACATAATGTCATGACGACTAGCAGTTGGATACAACAATGAACCTATCATACCTCGATACTCCTTTTGTACTACACTTTTTCCATCCTTGTCATGGTCAAGCGAAAGTGTTGAACTCATAGGAGTCTTTGCAATCTTAGATTGATCCATTTTGTACTGTTTAAGCAAGTCTATAGTATACTTGCTTTGATTGAGAAAAATTTCTTTCTTTGCTTGTGAAACTTGAAGTCCAAGAAAGAAATTAAGCTCTCCATTAGGCTCATTTCAAATTCCCTGCACATAATATTTGAAAATTCCTTGCAAAGAGAATCATTAATAGCACCGAATAAAATATCATCGATGTAGATTTGTACTACTAGAATGTCGTTGTCTCTGGTTTTGATAAATAATATTTTATCAATCAAACCTCTTTTGAATCTGTTTTCAAGAAGATATTTAGACAACCTTTCATACCAAGCTCTGGGAGCTTGTTTAAGACCATAAAGAGCTTTGTCCAATTTAAAAACGTGATCTGGAAATTCATCATTTTCAAAACCAGGAGGTTGAGCAACATAGACTTCTTCTTCTAAGAAGCAATTTAAAAAAGCACATTTTACATCCATTTGAAAATTTTTTTATGTTCATAAAACATGCAAATGCAAGTAGCATATGTATGGCTTCTAACCTAGCAACTGGAGCAAAAGTCTCCTCATAATCAATACCTTCTTCTTGGTTATAACCTTGTGCTACAAGTCGTGCTTTATTTCGTATGACTTTGCCACTTTCATCCAACTTATTTTGAAAGACCCATTTCGTGTAAATGACGGATTGATGTTTTGGTCTTGAAGTAAGAGTCCAGACCTTGTTTTTCTCAAATTCGTTTAGTTCATTTTGCATGGCAATGATCCAATCAGGTTCTTAAAGAGCTTGGACGTAGTTCTTTGGCTCGACAAGAGACACAAAAGCGGAGAAAGCACATAGATTGTTCACTTTAAATCGAGTTTGAACTCCATCGTTTGGATCAGAAATCACATTCTTTTGCGGATGATATGAAGAGTGTTGAACTTTTCTTCTTTTGACAGATGGAACAGATCCAAAAGGTTGAGCTTCATATGTTTGACTAAATTCAGGTACCGTTGATATATTACCCATGGTTCCAATCTCAAGGCCTTGAAGTTGGGTTTCAAGCCCTTGAAACGGAGTTCTGTCATCACAGTTTTCTGTTTTAAGGTCTTGAAGATGTGTTTCAAGGTCTTGAGGGTTTTCTTCGGTATCTTGAATCTTTCCCTGCATATTCTTTTCTTGACCTTTAGGATTTTCCTCTTCATCCGAATTATGATCTTCTCGTTGATTCAGATTTAGATCTGCAAAACTCTCACTCAAAGTACCATCATTGTTTTAAGGTCTTGAAGATGTGTTTCAAGGTCTTGAGGGTTTTCTTCGGTATCTTGAATCTTTCCCTGCATATTCTTTTCTTGACCTTTAGGATCTTCCTCTTCATCCGAATTATGATCTTCTCGTTGATTCAGATTTAGATCTGCAAAACTCTCACTCAAAGTACCATCATTGCTTTCATCAAAAATAATATGAATGTTTTCCTCAACAATTTTGGTACGTTTGTTATAGACACGATAAGCTTTGTTATTTGAAGCATATCCAATGAAATTGCTTCATCACTACGTGCATCAAATTTTCCAAGGTTATCTTTGCCATTGTTATGAACAAAACAAGTACATCCAAAGGGTTTGAAATATGAAATATTTGGTTTCCTTTCTTTAAAGAGTTCATAAGGAGTCTTTTTCAAGATAGGGCGAATTAAACATCTATTTAAAATATAATTTGCAGTGTTTACTGCTTCAACCCAAAAACTCTTTGGCAAATTATTTTCTAAAAGCATCGTCCTAGACATATCCTCAAGAGTGAGGTTACCATATTTTGCACAAAACAAATCAAACTTTAGTTGATCAAATTCTCTACCATGATCACTTCTTATAGAAACGATTGGTAGATTTTTCAAAGTTTGTAACTCCTTACATAATTTTGAAAACTCAAATAATGCTTCAAACTTTTCTCGTAGAAACGAAATCCATGTGAAACGAGAAAAATCATCCACAATAACAAGGATGTACTGCTTACCTTTGTGAGATTTGACACGCATAGGTCCACAAAGATCCATATGTCATAGTTCGATGGGTCGAGAAGAACTTAAAACTTTCTTAGGTTTGAATGAACCTCTTGTTTGTTTACCTTGTGTACAAGCCTTACATAGTTCATCTACCTTGAAATTTAGGTTTGGCAAACCACGTACCAAATCCTTTGTAAGTAGCTTCTGCATTGTATGCATGCTTACGTGACCAAGTCTTCTATTCCAAAGCCTTGGATCATCAGTCAAAGCCTTTAGACATTTTAGCTTAGTTCTTTAAACTTGGTTAGTACTCATGGAATAAACATTGTTACATCTAGGAGCAGTAAGCACAATTTTACCCGTCTTTTTGTCTTGAACCTCACATTTTTCTGAATCAAATAAAACTTGGTTGCCTGTATCACATATTTGAGAAATACTAAGCAGATTATACTTCAAACCGTCAACCAAATAAACATCATCAATAAAGTTAGATGAATTATAACATATTTTTACCAATGCCAATAATTTCACGCTTTCCTTTATCACCAATCGTAATGGTTTCAGATGATTGCTTCTTTGAATTTGAGAATAAAGAGCTTTTTCCACTAATGTGTCTTGAGCAACCACTATCTAATATCCATTTATGCTCCTTTACCTTGGTGATATCCTGCAAAACAGCAAACATCAACCTTTTCGGGTCGACCAAATCATATATTTTGGTCCATATTCAGGTTCGATCATGTTTGGTGGTCTAGTACCTTTAGGAACCCAGATTTGTTTGACCTGTTTCTTTAAACATAATGGATAGGTGTTTCTAATGATATAAGGATCATTTCTTCTATAAGGACATGTAGATTTAACATGACCCTTTTTACAACAGTGAAGCAAGTAGGCATATGAATACTTCCTTTGGCTTTGACAAAAGTGGTGGTAGGGTTTATAGGAAAGCTCCTATGATAACCTACCATTTTTGTTAAGAGAGGACTGTTGTTCACCCATCATTCTCTCAAGATTAGCTTTTGAACGAGTAAACTTAACAAGTGCAGTCTTCTGGTCTTGACACATCAAAGTTAGATCAACTTTCTCTTTCTCTTTCTCTAGATCGATATAGTTTCGATGAAGAGAGGAGAGGTTGTCCTTGAAAATCATGTTTTCTGATTTCAAGGCCTTTGATATTATCATCAAGGTCTACTTTTTTTGTGTTAAGATTTTCAATCTCTAGAGACATCTCACTTAGTTGGTTTTCTTGTTCAAGCAACTTTTCTTTTAAAGAATTTATCCTTATTATATGGTCCTTGTCATATATGATTATATCTTTAAGGAATTGTTTCAGGTCAGATTCAGGTTGAATCATAATTGTACTTACCATATTGTCAATATACAAATTTGAATCTTCTTCATGATCGGCCATGAGACACAAGTTTGCTTGTTCCTTTTCGTCTTCTGATTCATTTGATGATTCTGAATCATTCCATGAAGCTACCAAAGCTTTCTTCTTTCGATCATTTTTCTTGAAGTTGGTCATCTTCTTTTGTGGACAATCCTTCACAAGATGATCTGTTTCACCACATTCAAAACAAGTCAGTACCCTAGTTTTCTTGTTAGAGTTAGGAAACTTACCTCGGGGTTTTGATGTTCGTGGATATTCTCTATTGTTAGCGGATTGTTTCTTTAACTTGAGAATTCTTGCGAGACCCTTAGAGATCATTGCAATTGAATCTTCTTCATCATCATCACTATCTTCCTCGTCTGATGATAATTCATCATTTTTTTATTTTAATGTCAAATTCTTGGAGTTGGATGGGAGTTTTCCATCTTCTTCACCAAGAACCATTTCATGTGTGATGAGTTTTCTAAGGAGGTCATCAAGAGAAAGGGTTGAGAGATTCCGAGCTTCTTCGATATTAGTCATCTTTGGTCCCCACTTAGCTTTAGGTAAGCTCCTTAGAACCTTCCTAACTTTCTCTTCATTTGTGAAGATCTTTCCTAGTGAGTCCAAGTTGTTCAGATTCTCAGTGAATCTTGTGAACATTTCCTTGACTGTTTCATTTGGATTCATCTTGAATAGCTTGTATTGTTTGAGGAAGGTGCTAATCTTTGTTTCCTTGACTTGACTTGTTCCTTCGTAAGTGACAACAAGCTTGTCCCATATTTCATTAGCGCTCTTGCATGATGAGATGCGGCTGAATTTATTTGCATATAATCCGCAGTATAGTAGGTTCATTTCTTTGTAGTTCTTTGACACACTGTCCAGGTCAGCTTGTGTGAAGTCAGCTTCCTTCTTTGGCACTTGGACACCTTCAATAGTTGTAGTAGGGACTTTGGGGCCATTCTGAACAATGCTTCATAGTTCCATGTCCTGATGAATAATGAACATACGCATGAGTGCTCTCCAATGAGCAAAGTTGTTGCCACAGAAGAGTGGTGGTCGAGATGAGGATCTCCCTTGAGCAAATCCACCATCACCTACAAGATTTATGATTAGTCTCACTAATAGTTAAATCAATATACGTGAGTCTAGCTCTGATACCAATTGAAGAATCGGTGGGTGAAATAAAAGGTTAAACGATACTCTAGAAAGGGGGTTGTATAGAGTATGAGAACTTTTCGCAAAACCAATCTCAAGGCCTTGAAATCAATTTCAAGGGCCTTGATGTCGATCTCAGTTCTTTGTGAAACTTTGATTCCAAGGACTTTGAAACAACTTTCAAGGGCCTTGACTTTGAACTCCTGCAAAACAAAGTTAGTCACAATAAACAAGATATGTTGCGGAATGTAAAAGATCGACACGATGATATGTTTACGAAGTTCGGGTCTAAATAGCCTACTCTTCGTCCCAGCGTATAGCCTTAGGATCTAACTATCTATTATCAGCTTCAAAGACTCCTAGATACAACCTAGAGGAAATCCCCTTCTTCTCTCACTGTAGCCAATGCTACGATCTAGCTCCAACTCTTCCCTTTGCTATAATAGCCTAGTTACTTCACATAGTAACAAACTCAAGTATAACATTCTTTAGATATACCAATGGAGCTCTTGAGTTTTATCTCTCTCTAGGGGATAAAGCTTTTTGGAAGGAGAGAAATAAAAACTATGTTTTGAAAATGAAGATCACTTTGGTTCGCTTGAAGACTATAGATGTTTATGTGCAGGCTTACTTGCCTGTTCTTCAATTGTCATCTTCATTTATAATCTTCTGTGGACAAGTCTTCTAGCCATTGGAGATATGACAGTTCGAGGATAATTCTTCTTCTCCATAAAGATCGCTTCTTGGTTGAGATGAGATAAACGTTGTAGATCTACATCTCTTGAGAACATGTTGATCTCTTGACTCCTTAATCTTCTCGTTGATTGTTGTAACAAACTTCAAATCCAGATAAGAGAATCTTTGTGCTTTTCGATTAAGGATCTTTGTAAAATCTTTTTTTTGGTCGGTTGAGATCTTCTCCTGATCAAATCTTCTTAAATCTTCATATCTTCTCAAATCTTTCGAAAAAATTTTCTTCTTGATTTGAAATCTTTTCATTGTCCAGCCTTGTCTTCCTTGTTTCTTTGGAATCTACTTCAAGGCTTTTGAGATCGTTTCGTTGTGCATCCTTGTCTTCTTTGTGCCCTTGAAATCCATTTCAAGGCCTTTGAATTCTTTGATAAAGCCTGCACTAAAACCAAACCAACCAAGCATCTCGAAATATAATAATTCATTGGTTAGTGTATCAAACTACTTCATTTGTATATAAGTCTTCCATTAGTAACACCTGTAAAACCTTTATAATCAAGGTGGAGTTTTCATAAATGTTAACTATTAATATAAAATAACTAGTATAATTATAATAAATTTGATATATCATACATAAAATATCTTAAATATAGTTTATTTTTTAAAAAATAAAATTTAATACATTTTTTATAATATTTTTTAAAAACAAATTGAAAAATGGATACGCGTGAGCCCGCCCCGCCCGACGGAGCGGGTGGGTACGACACCCACCACGGGCCCGGTAGTCGGGCCTAACCCTGCCCAGCTCCGACTAAACGGGCTCAATATTTTACAAAGTCCGGGTCTGGATATAAAGAGGCCTATTGGCGTGGATCTTTGAAAACCTTGCTCCGATCTCCACTTCTTTATCCTCCATCTAACTTTTTCTTTGTTCATAGCAACTAAGATCCTAAGAGTGTTATGTTTAATAAAATCATAACAGCGTTGACGTTTGCTCCAATCTTAGCAAAGCTCGTGCTATGCACGGGCTTTTTCTAACAATTTTACATGTAAAATATAATTAATTTTTTTAATCAAATATTTTCTCAAACTTTTTAAGAGTGTTATGTTTCTTGTTATACTTATTTTTATAATTAGAAAAAAGAATTTAAGTTATTCTTTGTAAACAAAAATTAATAAAAATGTTTAATGACTTAAAGTTATACAAACAATTATGACAAAAATTATTTACTATTATATCTTACAAAATAAAATAATATAAAATTTATAATAATTATTATACATAACTTAAAATAATTCAAAATTTAAATATAAATTTCATACAATCAATTTTACTTTTGATAATATGCAAATCATCCATAATTTTTTAAATTTTGCATACAAAAACACATTGCGTTTAAGTTACACAAAACTACTTGTTAATCGGTCAATATTACAAGAATTTCATCAAATTCTACATTAAATAAATCACTAATTATTTGTACAACTTTGCAAAAAATCACCTTAGATTGTTTATAAATATGTAAAGGCATATGAAGGAAGACAAATAATACATTTACACTTTAGTTATTTTTCGTAGAAATTCATATCTAATTTTAACTCATGATAGTCGAATAATTTATTATATAATTTATTATTTTAATTTTAAAATTGTCACTTTTATTATATAGCCTTGTGTTGGTTATTTTTTCAAGTGATATTTTTATCCTGAAACGTTGATAATGAATGCATCCTATTTTAATGACGGTCATTTCGATTCTTAGATTCAAAATAGTTAATTTAGGTGTAACATAAAAAGCTTTTCAAGTATTTACTCTACGATAAAGTTCAAGAACAACCATTTCATTAACCTCAAATAACAGTGTTTCTACAATTTACAAGTTAATATTTTTTCGTGATACGTTATTTCATGTATTTATTGTTCACCTCATGTTGTTAGTTAACCATTTATTGCACATTGTAAACCGAAAATAACACTACTAACTCCTTACAAAACAATTTGCATATTTGATATTTTTATAATTATTATTTTTATCACTCAAAAGGTATTTTAGAATGAAGTAATATATGATTTTTAGAATTATAAAATTCAATACATAGAGAGAGAATAATCACAAAAGGTTTTATAATCATAAACATTAATATTAAATCTTCTAAACCATAAATAACATTACCAACTCTTTGAAAAAAGAAATTTCATCCATATATTTAATATCATTATTTTACTATAATTATATTATGACTTTTATCACTTGACAAATATTTTAATGTTAGTAATGTATAATATTTTAGAACTATAACATTCAATTGACACGCATATAGAGATAAAATGATCAAGAAGTAATTTTTTTTATCATAAACAATTAAATCAAAAAGTGGATTAAATGTATAATCATGTATAGATTTAATATGAATAAGTTATACATTTACAAATACACAAAGTGTATACTTTAATAAAATACACTTTTGCTTTTGTAAAGATAAAAAAATTACAAAGTAGAGCAACAATAAAAAGAGAATAAGGTAATGTAAAGGCATACAAACAAAGAAGTTCAAATTATGCATATGATTTTAGAATAATTAACGGTGTTGCATATCGGTTGACCAATTTAGAAATCTCGACACCCAACACCAGTTTTTCTAATGATCCCTAACTTCGTGTTCTCATCCACGATGATGTTTTAGGTTGGACTACATGAGTGACCCTTGTGAAAGACATAAATGGAAAACCACAATTTCCTACATATTCGGAATGGATTGCAAAAAATCAACTTGAAGGTGGGTCTTGGGGTGACAAAGACATGTTTGAAGCACATGATCGTATTATGAATACGCTATGATGTGTAATTGCCCTTACAGCATGGAACATTTATCGTAACAAACGCGACAAAGGTACTACTTAACTATATTAGATATGTATTATGCCAAAATTCATGTCTCTATTTTTACATAATGATGAATAAGGATGAAGTTCATTAGAAAGAATTTGAGCAACCTTAGAGAAGAGGAAGATGAGCATATGTCAATAAGTTTAAGTTGTTTTCCCTTCTCATATTGAGATTGCAAGAGATTTGAGATTGAACTTTTTTATACTTTTGAATTTCTATAACACATCCATGCAGATAAAACATAAATTTAAAGATAATGTTTTATTTCTTTTGTTTACTATGTAATTCTTTTCAAGCAATTTTCTGATATGAAACAAGTTCCAACAATTCTATTATCATCATTATGTTTGCCTACTCTACCTTACTTTCAATGTACAAATGATAAAGATATATTATCCCAAACCAATCCTTATTTCAATAAAGTATTTATTAATTTATTAGAAATTTCTGTATTTTTTGTGCCTTTCTTTTTGCTCTCAAATTGAATGCTTTCTTTTGAAAAAATATCCTTGAGAAAAATAAATAAATGATTATAAATATCGATTTTTTGGTGTAAAGCTGAATTAGTAGATTTAGTTATATTTTTCGATAACATTATATGAAAGAGTATTTTTTATTGGATGACATAAGCGACAAAATTTGTTTGGGAGTTGTTTTGATAAGCACTTTATGTTGGGAACAAAGATTTTTTACATCGGTAATAAATAACCCCACAACCCATTGTATAAGGTTGATTGACTATTCGTTTTATTGTTAATACCTCATTATGTTAATGTGTGGTTTGGACCTAACTCATATATGCATTCAAACGTATAACCAAATGTGTGTGCTTTGTAGTATCTGAAAGGAAATATTGCACAATATACCAAAATCGTTGTTGCGCAACATAGAAGGGATGACAAGGTGTTAGTATGAGAAAATTTTGAAATTACAAAACAAAGTTGGATCGTTCTTGTTTACTCTCGCATTTGCTCTCATGCAAACGAGATATTTTAATTGCTGAAGATATTTTGATTAATGTTGTTTCTAAGTTTAATGTAGGAGGTAATCAAGTAGCTAATCAACACTAATATTAAGTACTTGATAAACATTATTGTATATACATATTGTTCTTGGACTGCCGATTGTTTACCCCGTGGATTTGTTTGAACATATATGTGTCGTTGATCGGCTCCAACGACTTGGAGTTAGTTGGTTTTCCAAGACAAGATCAGCGGGTGCGTGAACTACATTCAATGGTACGTGGATACTTATTGCAATGTCAAAGATGAGCTAATAGTATTAATTTTGGTTATAATATTTATGTTTTGTATGTTTATAATGTTTTGGTATTGGACTGAAAATAGAATATGTTAGGCAAGGAACTCTAATGTGCAAGACATTGATGACACTACAATGTGATTTAGGCTTTTAAGGTTACATGGCTACAATATCTTTCCAAGTGTTTTTTTATGGTTGACGTATGTAAACTCGAATGTGTGAAATGTTTAAGGTTGGCTTGACACA
Source organism: Fagopyrum esculentum (assembly GCA_033239045.1). Classification (NCBI taxonomy): domain Eukaryota; kingdom Viridiplantae; phylum Streptophyta; class Magnoliopsida; order Caryophyllales; family Polygonaceae; genus Fagopyrum; species Fagopyrum esculentum. The sequence goes on along the minus strand of BSUD01000004.1, from coordinate 19,869,142 downwards.
TCAAGATTTGTCAACTTGGACAAAAATGGTCATATTTACATAAAACTTTTAGTATCACTTAAACTCAATTCATCTGTTCTTGTGTCATTTGTCCATGGACGTAGCTAACACAATGTTGTACATGTAAATCATATCCATGTGCTTTTCTTACAATGACAGTTTGTAAATGGATGAACAATATATTGCATTATTGGATAAAAACAAAGTTTGAAGTGTCTTTGTCTAATAGTTTATGTTTTTCTCAAATTATTATATTTTATTTGTATTAATTAGTGTCTTCGCTCACATTTCAAAAGTGTTATTATCATGATTTTAGCTAATGATCATTAATATATAAACAAAGTAAAATTGTCTAGTTACATGTCACGTGTTTATTTTCATATACAACACAAAATAAATAAATAAAATATTATATTTGTAGTGACCTATAAATGTATAAAGTACAATAGGGCACCAAATTATGATTTATAAAAAAATAACCAAAAACTCAATACCTAAAGCCGCTTAAACTATGCATTTATTGTTTCAAAAAGAAAAAAATATGGCATAGTGTAATAAATTATGGCATTTTTTCCTCAAGTTGTTAAATTTTTTTTGTTGATTAATTAGTGTCATCGTTCACATTATAAAAGGGTAAGTATATTTTATCCAACGATCATTAATAAACAAAGTAAATGTAATAACCGAAAATTTTAATGTCCGTTAAACCTGAACATAACCAAATTCCGATACGTCAGTCTGAAAATAATAAAACAAATGAGTTTTAAGTTCTATCATTTTATGTGACCTTAAGTCACATAAAATGACGAAACCTTGTAACCGGAAATAAATTACGCACCTTAAAATAAGAATAATAATAATTTATAAAATACGGAATTTAATTCCGTATTATATAATTTCCCGCACTTAATTAATGAGTTCCGGATCCTGTTCTAAAGAGAGAGAGGCTGGTTATAACCCGCAACTAGGCCCAATTACCGGCCCAGCCCAGCCAGCCCATTCTTAAAGACTAATCTAATTAACCTAATTAACAAATCTTAACCTAATCTAATCCCATCTACTTACCGCTGTACGCCGCTACCTTCGTCCCTCACCTTTCTGAAGAGCGAACAAACGCTTCTCCCTTCCTCTTGCAAAACGGACGAACAACAGCCACCACGGAACCGCCACCGAGTCGCCACCGAGCCTGCGCCGCCTTCCGCCGTCCGCCGCAGTAAATTCGGTAAGTCCATTGCCTCCCTTTCTCCTCGCCTTCCTTCTCTCGACTCCCGGATCACTAACCACCGCCGCCTCTCTTCGGCCTGCAACAGCACCGCACCACTGCTCCCGACCACCCAGGACATCGCCAACCGCCACGAGCTGTCACCTCTGTCGATTCTGGTATGAGTTGCCTTCCTTCCTCTTCCGTTAGATTTCCTCCCCCGCCCACTGTTTTTTTTCGGGACTCACCAGCGCCCTTTCGACTTTCCGCAGCAGTGGACAACCGACCACCAGTGAGGCCGACCGGAACACCAGCCCATCGCCCGCCGGACTACAGCCCCGGTAAGACCTCCTCCGGCTCTTCTTCCCTCCTGTCCCTACGAGTTTTTTTTTTGTGAGTTAGTATACGTATATAATTGAGTATGGAATACGTATATAATTGAGTATGGAATACGTATATAAATTGATATGGAATACGTATATAAACTGAGATGGAATACGTATATAAACTGAGTTTGAGTACGTATATAAACAATAGATTGGAGGTGGTACGGTTATGCAGTAATGTAGGTTAGTAAGGGTAGTTGTGTGAGCTTATATAGGAGTTGTGTATGCTGAGTATATAAATATACGTGTATATATAACATGAAATAAAAGTGTATACATAAGAGAAGGTAGAGTATGTGCGTATGTGTATATACATAAGAGAAGGTAGAGTGAGAGCTGGAAAGAGGAGGAGTAGTATATTTCGAGGTATGGTTTCGAGCTAACTTAATTTATAAGTATTGTCGGAAAGAAACATTTTTTTTTATGAAAAACCAATGCCAAAAGAAATTAGTAGGTTTTGAAGAATAACTTCGAGAATTTACGATACCAAGGGTAAAATGGTCTTTTACCATAAGAGAACTTTTTCCGTAATTCCTTTGCATGAGGTTGGACACCGAGATGTGATTTTGATACACATGCCTTATTTGACAGGCGTTTGAGTTACCACGAGTACGGACTGTTTGAGACGTGTTAGAGTGTATTTTGACTCAGGTAAGTCCTTGCGACTTACTTAGCCAGTTTTTGGATATTAGTTGAGTGGTAGTAGTTGTGTGTGCTATGTGCGTGTTTTAATAATAATAACTTGCTAGGACGACCGTTATTATTACGTTTAAGGCCCAACTGTATGTATAACGGGCCGTGACATCACTGCCCAGCTCTGACAGGAGACTGGGAGGTTCTCTATACCCAGACCACGTAGGTACAAGGTGAGATGCATCGGATTCATTCCTGCTGGTTACACGGGGGCGGAGGCGAGGTTTGGGAATCCCTCGTGTCACAAAATAAGTATCATTAGCGTGGAAGAGTAACTTAACTCAAGATAATAAAATGGATTTGTTTGAAAGCATGATGGGTGCTTATATTTTTATGTGTGTGTGTGCTACTATTATTCTTCTAATTTTTAGATAACTAGCTAACGGTTCCTCTTGTTGTGTTTTTAGATTTACCGCAGGTTAGACCAGCAGCTGAGTGATCCGGAAGTAGTGGTCAGCCGAGTCTCCGTACTCCTTAGAGTGGGGTTGGGGTTGTGTTTGTCTTTTCTTTCTTTTGGTTATGACAGTTGTTCGTTTCCTTTGTTTAAGTACTTTAGGCTGCTAGACCGTGTTGCATTCATTACCTTAAAAATACTATTTTACGAATTTCGGTTTTCCTTATTTGTGTCTTGTTGCAAGATCCTAGTAATATTGTTTTCAAACTGAGGTCGGAACCCACTGCGAGGTTCTAACCAGTAATGTCCCGAGTTCTGAGAATTCGGGGTATTACAGTAAAGTTGCCTAGTTATATGTCATATATTTATTTTTATATATAAAAAAATAAACAAAAAAATAAAAAATGGTTTAGCTTTTAAAAAAGTGATGTTTATAAAAGGTTTTAGATAAAATTGGTAAATTTTTACCTTAACCTCAACGATTTCTAACTATTATAAAATTTTCGATCTTTTTAACTTTTCTAGTTCATACAAAAAAGGCTTTTGTTCGCTCCAAACGGTGTGTGCAAGCTTTAAATTTATAACCCTAGACTTAAGCTTAAAACAAGGATGCGAACCCGCAGTGTACGGGTCAATCGTAGTAAAAAGCAAGAAATTCCAGGGGTCGATCACAGGGACTCGGTGAAACAAAGTCAATAACGGTAAGCTTCGTGAATACTAACCACAAAGAGCAACTAACACAATCAAAGATGAATAAGAAGTCAATAAAGCAAACATGCAATTCTAGGAATTAAAGCATCTAGTTGTGGTTCCAACTCAAGATCTAAAGATAAGCGGACAAAGCTGAGATTTTTTGCAAGGGGAAGGTGTTACTAAAGTGGAGTAGATCACCGGGTAAGTCTCACTACTCACTAATCCCAAACCGTAACTCCCTATTACCGGGTAAGTCTCAAGGAATTAAGATAAAGAACTATAACCTCAAACTAACACACCATCTAAGGGAATAGAATCAACCTTTACCGGGTAAGTCTCAGGCTAACTCACAAAGATGGGATGGAAGCACACTCAAACCCCAATAAAGGATAAACCTTTATTACCTACGCTTATGATCGTTGGTATACAAACTAAGGAATTACCGGGTAAGTCTCATCCTAAGCTTGCTTTGAACCAAGAAAGGTGTAATAAGAATAGGATTTGGCAAACTCTAACACTTAACTCTCAGTTATGGATCAGATAAGTCACCTCGGTCAGCCAAATTCCACCCCGGCCGAGATGTTCATCGACTGAACGAGATGCTTAGGGTTAAGGTTAAAGACTCGAACTTTCAGGGTCCTACTGGAATCTAAGATTATTCTATCATTGTTTTTCCCACAACCTTCAGCCAATCACCCTAGAATCACACAAGGAAATTAGCCACTCATCATCATTATGAAAGTATTAAATATATGGGAAGAAGGTGAATATTTGAACAAGAAGAATTTAATGAAAGACTTCAATAACTGAATCAAATATCACAACAAAAAGCGTTCCTTGGATATCAATCCAACAAGACAAGACAACAAGGAAGGGGAATGAAGACAATCTTACAAAACCCTCCAAAAGCTATAAAAACTACAATCTTCAATCTTCCTTCAACCTTTAAAAAGGTTCTTCGAATCTCCCAACTGGAGTATGGCTGCTGCGTAATGAGTGTTCCGCGTATAACAGGGTTTTTCGGTATAGGCGGGTTTTTCGGTGTAAGCGGGTTTTTCGGTGTAAGCGGGTTTTTCAGTGTAAGCGGGTTGCCGGATTTGTGGGAAATCCGACCCTTTTTATAGGAAAATAACCCTCCAAAGATAAAATATCTTAGAAAGATCTTTTCCCATAAAAATAGGTAAAATATAAGATCTTCTTCCTTCCAGGAGCCAAGCCCAAAAATATAAGATCACTTTCCAAAGATAAAAGATCTCAGCTAAGAATAAAATATTCTCGCCGCGTCCTAGGTGTTCGCCTCGGTCGAGTCGGCGTCTCTGGATCACCTCGGTCGAGATGAATCTCTGGTCAACCGAGGTGAGTCATAACTGAATGTGAAATCTCTCAAAACTGATCCAAAGTGAATCTTTAATCCATGACTATGCTTCCTGGATGGTTCCTTATGCTCCTCAATGTAGCTCCAATGACTTCATAGCTCCTTTTGTTCCTTTTTGATGCAAAACGTGCCATTTTACCTACAATTACAGCAAAACTAGGTGTAGACCTCGATTCCCGCAAAGGTAGATGAAATGGTAATATAATCACATATTATACATACAAACATGCTAATTATTGAAGATAAAACGTCCAAACAAACCCCCAAAATATAGACTATAATTCAGGCTATCAAAATACCCCATACTTAGCCCTTGCTTGTCCCCAAGGAAGTTCCGCATATAGAAGACAAGATAGAATGGATTAATAGTCATGAAAATCAATGAAAAGCCTTTCAAAAACATTTTTATGGTGTGTTACAATTATAGATCGCTCTAAGAGAATACTTCATGGAATTAAAAACTCAATATGCTCAAAACATTTTATAAATATAGGAAAGTTGTTCATCTTTGCATAAAACCATAGAATGCATAATAAATCATAATTATCAAAATTAATCATGTATAATCCAGTTTAAACCACTAAGTCAATGAACAAGCTCAAGGTCTCAAGGGCTTCCCAAAAGAAAGGTCAAGAAACGTGTAGGGCAGGGATGTATGTAAGGTAATGTGGTGCTAGAATCCGGGAAAATGATATCACTTCACTTTCACTTGACTTTCAACATCATCCACCAATAAGCTTTGCTTATTTCACGCTTTTCTTTTCTTTTACTTTACTTTTTGGGATGCATGGACAGAGGTGCACAATAACCGAAGCCTAGGAGATCCGCAATCATCAATTTCTTGAGATGCATCAAACCCTTGATGCACATACCATGACCCGTTAGGAATATCGCTCAATCCGACTTTGGCAAGACAAAAACACCCGGCTATGTGAATGGTGCCGAGTTACTCATCTTCATGATTGACTTCCCCAAACCTATTATTGCTTTCTAACACTTCCACTTCCAGCCACTTCTCAACCTTAACTTCACTTGCTTTCACCACTTCGCTTGCTTCCAAATTCCCGGATAGGTAAGGGAGGCAAAATGTATATGAGGGGCTAAGCATGATCAAAAAGAAGAAGAGAGAAGAATGAATTGCCTTGGTCTTTCCATGAAGAAAGTGAGAGAACTTATCTTGTGGTGTCAACCTTCAAATTCAACATAATTTGGATAAAAACAAAGTATTAAACATGCCAATAATTTCAAACAAAGCATTTAGCAACTTAAACATATTATAAAACCTTTCAAACACATAAAGAATTTAAAAACAGTCAGTAAACAAGATCTTCACTGAGGTCATATCCAGATAAGTAACACAAAAACCGTTTTCGAAAACTCTCAGTTAACCCACCTCGGTCGAGGTGTTCTTGGTTCAACCGAGGTGAAACGCCTCGTTTGGCCAAGACTGACTCGGTCGAGGTCAAAAAATTTTTTTTTAAAAACCATTTTTGTTTTCAGTTTCGACGTTTTTCTCAATCAAATAACCTGTGAGTATGCATGTAATATCAGATAATCATATAAATACAGAAGTGAAGCATAAATAAAATATCCGATGAAATGTCATACATCAAAATAGTCAAATAAGTACATCGAAGTCATCACATAAATACAAACACCCCATACTTGGGACACACTATCCCAGTGGGTCAATATAAGTCTAGAGACAAGAGTACTCACCGGATAAATAGCGGAACTGCATAAAAAGTGTAATAAAGAAAATCCTGCAGCTCCTCAATAGTCTCGATCCGGTGGTGGTGGTGGTGGCAGCACATACGGATACCGTGTCGGGTCGAACGGGTAACCCATGACACGCTCGAACTGAAGCTGGGCCATGATGTGCTGATAGTGCTGCCGCTCCTGCATCTCGCGGATATCCAGCGATAATGCAGCATACGAGTCAATAACCTGATCCGTCAGGTCATCGATCCGTCTGTGGGCAGCTCGATCTCTCACTCCGCGCCTCCTGCGTCTAGCAGGTCTGACTGGAGAAGTCTCAGCTGGTGCAGGCTCAGTCTCATCGTCGTCATCTAGATCTATGATCGGCGGTGCACTCGTACCTGCAGTATCTGTCCCTGTATCCATCGGGACTCCACCATCTCTCTCATCTACCGTCTCCTCGTCATCGTCATCCTCCTCCTCCTCAGCCGGGGCAGCTGCTGCCTCCCTATGATCCTCCATCAGCGGAGCCCAAGCTGTCTGCTAATAATGTGGATCGAAAACTGTGAACTGTGCAGACCAGCGGATCCCCTGTGGCGCAGTTCGCTCCCATGGCATAGCAACGTATGGAGTGGTCAGACCTCGGGGAACTAGAATCCTCCGAGTGATCATCTCCTGTAATCCAAGCGGCTTCGGAGCCGCCGCCATCGTACAAACACTGAGGTCCATCCCGTGATAAGCAGCTATGTGGGTGACTAGACCTCCGCAGCAAATGTCTCCCTTCGCCTTGGCCTTGATCCTGTGCAGGTCCTCTGCCAAGATTAAGCCAAAGTCTGGGAAAGCCCCCGTGACCATACAGTAAAGGCTGAAGAGCTCGCCCTGTCGGATCTTCTGGGGCGTCTCAGTACGCGCCAGAAGTGTCTCGCTGAATATCCTATGGGCTAATCTGAAGGCTGGGTGGAAGATGACCTTCTCCCTAGAATCTCCAAGACGCCATCTATCTGCATGCTCAGTAATATGGGCAATCTGCCCCCAGAACTCCCTAGCTACAGATCGGGAGGGGAAGTCAGTGGCGGTGGGCTCAGAAAAGCCGAAAATCTCTCTCCAAACCTCTAAGGGAACTATGAAGTTCCGGTTCATCAACCGGTACTTCACAGACTGGTCTGTGGGGAGGTAGGAGAAGGAGCTAACAAACTCTAGGGTCGGCTCCAAGTAGGCTGGGGCTCGGATCTCAGTAAACTGATCCAGCCCAATAGTGGCAATCATCCTCCTAAGGTCTCCATCTAACCCTAGGCAATCGAAAGCTGACACGTCCAGAAAACGTGGTGCAATAACTGGACGGCTAGCTATGCGCTCATAATCTACCCGGCATCTCTCGCGGATCACCGGGCGGTAAGGTCGGGAAGAAGAAGAAGAAGGAGGGGAAGGTGAGGATCTATATCTGAGGACAAGGCGACGATCGGAACTTATTTTCTCTCAACTACTGTCAGATCACCTCGGTCGCTTACAACCCTCAAGAATCACCTCGGTCGAGATGCAGTTCGACTGGACCGAGGCGCAACAGTTTACGATTCCAATCTCAGAAATCCAGTTCTTTTCCCCCAGAAATCACTACAATTGCTTCCTATGGGGTACTTAAGCCTTTTCTCAGCAGATTCAAGGGCAACCAAAGCCCAAATCGAAACGAATGAACGAGTTAGGGTTTCAACTGTTTTTACCTCTTTTCGGTCGATTCGTTCGATTTCTTTGCAGATCTGTAGTTGCAAATGGATCCTCTACTCTTCAATCGCAGTTTGGAAGCGGAAATCTTCGAAAACGAGCAAAAACTGAGGAGGCGAGGTGATGAAGGCGCCGCGGTCGAGTTGAATAAGGTAAAAAGTGAAAAAATAAAATTTTCCCCTTTTTATACTGTTCCTGGAACTACTGTCACCTCGGTCGAGATGGTCTCGACTGGACCGAGGTGGTACGGACCGAGGTGGTTCTGCAGAAACCCTAGTCGTCTCGGTTGCTCAAGAATCAACTCGGTCGAGGTGCTCTGACAGTAACCGAGGTGCTTCTGTCTTCTCAAAATCTCGAACTTCTGTCCTTCCAGTTATGCTCCTTCCTTAGATGTCTCCTGTAAGGACGCCAAAAACAAAGCAAAGCAAAGCAAAAACAAAAACTATCTAAACTAGACTAAAAAACGGGAAAAGAAAGCAATACCTTGGGTTGCCTCCCAAGAAGCGCTTGATTTAAGGTCGCTAGCTGGACCATGATGTGTCTCAAATGTGAAGGGAGGTGCCCTCACCCCATACTTCACCTCCATCGTGGGGTGAAGTAAGTAAATCCATCAAACGCTCCAACAAGTGTAAGTGCTCATCGGGGAATGAATCGTCTATGGGTGGGTCATCCGTCTCGCGGGAAGATTCTGGTAGCCGGCTGAGATGATCCGCAACAGAATTCTCGGATCCCTTCTTATCGTGGATCTCTAGGTCAAACTCTTGAAGCAAGAGAATCCATCGAATAAGGCGTGGCTTGGCATCTTTCTTAGCCAACAAGTAACGAATGGCTGCATGGTCGGTGTAGACAATGACTTTCGCCCCCACTAGATAGGAACGAAACTTCTCGAAAGCATATACAACCGCCAATAACTCCTTCTCGGTGGTAGCGTAGTTGCATTGTGCTTCATCTAGCGTCTTGCTAGCATAATAAATGGCGGTGGTCCGTCCATCCTTCTTCTGTCCAAGCACCGCTCCTACGGCTACATCATTAGCGTCACACATGACCTCAAAGGGCAAGGTCCAATCGGGAGGTTGGATAATGGGAGCGGAGATCAACGCTTCCTTAATTTTGTAAAAAGCATCAAGACACTCCTGCGAAAACTCAAAAATAACATCTTTATTCAAGAGGTTAGTTAGAGGTTTAGAAATCTTAGAGAAGTGCTTGATGAATCTCCTGTAGAAACCTGCATGCCCGAGAAAACTCCTCACACCTTTAACAGAACAAGGAGGAGGGAGTATCTCAATAGTCTCGATCTTAGCTCGATCGACCTCAATACCTCGATTAGAAACGAGGTGTCCGAGCACAATGCCTTCATTAACCATGAAATGACACTTTTCCCAATTCAGAACAAGGTTAGTGTCTTCACATCTTTTAAGCACTAGAGAAAGGTTAGATAGACAATCATCAAAAGAGGAACCATATACAGAAAAATCATCCATGAATACCTCCATGATCTCCTCTATGTACTCGGAGAAGATAGCCATCATGCATCGCTGGAAGGTAGCGGGTGCATTGCACAGTCCAAATGGCATCCTCCGATAGGCAAATGTCCCCCATGGACAAGTGAAAGTGGTCTTCTCCTGATCATCCGGATGGATAGGAATCTGGAAGAATCCACTATAGCCGTCCAAATAACAGAAGTGTGAATGCTGGGCCAACCGCTCGAGCATTTGATCGATGAAGGGAAGCGGAAAGTGATCCTTCCGAGTCGCCGTGTTCAGCTTCCTATAATCGATGCAAACTCTCCAGCCCGTAACGGTCCTCGTTGGGATCAACTCGTTGTTCTTATTCGTCACAACGGTCATCCCTCCTTTCTTCGGAACGACATGCACCGGGCTAACCCACTTGCTGTCCGAGATAGGATAAATAATACCTGCATCCAACAACTTAAGAACTTCCTTCTTCACAACCTCTTTCATGATCGGATTTAACCGTCTTTGAGGTTCCCGTGAAGTCTTATGATTATCTTCCATTAGAATTCTATGCATGCAGAAAGAAGGCTTAATGCCAATAAGATCGTCCGTGGTATAACCTATAGCTTTTCGATGCTTTCTCAGGACATGCATTAATTTAGATAATTCAGATTCGGAAAGGGAAGCACTAACAATAACGGGATAAGTAGAATCCGGTCCAAGAAAGACATACCTCAAGTGACTAGGGAGTTGTTTAAGCTACACGACTGGGGGTGCTTTCTGAGGGGGATCCTTGCTTCCTCTTTCCTGTAGAGTGGTGTCAGAAACTGGACTCGATGAAGTCTCAGTTAGAATCGTCTCGCCATCGATCTCGGTCGAGGCGCAGAGGCGTTGACCGAGGTGTTCTTCAGTCGCCTCGCTCAGTCCAGAAAGTGCCTCGGTCGAGGTACTGCTACTGGAACCGAAACTGGAGATCTCCGTCTCCTGGATTAGCTTCTCAGTTTTAGCTCCTGGATCCTCTTCCAGTGCCTTTAAGCTCCGTATATCTGCATCACAAGAAGCATCTATACCTTCCTCTATTAAACTAAAACTTAGAACTCTTTCGAGTGGATCGTTAATAAGGATAGAGCTCACCAATTCTCTTGATTCTTCTTCATCGTAGATGTTGAAGATATCATCAATTAGCTGCTCCCCTTTCATGGCTGCGAGTAGTGCGAACTCCACCTCATCGCCACCGATGTTGAATTTCAACTTGGCGTTCTTGCAATCCACATTGCAACCCGAAGTTGCTAGAAATGGCCTCCCGAGAATAATAGGAACAGGATAATCTGCGGGAATGTCAAGTACAACAAAATCTATAGGTAGATAGAAGCTACCTAACTTGACCGGGACGTCCTACAAGATGCCCACGGGATGGGTGATGGAGCGATCCGCCATATAAAGTCGAATCTTGACCGGCTTGGGCTCTCCAAGTCCGATCTTTGTACATAGCTCCAGCGGGATGATGCTCACGCTGGCTCCTAGATCACAAAGGGCTTCACAAGTAACATCCCCAACTTGAATGGGAATGCTAAATGAGCCGGGATCTCTCAACTTAGGTGGCATCTTCTCCTTCATGATCTTAATAAGCTCCGAGGATTTAGATGTCATCCTAACTTCACCAAAGTCTTCCAATTTCCTTTTCCTTGATAGGATCTCCTTCAAGAATTTCCCATAAGCGGGCATACCTAGAATAGCATCAAGGAAAGGAATGTTAATATGCAGCTTATTCATCAAGTCAAGGAACTTACCAAAGTGCTTGTCTAGATGTGCTCTGGCCCTTGACTGAGGGAATGGAAGTGGTGGTTTGTATGCAGGAGGTGGAACATAAACTTCAGTCTTCCCCTCCGCTTTCTGTTGCTCCGCCTCGGTTGGCATCTCGGTCGAGGTGTTCTTCGACTGGATCTGGACCGAGGTGGTCTGCGTCGAACGAGGTACTGGATCTGCAGTTTTAAGTCCACTCCTCGTCGTTATGGCCATACACTGCCCTTGGGGTTGCTTTCCGTCTTGGCTGGAAGCTTCCCTGGATCTCTTGGCGCTTCATTCGCCCTACTAGCAAGTTGTTGTTCGAAGGACTTTTGGGCCCTCGAAAATGAAGTCATAGAATTCTCCATAGCGCTAAGCTTGATCAAGATGGCCTCCAGAACTGCGTCTTTCTTTTTTGGCTGAGACGAACTTGATCCTTGCCCCTGGCTCTTTAATGGAGTAGAAGAAGAAGAAGGGGAAGAGAGGAAAGGGTTAGAGGAATTATTAGAGTTGGAGTTAGAATAATTGTTACCAGGATTCTGGTTGCTTTGATTGTTCGTCCTCCAATTGTTGCTATTTGACCCTCTATTGTTGTTGTTGTTGTAGTTGTTGTTTCGGGGACCGTTGTTGTTGTTACGGTACCCGTTGTTGTTGTTGTTCCTTTGCCCTTGCTCTTCCTTCTTGGTTTGAGCAACCAAGAGTTCCTTCAATTGCTTCACGTCATTCTTCAAAGACGTGAGTTGATTATTGTTGGATTGAGTCTCTTGAAAGTTGACTCTTTTAACTCCACCTTCAGCTCCTTGGTGGGTGTACTTCTCCATATGCAAGTCTTGCTTCTCAATGAAGTCCCAAGCCTCGTCGATCGCCATGTCCATGAAGGTACCGGCGGAGAGTAGTTGGAGATTGAACTGGGTGCTTCCGTCCAGTCCTTTGAAGTAGATCTCCAACAACTCGATCTTTGGAATCCCATGATGTGGGCAATCCAAAAGGATGTCCTTGAACCGCTCCCATGACTTGGACAAGCTCTCCTTGTCCTTCATAATGAAAGCATTTATCTTCCCTCTCATTTCAGCTGTCTTTGAGGGGGGAAAGAATTTGGTCAAGAATTCCGTCGTCATCTCCTCCCATGTGCTAATCTTTCCTGGAGGAAGAGATTGATACCAAGTAAGAGCTCTATCTTTTAAAGAAAAGTAAAAAGGTCTTAGCTTGTAGTTGTTATTTCCAATTCTGGAAGGTCGCAAGGTTTCCATCAAGATCTCGTAGTTTTGAAGATGTTGATGTGGTGATTCCTTCTCCATCCCTCCGTATTGGCATTGGCGAATCATGGATAGAACTTGCGGTCGAAGTTCGTAGTCATGGTCCGTTGGATCTCCTAGGTTGACTCCTAGACGCCTCAGTTGTTGATTAGGGTCCATCCTTTGACCTAGGGTTTGTGGGATTCCTGCAAGAAGAACATCTCGGACTGGCATCCGAGGTGGATGTATCTCGGCCGGGGCGTCTGGTACTGGGACCTGCCTCGGTCGAGGGTCAGCAACTGGAACCTGCCTCGGTCCAGCATCGGGAATTGGGTCGTTCCTCGGTCGAAGTAGAATCTGGTGTCGTATGATGGCCATTTATGCTTCGATTGCTTCAGTTTTGATGCGAGTTTCTTCCTTCTCTCGCCTTAGTTCTTCCTTGCTGAGGCGTAGCAACTCTAATGCCTCTTTTAATTCGGCCTCAAGATCGCGGTTATCTTGTTGGGCCATCTTCGCTTCTCTTAAGCGTCGCTTGTATGTCTTTTCTGGTTCGGGATCGTAAGGAACGATTTCCTTCCCAGTGCGGGTTCTTCGCATATACCTAAGAAAGAACCTGCAAAAGTCACTCAAGTAGAGTGGTTAGAAGACACGGGGCAAGTGCCCCAAGAGCAAACCGTACCGGCTCGGTCTAGACCAAGTCCCCGGCAACGGCGCCAAAAACTTGTTCGCTCCAAACGGTGTGTGCAAGCATTAAAGTTATAACCCTAGACTTAAGCTTAAAACAAGGATGCGAACCCGCAGTGTACGGGTCAATCGTAGTAAAAAGCAAGAAATTCCAGGGGTCGATCAAAGGGACTCGGTGAAACAAAGTCAATAACGGTAAGCTTCGTGAATACTAACCACAAAGAGCAATTAACACAATCAAAGATGAATAAGAAGTCAATAAAGCAAACATGCAATTCTAGGGATTAAAGCATCTAGTTGTGGTTCCAACTCAAGATCTAAAGATAAGCGGACAAAGCTGAGATTTTTTGCAAGGGGAAGGTGTTACTAAAGTGGAGTAGATCACCGGGTAAGTCTCACTACTCACTAATCCCAAACCGTAACTCCTATTACCGGGTAAGTCTCAAGGAATTAAGATAAAGAACTATAACCTCAAACTAACACACCATCTAAGGGAATAGAATCAACCTTTACCGGGTAAGTCTCAGGCTAACTCACAAAGATGGGATGGAAGCACACTCAAACCCCAATAAAGGATAAACCTTTATTACCTACGCTTATGATCGTTGGTATACAAACTAAGGAATTACCGGGTAAGTCTCATCCTAAGCTTGCTTTGAACCAGGAAAGGTGTAATAAGAATAGGATTTGACAAACTCTAACACTTAACTCTCAGTTATGGATCAGATAAGTCACCTCGGTCAGCAAAATTCCACCCCGGCCGAGATGTTCATCGACTGAACGAGATGCTTAGGGTTAAGGTTAAAGACTCGAACTTTCAGGGTCCTACTGGAATCTAAGATTATTCTATCATTGTTTTTCCCACAACCTTCTGCCAATCACCCTAGAATCACACAAGGAAATTAGCCACTCATCATCATTATGAAAGTATTAAATATATGGGAAGAAGGTGAATATTTGAACAAGAAGAATTTAATGAAAGACTTCAATAACTGAATCAAATATCATAACAAAAAGCTTACCTTGGATAGCAATCCAACAAGACAAGACAACAAGGAAGGGGATTGAAGACAATCTTACAAAACCCTCCAAAAGCTATAAAAGCTACAATCTTCAATCTTCCTTCAACCTTCAAAAAGGTTCTTCGAATCTCCCAACTGGAGTATGGCTGCTGCGTAATGAGTGTTCCGCGTATAACAAGGTTTTTCGGTGTAGGCGGGTTTTTCGGTGTAAGCGGGTTTTTCGGTGTAAGCGGGTTTTTCGGTGTAAGCGGGTTGCCGGATTTGTGGGAAATCCGACCCTTTTTATAGGAAAATAACCCTCCAAAGATAAAATATCTTAGAAAGATCTTTTCCCATAAAAATAGGTAAAATATAAGATCTTCTTCCTTCTAGGAGCCAAGCCCAAAAATATAAGATCACTTTCCAAAGATAAAAGATCTCAGCCAAGAATAAAATATTCTCGCCGCGTCCTAGGTGTTCGCCTCGGTCGAGTCGGCGTCTCTGGATCACCTCGGTCGAGATGAATCTCTGGTCAACCGAGGTGAGTCATAACTGAATGTGAAATCTCTTAAAACTGGTCCAAAGTGAATCTTTAATCCATGGCTATGCTTCCTGGATGGTTCCTTATGCTCCTCAATGTAGCTCCAATGACTTCATAGCTCCTTTTGTTCCTTTTTGATGCAAAACGTGCCATTTTACCTACAATTACAGCAAAACTAGGTGCAGACCTCAATTCCCGCAAAGGTAGATGAAATGGTAATATAATCACATATTATACATACAAACATGCAGATTATTGAAGATAAAACGTCCAAACAAACCCCCAAAATATAGACTATAATTCATGCTATCAGCTTTTCTTGGTCTTTTTTGGATTTCTAAATTTTTAAAGGGTTTTCCTTATACTTGCTACAACTGCGAAAGTACACTGAAGTCGATTAACAAAATCTTTGTTAGTCAGTGGCAAAGGCGATATTAGATAGTTACTTGCAATATTCGTTGATTAATGTTCAACTATATTCATACATATGGTTATATCTTAGGCTATAATAGCATTGATAGTTACTTTCTTATAACGGTTCCTTATTTTTATATTATCATTGTTGTTTTCCTTCGTCTTTTTATAAAATACCAAAATCTTCCAAAAACAAAATTTCCATATCCCTTCTCGTTCTCTTCTCCCTTTCACTTTGCGTAACTGTCTATCAATTATTTCCAAACAGACGCAGTCCTTGTGAATTCGACACTCGATATTATACGATTGACCCATCATCCTTGCAGGTAAGTTGTAGGACCATCATTCAACTTATAGTATGTTGTATGGTTCAATTAATTTGTAGTTTGGTTAAGGTTTGTTCTTCATGATTATTTGGAAGGTCAATGTCCATGAGTAGATTCGTTATTTTGTATGGAAACATATCCGTAGAGATGTTTGGTCAAATGAAGAGAGGTAGCGGTGACATTTGACCAAAAATGTTGTGTGTGCGTCTTGCTCAGATGTACTTCAATCGTTGTTCATATTTTCCATGACTACTTCCAGACTCGCGGGTTGTGGACTATTGTTCAGGATGGATTTCGGGTGGATGGATTCTTTAATATGGAGTTTGCTTAATGGATACGGTGTAACCTTATTTTCTCCATTTCTTTTAACAATGATTTGTTGTGGAATAAATTTTTTGCATTTGGTAGTCGGTGGACATGAAAGTAGCGTATAGCGAAAGTGTTTTCATGTTATTCAGAGCTTAATGATCGTCAAAGACATGTGTTGGAGACAACTAAAGAGTATAAACTTGCATGTGCCAATGCTACTAGTTGTCATAAAAGTTGTTACGGTCTTTGTGCATAATTAGTTGGCAACCTCCTCGTCGATATAGTGAAGTTTAATACGGATGAAGCTAACTGTGCGGATAACCATGCTACTACATCAAGTTTTATTAGCAATAGTACAAGGGAGTGGCAACAGGGTTTGGGGCTAACTTAGAGATATAATTTGTCACTATGGCTGAGTTGAAGAATTGTCTACGGATAAGAGTAGGCTTGGGACCTGATTTATCGTTCGGTATTCATGTAGACTGACTCTCAATTAGCAACTAATCTCCTTAAGCATGTTCCACCCCACCATGATCCTCTTTCTGGTATGTTATGTAGATGTCATGACTTTATCAATGGAAACCGGTTTGTCCAAATTCATCATGTAATCCGCGAGGTTAATAGAATGGCAAACTATGTTACTAGTTTTTTTTGACTTTGGGCTTTTCTATATTGATTGGCGCATTGGAGGGTATAGTGAACATTATTAATTGTTGATGATGTAAAGGGCCGAGCTAACTCTGTTTGTGCACTACTTAGCCTTATTTTCATTCTATCTATGTACTATACTAAAACAAAGGTAATAACGTTTTATGTGTCGCGTCCACGTTCGTTTCACCTACGTGTATTAAAGCTACTGAATCCTTTTAAAAAAAAATATAAAAATCTATTTAGATTATATTTTACTTTCATTACCATTAAAATTTGGATGAGTTGGCTAAGTAGGTAGTTTATGTAACATGTAGTATAAACTAGACACTTTTTGTTATGGGTAGACAAACTAGGCCCATCCTATTTTCACAAAAAGATTTATTTGAAAATAATTAAAGATCTTATCTAATTTCTCATCATTCTCTCTCCTATATAATTTTAATATTCTGCCTAATTAAAGATGCTAACCAATATCCTAAATCGTTAAATAAGGAAGTAATCTAAAACTAATCCGGATATCTTAGTATGTGATATAACAACATTTTTGTGCGGAAATAATAAATTCAAACCGTTAAATAAGGAAGTAGTACATAAAAAGTTCATACGAATTATGTTATGTACACAAGTTTGTCATTTACACAAGGTTTGTTTACACAAGTCTCTCATTTACACAAGGTTTGGTTACACAAGTCCATCATTTACACAAAGTTTGGTTACACAATTTCATGTGTCATTTCAATTTATGTAGTTAACACATTCGGTCATTTTTTAATTATACAATTTCCGTTTGTTTTTGTCATGTACACAAGTCTGTCATTTAATGTAATTGAAATTATGTATTAACATTGTGTAACTGAAATTGTGCATTAATATTGTGTATCATCAAGAGAATACACAAAGTTTAATTAGTCTAGCTGGTATAAAGGTGGAAGTGAGGGCCAACTCATCGAGAGTTCGAATCCTACAATTGACACAATCTTTGAGGAGAATAATTTTAATTGGGTAGTAATATATTTCCGAATCTTCACAATAACTACCCTAACTTCTTTCTTTATTTTCGAATTTTCACAATAACTTATATTTTACTTTTTTTTACTGTGATCTCATTCCCTTTTCATAAAATAGATTTAAAACAAATTCTGTTAAGGTAGATTAGATTTGAATTTCATTTTTAGATATTATGTCTAATTATTTATAAAATTAAAATATATAAATTTTAATTTCAAAACCTTTCAAAAAATAAAATAAACTGTTTATGTTAGCTAGTTCAGCCTGTACAAGGTATTGAAATTAAACTAGTTAATAATAAATGGCGATAAGATACATGGTGGGTATTGTACCTCCTTTTAACAAAAAAAAAATTAAAAAAAATTAGGTTATTTATTTATGAGGGTAAAATTTAATTATTCTTCAAAAAAAATTTATCAATGAGACTAACATAAAAGGTAAAAAAAATCATAGCGTTACAACTTACAAGTGATCAACACTATTATTTTACACGGGTTAGTATTTTATTTAGGTTTTAGTGAATCAGGATCTTAATTATGAGAGTAAAAATGATTTATTTATATAAAAATTTATTAATGTTTATTTGTAAATTTCATAATATTACATGTATGTAGAATTGTTAGTACATGTTATATTCTTTATTTATTTTGAACCATCAAACTAATTATTAACACTTATTGATGGAGACCATTGAGGTGGGAACAAGATTATACGTAACAAAATTGAATATCGTAAATCGTCTAATTTACGATATTGACAGGGGCGATGATAACCTTTGGACTAGATGGACCAAGAAGCACATCCTCAAAGACAGTAGCATCTGGAATTGTAATCCAAAGGCCTATCATAGCTGCTTCTGGAGGAGCCTCCTCTCTGTGCGCGACGAGATGCTTAACCCCCCCAGTGGTGTCGTCAACCCTTGGCCCTCGCCCAACCTCACAGTCGCATTCTCTCCTAAACTGGCGTATAAGTTTTTCAATCATCAGGCTCCTGCACCCCATCCTAACCCCTACAAATCAATATGGCTCAAGACCAATACCCCCAAGTGCTGCTTTACCACTTGGATTGCCTACCACGAGAAACTCCCAACACTCTCTAGGCTCAAAAAATGGAACCTTGCTACTAATGACATTTGCATGCTATGCAGGTATATGGTGGAAGATGATGACCACTTATGGCATCATTGCAGTTACTCCTCGCTTGTGCTTGACATAATCTCTAGATGGACTAGAGTCCCCTATCCCGCCCCATACAACAACAATGTATGGTCATGGCTTTGCTCGAGATCTAACCCAAGACATAATCTACTGGAAAGTGCCAGGATTGCTACTATTAATGCATTCATATACTTTGTTTGGAAGGTTAGAAACAACCTTGTGTACAGCAAGACCTTCACTAGTGCTGTGGACTGTGCTGGGATGATTATTAGCGGCACCAGGATGCACCTTGCTCATCACTGGAAGGACAGATCCTTACAAAGCCTTGCTGATGCTAGAATTCTAGGAATTCACTTTCAATAATCCCTCTCCCTCCTGTTTTTGTTCTTGATCTAGCACTTGAACTCTCCTGTACATTCTCCTCTATCTAATACAATTAAACTTTCAAAAAAAAAAATTAAATTGGAATACCATTAATATTCTCATACAGTCATTTTCAAGTTGGAAGAAGAAAGGTTTGGATGAAGGTGGGTTCCAGGGAAATTGTGTATGAAAGAGGTTGGGTGGGTATATGATATAAAACATATCCTTTGGAAGGGCAAAAAGAAATGAGTAATTTGGTTTTGTATATTTCAAATGTCGAGAGCTATGACCTCACGATTGCTGATACAACTCCCACTCTTCTTAATACTGTCAATAATATTCGTTAGGGTAGAGGTTACTGATGCAGATTATGAAATTGATCCTGTATGTAATTCCACTTGTGGAGAAGTGGAAATCCCTTACCCATTTGGGATAGGAAGCGATTGCTTCTACAACGAGTGGTTTGAGATCGAGTGCAAATCATTTCCAAATTCTAACGGCTCCAAACCCTACTTATCCAAATTCAACACTATTGAGGTTGTCCAGATATCTGCTGGTAAATCAGATATGCAGGTGGCCTTACCTCCGATGAATTCGTGCCTTGCAGATACACATCAAACGGTTGACTTGAGTGGAAGCCCGTTTGAATTCTCGAGGGATAAAAATGTTTTCGTGATGGAGGGTTGCCCAGGCAGTGCAGTCATGTTCAACAAAAGCCAGGCTATGGCAGGCTGCGGCAATGTCTGTAATAACTGTAACCGCGCATTCCCGGCAAAAGGTTGCTATGGGGTTCATTGCTGCCAAACACCGTTGCCTTCAGATGGTTATGGTTATTACGGTGCTTTTCAATATTACGAGGTGGAATTCAATCCTGCATCATTAGATCAGAACTGCCTTGTGGCAACTATAATTGAGAGTGCCTCCGTCAGTGAATATGTTGGAAGCCTATCAAATTACCACCCGCCATCGGGAGCCCCTGTAGTTTTGACATGGGGTTTGCCAAACATGGTTTGGGATGGCGGTCCTCATGCATATTGTTATCCTAATGGTGGCACACTATCTGACTGTTATTGCAAGGAGGGTTATTATGGGAACCCATACATCTCCAAGGATGCAAACGTACGTAATTCAAATATCTCATCTTATGCATATTTTATCATTTATTTCTATTATTTTGCAATCCAGATCTGGTATTATGCCACCTTAATGTATTTGTTTTGTTATCTAGTTGCTCCCGAATGCAAGGACTGCCACGGGGATTGCTATGGAAGTTGGGACTCGGAAGGCCATCTGCTTTTCGGTTCATATACTTGCATTAAACAACCATACTCATACCAAAAAAAAAATTAAACAACCATACTTGAAGCTTCCGGCAATCATAGGTAAGCCCATCAAATTAAGGCACCATGCATGTCAAAATACAATTAAACTAGTGCATAGCAAATTCACCCGTTTTTTTTCCGGTTGAATTGAATGAAATTAAGAAAAGAAAAAAAAATTCACCCGATTTTGGATCATGATGTATTAAGCATATTGCTTCTACGCAGGACTTAGCGTTGGCTTTGGCACAGTAGTATTGGCGCTTTTGCTCTATGGCCTATATCGTCTTATCAAAAGGCAAGGGGGGGCCTTCCGGCCACCATTCCCCTAGTGTGGCACCCCAGCCACGCCCCCCCCCCCCC
>BSUD01000004.1:19807193-19848363 GCA_033239045.1 Fagopyrum esculentum | reverse complement strand
TTGTTCCCTCCATTATCGCCCCCCCCCCCCGAAGGCCGTACCAAGCTATCTGGTTCCTTGTTCACCGGTACCACCCACGCCCACCCCTTGCAACCCAGCCATCACCACCATCCCACCTCAGGCTACCCCCTCAACAAAGACCCCGACTCTTGAAATTCAAGGGTCTGCTTCCAACACGAACTGCATGCCCACTGCCGCCTCCTCACCTCCCACTATCCTGGAAGAAAACCAACTTAACAATGAACCTGGACAAACCGCACCCACCTTTTCGCCTCCAGGTATCCAAAAAGTCTCATTCAAGGAGGCTCTCATTAATGACTCCTCTTGGGACCACGTTCCTTTGTCCTTTTCCCCAGGACATGATGATGGCACAATCCATTTCACCGAGGAGGATGTCTTTGACGCAACCATCAAGTGGAACTTATCCCTAGTAGGGTTTCCTCTTGGTAGACCCCTGGCCTTCTATAGAATGAGTAACTTCTCCTCCAACTCCTAGAACACCATCTCCCAACCCAAGATCCTCAAAAATGAAAGTGGCATATTCGTTTTCCATTTTAAATCGGAGGAAGACTTTAACACAATCTTGCAAGGTAGCCCCTGAATCATAAATGGCTCCACATCTCTTCTACTCAAACGATGGAAACACGGTTTGGCTCTTGACTACTCCAGCCTTGAATCTATTTCAATCTGGGCGACCCTTCATAACCTTGACTACCGGTTCTGGTCTCCACACATGCTAAGCAAGATTGGATCAGCCATTGGCGTACCCCTCCTGACTGACTCATGCTCGGCAAATCAAGACCGGCTCGGATATGCAAGAATACTTGTTGAAGTACATGCCTCAAAGCCCCTTGCTCGTGACATTTCCCTCGTCGGGCCGGATGGCATCCCCATCAACCAAAAGATCACCTATGATTGGTTGCCGGAGCATTGCTCCGTCTGCCTTCTTTTTGGTCACAAATGCAAAACAACTCAACCAGCCAATGCCCCTGCTAAACATTCAAGACCGAATCCCAGACCCCCTCCATCCTGCGATCCCAACCCTATCCTACCCACACCTCATCACTCTTTCCGTATTCAAAATCCCCCACACAACAAGTCCCCTAGATTGCCATCCTCTCCTATAAACACCCCCCCATAAAAAACAAACCACTCCAAACACAAACCTTAACGTATCAAAACATCACCCTGCTGATGTAACCATCGACTTCCCAACACCTGATGATGGATCAAAGCAGCAACCCATTCGTACCCCTTCTGCTGATGCAAGCCTCGGCATCCAAACACACACCCAAATCCTCATCCCTTCAGACCCACTCTCCTCACAGACCACTGACCCCACCCCTCCTTCCCTTGCAAGCACCAAGGTTGCTTGCAAACCCACTAATGACCCCCAATGAATATGAACATATGTGCCTGGAACGTTAGGGGCCTTAACCACCCTAACATACACAAGACAGTTCGCGACTTGGTTAAGAACCACAACCTGGATGTTCTCGCCCTCATCGAAACCAAAATCCATGCTGACAAGATGAGGAAACTAAGCTCTCTTATTCCATCTTGGGAACATCTCTCAAACTACTCTGATGAATACAAGTGCCGCATATGGCTCTGGTGGAACCCAACTACTTCACACCTCACGCACATCCTCTCAACCGATCAACTCATCCACACAAGAATTACCTTCGCAAACCCCCCTCTCATAAACCCTCCACCTTCCCTGGCCTGCTCTTTTGTCTACGCTCACAACGGCATTAACGAGCGGCCTCCACTTTGGGACTGCATCTCCACAATCCACCTCCTTCTCTCGAATGAACCCTGGGCAATTCTTGGTGACTTCAACACGTACCTCTCTCCTGACGAGAAGGTCTCCATGTACCCATCCCCTCACCTTCAGCCCTCCCCGGAACTTTCAAACTGCTTCTCCAACCTTTCCTTGGCTGACCATGTCTACTCAGGATGTAAACTCACATGGAATAACAAGCGGTTGGACTCGAGGATCTGGTGCAAACTCGACAGGATTATCACTAATTCAACATGGTCTAGTCATTTCCCTCACTCCACTGCCACCTTCGCAAACCCTTGTATTTCCGACCACTCCCCTGGTATTCTTTCACTCAGCCCCAAGAACCGCCTTCCTCGATGCCAGTTTCGGTTCAACAACAACTAGGTCTCTCACGAACGATTCTCCTCCTCTGTGGCCCAAGCATGGTCTCCCATCCCACAAACCCAATACCAAAACACCACCCATACGCAATCACTCTACCACAAGCTAAACAAACTCAAACCCATTTTGAGAAAGTTTCCAAATGAAACTCTGGAGCTCCTCAACACAAACATCGAACGTCTCAAGCATAACCTTCCCTCTATCCAGACTAGCCTACAGGGCTCCCCCCTCGACTCAAATCTCATTGAGCTTGAAAGACAAACCACTTGTGAACTCAACTCAAAGTTGGACTCCCTGCGCACCACCATTGCTCAACTCTCCAAAGCAACATGATCTAAATACGGGGATCAATGCAACGCCTTCTTCTTCAAATCCATAGCTACTCGGAAGGCTTCAAATGCTATCAAATCTCTCCTTAACCCCCACGATCTCGGAGGAGGCCCCACCCAGGATCCCAACAAAATCTCCTCTATTTTAATCCGTCATTTCACCACCATCCTAAACCCACAACACCACCCAAACCCACTTAACCTCTACCCAAACTGCCCACTTCCTAACATCACACAGAATGATGCCATCTCTCTCTGCAGGACGGTTACCAACAGTGATATCAAAACCGCTCTTTTCAACATCGGTGATACAAAAGCCCCTGGGCCTGACGGGTTCAATAGCCTCTTCTTTAAGTCCACTTGGAGTATCACTGCAGACTCTTTCACGAGTGCCATTCATGAATTCTTTAGTGATGGCAAGCTTGACCCTCATGTTAATCACACAACCATCTCTTTGATCGCAAAAAAAACAAATCCCACACTTCCTGGCGATTATAGACCAATTTCATGTTGTAACACCACCTACAAAGTGATTGCAAAAATCCTGGCTTCAAGGCTTAATGATATTCTCCCTTCCATCATTGGGCGATACCAAGGGGCTTTTGTTAGAGGAAGATCTATCAAGCACAACATCTTACTTTGTCATGAGATATTCAAACGATATAACCAGCGGCATATATCTCCTAGATGTGCAATCAAGATTGACATCACCAAAGCCTTTGACATGATCGACCACCACTTCATTATTCACACTCTTGGTCAAATGGGATTCCCTATTGCTTTCATCAAACTTATTGATGCATGCATCTCTTGCCCCTCCTACTCCATCAACATAAATGGAGCCCCAAACGGGTTCTTCAAAGGTTCTAGGGGCTTGCGGCAAGGATGCCCACTCTCACCCCCCTCTTCATCATTGCCTTGGAAGCTCTCTCCTCAATGATCAGTACCAACACTTCCTCACCCAACTTCAACATCCACCCAAAATGCTCCTCCCCCCGAATCACCCACCTTTGTTTTGCTGACGATTTGTTAATGTTTTGCAGGGCTGACACTATCTCAATTGATATCCTGTTGAAGACCTTGACTCATATTGGTTCTTACAGCGGCCTTGACTTGAACCCCTGCAAGTCCTCAATCATTCTTGGCGGCCTGAATGCCCAGGATTGTGACCACATCATCTCCTCCTCCGGACTCCAACAACAACACTTACCATTCACCTACCTTGGAGTTCCAATTGGGAGTAAAAAACACAGCTTCAGTGAATTCCTCTCACTCATCACCAAGATCACAAATAGAATCAACTCTTGGACCGCACGTAACCTATCTTATGCCGGAAGGAAGCAAATCATATCCTCCATTCTTCAATCACTGCATTTCTACTGGTGTGCTGTCCTTCCGATCCCTCAATACGCCATCGACAAGATCAATAGGCATCTTCGCTCTTTCCTTTGGTCTAGGAAAGACGCAAGTTCTCGCTCCCTCGTGGCTTGGAAGGTCATATGCTCTCCTAGGAACGATGGGGGCCTCGGCTTCAAAGAGCTGCTTTCTTGGAACAAATCCTGCCTCGCAAAACTTATCTTCGACATCAACCAAACCCCCACTTCCACCAACCTCTAGCTTGACTGGATTCACCAAAACATACTCCGTAACCTCTCCATCTGGACCACCAAACCAAACCCCAGGCACAGCAACACGTGGAACACAATTCTTAAGATCAGAGACGAGATCCTTACCTCAGCAACCGCCTCCCACTTCATCACTAGCACCACCAGACTTGACGGCTCATACTCAACTACCGCCGGCTATCATTTCCTCCACAACCTTGATGCTACCTACCCCTCCCCAATTGCCTACTCATATGGGATCATCTAGAATGACATTAACGTCCCACGAAGCAGTTTCATCTCATGGATTGCTAGCCACAAATGCCTCCCTACCCTTAGCAAACTCCATGACTGGAACCTTATTCCAACCAACACATGTAAGCTGTGCGGAAACAACCCAAAAGACGAGGAACATCTGTTCAACCACTGCAGTTATTCCACTCTTGTACTTGACCTCGTTGCACGCTGGTCATATACTGCCTTCCCTTTCCCCTACAGTGGTGACGTTTGGAGTTGGCTTAGCTCCCAACACCCCAAGCGCCATGACCTCATCGCCCACATCCGTATATCATCCATCACAAACTTCATCTACTCCATCTGGCATGTTCGAAATGATCTCATCTTCAACAATCGCTTCATCCATGCCGCCACATGTTCCCACAACGCTATCCGAGCGACCAAGAACTTCGCTTCTGCAAATTGGAAAGATCGATCTCAAACATCGATCGCATGGTCCAAGAGACTTGGCATTCACCTCCAATAATTCCCTCTTGTTTCCCTTGTTCTCTATGTTTGGTTCTAGTTGACCATCTGTAAATCCTATCTGATTATATATACATCCATTTTCAAAAAAAAAAGGTAAAGGGAAATCAAACGAAAGGCTAAATTCTTCAAGCGTAATGGTGGCTTATTGTTAAAACAGCAATTGTCGTCTGATGAAGGTGTTGTAGAGAGAACAAGGATATTCTCCATGAATGAATTGGACAAAGCTACGGACCATTTCAATGAAAACAGAATATTGGGTCAAGGCGGTCAAGGCACCGTCTACAAAGGCATGTTGACGGATGGAAGCATTGTTGCAATTAAGAAGGCAAAGTTATTGGACGAAAGCCAGTTGGAGCAATTTATCAACGAGGTGGTTATTCTATCTCAGATAAACCATAGGAACGTAGTCAAGTTGTTAGGATGTTGCTTGGAGACAGAATTCCCGCTTCTTCTTTACGAGTTTGTTCCTAATGGGACACTTTATCAGCATATCCATGATCCAGATGAAGATTTTGTCATTAGATGGGAGATGTGTTTGAAAACTGCTACTGATTCCGCTGCTGCTATTGCGTACTTGCATTCATCTGCATATATACCTATCTTTCATAGAGATATCAAATCATCAAACATACTGTTGGATGAAAAACATAAAGCAAAAGTGTCTGATTTTGGATCTTTGAGGACAATTGCAATTGATCAGACACACATGACCACTCTCGTCCAAGGAACAATGGGGTATCTTGACCCGGAGTACTTCCAATCTTATCAATTTACAGAAAAGAGTGATGTCTATAGTTTCGGGGTTATCCTCTTGGAACTTTTGACTAGCAAGAAACCAATATTCAGAGACGGAAGTACGATGGAGCAAAAGAACTTGGTGTCAGAGTTCTTGTTTCTGTCAGAAAATTGTAGGTTGCCTGATATCTTGGACCCTAAAATTGTGTTAGAGGCGAAGGAGGATGAGTTGATATCCTTTGTTGAGCTGACAAAACGGTGTATAAGTTGGAGCGGAAAGCTAAGGCCAACGATGAAAGAAGTTGCAATGACACTGATGACATGAATTATGACCTATTTTTAGGCATGTATTTATATAAATTTTCCTTTTATTTTGCATGCATAGACATACATTCATGGCATTTATGGTTATATTTACCTACTTTGCAAGAATAGAGGTCTACACAGTTTTATTGCATTTGTAGGTAATTTGGCGAATTATGGAGCAAAATAGCATATTTAATGATTAAGCCTTGAAGCGGTACAAAAAGGATCAATATAAGGAAGTTAGGACGCGGCCCAAAGTATTCTCTGATACCGTCAGATGTGCCAAAGTATTCTCTGATACCTTCGGACGCGGCCCAAAGTATTCTCTGATACCGTCTGACGCGCCAAAGTATTCACTGATACCTGCTGACGCGGCCCAGAGTATCTTCTGATACCAGCGGATTCAGCTTTTTTTCAGCCCAAATATTTAGGGTTTTATCTTTAAACTCTAGATTGATCCCTACATATATTCGATAGCCTTCAACATTGAAGGGAGGACGGTGACAACCCCGGGACTTGGAGTTAAATTCTCCAAAGGATACTTAGAGAGGCAGATTTGGAGGTCTTGCTATTTGGAGGGAAGATTTGGGGAAGGACGCACTTCCCTTTTTGCGAAGTTGGAAGATTTTAGGGTTTCATTTGAAGGCGGATTGACATCCCGTTCTTCTTTGTTCCTTGAGATTTGTGAGAGATTCTTATTCTATCCTACATCTATTGAACGCAAGTTACTTTTGAGTTTTATTGACATTGGTTTTGTGTTTGTTATTGAAATTTCAAGGTTTTACCTTTTCTCCCATTCATATTTGATATTTGATTCTATGACTATGATTATTGGCTAAAACCCTTTAGCAATTCTAAGGTGAAGGGTTGATAGTTGTGGCTTAGATAATGATAGATCGATTGTAAATTGATTGGACCCTGAGAGTTAGAGAAATATCGTCGACACCCTAAATCACGGCCTGTTCTTAGGTTTCCACGGCCGTGATTCTCAAGAACTACCCGTGATTTACTTCAGTTTACGAACCTGCTTTTACTTTAATCCAAAGTTAAAGATTAGCTTTAACTTAGTTTAGGCTTGCCTTTTCTAGGTGGTAGTGAAGCCTCAACAACCTCAACCTCGATTGTGAGTGTCACAACCATAATCGGTTTAGTTAGTCTTGATCCTTGGATTACAAGTTTGGGTATTTGACATTAATTCTTACCTTTAGAACCTTTCTATATTGAAGCCTCAACAACCTGTATAAAGAGTGCCTTGTAGGTGAGTTATATAAGGTTTTTGGAACTTCACCGTACGATTACCTTACATTAGTATACCTTTGCATATCTTAACTCTGTCTTTATATCAATAGTAAATCTTGAATCGATTGCCACAACTGGATACTTGGATCTTTAGGATTGTTGTTTTCCTAATACTTGCAAAAACTCTCATATTTACTTGCTTGATAATATGCAATTGAATTTGTTCCCACCCAAATCCCTGTGTTCGATACTCTGGAATACTTGCTAATCTACGCCGATCCGTACACTACGGGTTCGCTTGCTTTTATTCTAGTTTTATAATTAAAACTTATTTGCACGAACGTTTAGGGGCGAACACACACTAGAGATGATAATGAAATCACCTGCTCAAGTGTCGAAATGGTACCAAGAACAAGAACCATTCCCAGTCTCAGATGCAGGATTTGATGAGTATTCCATGATTGATGTACAGTTCATGTCAAGCACACTCCCTGTTGGTGGTAGCAGTCCCCCATACCCTGATTGTTCGCTCCAAACAGTGTGTGCAAGCTTTAAATTTATAACCCTAGACGTAAGCTTAAAACAAGGATGCGAACCCGTAGTGTACGGGTCAATCGTAGTAAAAAGCAAGGAATTCCAGGGGTCGATCACAAGGACTTAGTGAAACAAAGTCCAATTACGGTATGCTTAAGCAATCACTGTCCACAAGTAATCAAAGCAATCAAAGATGATAAAAGTTAATAAAGGAAATATGCAATTCTAGGGATTAAAGCATCTAGTTGTGGTTCCAACTCAAGATCTAAAGATAAGCGGACAAAGCTGAAGTTTTTGCATAGGGAAGGTGTTGCTAAGGTGGAGTAGATCACCGGGTAAGTCTCACTACTCACTAATCCAAAACCGTAACTCCTATTACCGGGTAAGTCTCAAGAAATTAAGAACTATAATCTCAAACTAACACACCATCTAAAGGAATAGAATCAACCTTTACCGGGTAAGTCTCAGGCTAACTCACAAAGATGGGATGAAAACACACTCAAACCCCAATAAAGGATAAACCTTTATTACCTATACTTATGATCTTAGGTAAACAAACTAAGGAATTACCGGGTAAGTCTCATCCTAGGCTTGCATTGAACCAGGAAAGGTGTAATAAGAATAGGATTTGGCAAACTCTAACACTTAACTCTCAGTTTCGGATCAGATAAGTCACCTCGGTCAGAAGAATTCCACCCCGGCCGAGATGTTCATCGACTGAGCGAGATGCTTAGGGTTAAGGTTAAAGACTCGAACTTTCAGGGTCCTACTGGAATCTAAGATTATTCTATCATTGTTTTTCCCACAACCTTCAGCCAATCACCCTAGAATCACACAAAGAGATTAGCCACTCATCATCATGAAAGTATTAATCAAGTATATGGGAAGAGAGTGAATATTTGAACAAGAAGAATTTAATAAAAAGACTTCAATAACTGAATCAAATATCACAACAAAGCGTTCCTTTGATAGAAATCCAACAAGACAAGACAACAATGAAGGGAATCTAAGATGATCTTACAAAAACCCTTCAAAAGCTATAAAAGCTACAATCTTCCTTCTTCAACCTTCAAAAAGGTTCTTCAAATCTCCCAACTGGAGTATGGCTGCTGCGTGCTATGCGGGATCTCCAACTGTATGCGGATCTCAGATTTGTGGGAAATCCGACACTTTTTATAGGAAAATTACTCTCCAAAGATAAGATATCTTAGAAAGATCTCTTCCCATAAAAATAGGTAAAATATATGATCTAGCATATCTTCTTCCTTCCAGGAGCCAAGCCCAAAAATATAAGATCTCTTTCTAAAGATAAAAGATCTCAGCCAAGAATAAAATATTCTCGCCGCGTCCCAGGTGTTCGCCTCGGTCGAGTCGACTTCTCTGGATCACCTCGGTCGAGGTGAATCTGTGGTCAACCGAGGTGAGTCACAACTGGATGTGAAATCTCTCAAATCTGGTCCAAAGTGAATCTATAATCCATGGCTATGCTTCCTGGATGGTTCCTTATGTTCCTGAATGTAGCTCCAATGACTCCATAGCTCCTTTTGCTCCTTTTTGATGCAAAACGTGCCATTTTACCTACGATTACAACAAAACTAGGTGTAGACCTCGATTCTCGCAAAGGTAGATGAAATGGTAATGTAATCACATATTATACATACAAACATGCAGAATATTAAAGATAAAACGTCCAAACAAACCCCAAAATATAGACTATAATTCATGCTATCAAAATACCCCATACTTAGCCCTTGCTTGTCCCCAAGCAAGTTCCGCATATAAAAGACAAGATAGAATGGAATATAAGTCAGGAAAATCGATGAAAAGTCTTTCAAAACATTTTTTATGGTGTGCTACAATCATAGATCACTCTAAGAGAATACTTCATGGAATTTAAAATCAAAATATGATCAAAACATTTTATAAATATAGGAAAGTTGTTCATCTTTGCATAAAATCAGAGAGTGCATAATAAATCATAATTATCAAAATTAATCATGTATAATCCAGTTTAAACCACAAAGTCAACCAACAAGCTCGAGGTCTCAAGGGCTTCCAAAAAGAAAGGTCAAGAAACGTGTAGGGTAGGGATGTATGTAAGGTAATGTGGTGCTAGAATCCGGGAAAAGGATGTACTTCACTTTCACTTTGACTTTCAACATCTTCCACCAATAAGCTTTGCTTATTTCACACTTTTTCTTTTACTTTACTTTTTGGGATGCATGGAGAGGTGCACAATAACCGAAGCCTAGGAAATCAGCAATCATCAATTTCTTGAGATGCATCAAACCCTTGATGCACATACCATGACCCGTTAGGAATATCGCTCAATCCAACTTTGGCAAGACACAAACACCCGACTATGTGAATGGTGTCGAGTTACTCATCATCATGATTGACTTCCCCAAACCTATTATTACTTTCTAACACTTTCACTTCCAGCCAACTACTCAACTTTAACTTCACTTGCTTTCACCACTTCACTTGCTTCCAAATTCCCGGATAGGTAAAGGGAGGCAAAATGTATATGAGAGGCTAAGCATGGCCAAGAAGAAGAAGAAAGAAGAATGAATTGCCTTGGTCTTTCCAGGAAGAAAGTGAGAGAACTCATAATGTGGTGTCAACCTTCAAATTCAACATAATTTAGACAAAAACAAAGTATTAAACATGCCAATAATTCCAAACAAAGCATTTAGCAACTTAAACATATTATAAAACCTTTCAAACACATAAAGATTTCAAAACCAGTTAGTAAGCAAGATCTTCATTGAGATCATATCCAGATAAGAAGCACAAAAATCGTTTCGAAAACTCTCAGTTAACCCACCTCAGTCGAGGTGTTCTTAGGTCAACCGAGGTGAAACACCTCGTTCGGCCAAAACTCCCCCGGTCGAGGTCAAAAATTGTTTTTTTTAAAACCAGTTTTTTTCTTTCAGTTTCGACGTTTTTCTCAATCAAATAACCTGTATGTATGCATGCAATCTCATATAAACATATAGAAGCAACTGAAGCATAAATATAAATATCCGGTCAAGTGGAGTCATACATCACATAAGTGTCAAATAATACATCACATAAACACCCCATACTAGGGACACACTGTCCCAGTGGGTCAAAATAAGTCTAAGGAATAAAATACTCACCGGATAATAAGTTGAACTGCATAAAAATAAGAAAGAAAATCCTGCAGCTCTCAGTAGTCACGATCCGGTGGTGGTAGTGGTGGCACATACGGATACTGAGACGGGTCAAATGGATAACCCATGATGTGCTCAAACTGAATTTGAGCCATCATGTGCTAGTAATGCTGCCACTCCTGCATCTCGCGGATATCCAGTGATAAGGCGGCATATGAATCAATCATCTGATCCGTCAGATCATCGATCCGACGGTGAGCCTCTGGATCTCTGTGTCGGCGTGCTCTACGCCTAGCAGGTCTCACTGGAGATGTGGCTGGTGCAGGCTCAGTATCATCATCATCAAGATCAATAACCGGCGCACTCGTCCCGGCAGTATCCGTCCCTGTATCCATCGGGACTCCGCCATCCCTGTCATCAGCAGTCTCCTCACCATCTACCTCCTCCTCCTCCTCAGTTGGGGCAACTGCTGCCTCTCTATAATCCTCCATCAGTGGGGCCCAGGCGGTCTGCCAATAATGAGGGTCATAAACTGTAAACTGTGCTAACCACCTGATCCCCTACGGTGCAGTCAGCTCCCATGGCATAGCCACGTATGGTGTAGTCAGTCCTCGGGAAACTAGAATCCGCCGAGTGATCATCTCCTGCAGCCCAAGCGGCTTGGCAGCCGCCACCATAGTGCAAGCACTGAGATCCATATCTTGGTGGCTGGCGATGTGGGTCACAAGTCCTCCGCAGCAGATGTCCCCTTTCGCTTTGGCCTTGATCTTGTGCAGGTCCTCTGCCAACATCAAGCCAAATTCGGGGATCCCTCCAGTCACCATGCAGTATAGGCTGAACAGCTCCCCCTGTCGGACCTTCTGCGGCGTCTCAGTACGCGCCAGAAGCGTCTCGCTGAAAATGCGGTGGGCTAACCTAAAAGCTAAGTGAAAGATGACCTTCTCCCTGGAATCTCCAGGGAGCCACCTATCTGCGTGCTCAACCACGTAAGCAATCTGCCCCCAAAACTCCCTAGCTACAGACCGGAAAGGGAAATCAACAGCTGTCGGGGCAGGAAAACCAAAAATCTCTCTCCAATACTCTAGTGGAACTATTAAGTTCTAGTTCATCAACAGGTACTTCACAGAACGCTCTGTGGGGAGGTAGGTGAAGGAGCTAATAAACTCTAAGGTGGGCTCCAAATAGGCAGGGGCTCGGATCTCAGTAAACTGATCTAGCCCTACTATCGATATCATTCGTCTAAGGTCTCCATCTACATGGAGACAATCAAAGGCTGACACGTCCAGAAAGCGAGGTGCAATCACTCGACGGCCGGAAATACGGTCGTAATCGACCCGGTGTCGCTCGTGGATCACCGGTCGATAGGGTCGGGAAGAAGAGGAAGAAGGGGAAGGGGAGGATCTATCCCTAATGGCTAGACGTCTCTCAGAACTCATTCTCAAATTTTTCACTGTCAGGTCACCTCGGTCGGTCTGACAATACTCAAGAACACCTCGGCCGAGGCACAACACGTCTGGACCGAGGCGAAAAACAGCGTACTAATTTCTTCGAAAATTCCAGTTCTTTTCCCCCCAAAATCACTGCAACTCGTTCCTATGGGGTACTTAATCCGTTTCTCAGCAAATGTAGGGCAATCCAAGACCGAATTGAAGCGAAATCAGCGAGGTTAGGGTTTCGGTTCGATTTACCTCGTTCGGCTGTTTCGGTTCGATTTCTTTGCAGATCGATGTTGCACTGGGATCCTCTACACTTTAATTGCAGTTTGGAAGCAAAAATCTTCGAAAATGAGCGAGAATCGAAGACGCGAGGTGAAGGGGGCTGCCGCGGTCGAGGAAGGGTAAAAGAGAATAAAAGAATTTTTTTCCCTTTTTATACACTTTCCGGAACTGCTGTCACCTCGGTCGAGGTGGTCTCGACTGGTCCGAGGTGGTACGGACCGAGGTGGTTCTTCAGAAACCCTAGTCGCCTCGGTTGCTCAAGAATCATCTCGGTCGAGGTGCTCTGACAGCAACCGAGATGTGCTTCAGTCAAACTTTGTCTTCTCGAATTCTCAATTTTCTGTCCTTCCAGTTATGCTCCTGGTTCGTACTCCTTCCCTAGATGTCACCTATTGTCTGTCTAGAACGCCAAAAACAAAACAAAGCAAAGCAAAAGCAAAACTATCTAAGCTAGACTAGAAAAAGGGAAAAGAAAGCAATACCTTGGGTTGCCTCCCAAGAAGCGCTTGGTTTAAGGTCGCTAGCTGGACCATGATGCGTCTCAAACGAGGTATATTGGTGCAACCTCCTCAACAGGAATTTCCGGTTTGTACTTCTTAAGTCTATGATCGTTGACCTTGAAGCTTCCGCTCGTTTCGCCCCATATCTCAACTGCACCATGAGGAAAAACATGTTTCACAACATAAGGTCCGGTCCATCTAGATTTTAACTTACCTGGAAAGAGGCGGAGGCGGGAGTTGAAGAGTAGAACTAAGTCTCCTTCGTTAAGCTCCTTTGGAATGATACGCTTGTCATGCCATTTCTTTGTCCTCTCCTTATAGATTTTGGCATTCTCATAAGCGTTCAAACGCAGCTCCTCCAGCTCGTTGATATCCAATAGCCTCTTCTCGCCGGCCTCCTTAATGTCGAAGTTCAACTATTTGATCGCCCAATATGCTTTGTGTTCTAACTCAACGGGCAAATGGCAAGACTTCCCATATACCAAATTATAAGGGGTGGTACCTATGGAAGTCTTAAATGCGGTCCTGTAGGCCCAAAGAGCATTGTCCAATTTCATGGACCAATCCTTCCTCGTCCTAGAGACGGTCTTCTCCAAAATTGCTTTGATTTCTCTATTCGAGATCTCGACCTGTCCACTAGTTTGAGGGTGATAAGGGGTTGATACCTTGTGGGTTACCCCATACTTCGATAGAAGTGCCTTGAACTTCCGGTTGATGAAATGCGCTCCTCCATCACTGATGATGATGCGCGGAGTTCCAAAACGTGGAAAGATAGTTCTATTTAAGAACTTCACAACCACCTTGGCGTCATTAGTTGGAGAAGCAATGGCTTCAACCCATCTAGAGACGTAATCAACTGCAAGAAGAATATAGAGGTTTCCTCCGGAGGACGGGAAAGGTCCCATGAAGTCAATCCCCCACACATCAAAGATTTCCACCTCTTGAATGTTATTAAGTGGCATTTCGTTCCTCCTTGATAAATTTCCTGTTCTTTGGCATGCATCACAAGAGACAACAAACGATTGCACATCCTTAAATAATGTAGGCCAAAAGAAACCAGAACGTAATACCTTAATGCATGTTTTATCGGTGCTAGCATGTCCTCCACAAGGAAGTGAATGACAATGCCGTATGACGCTATTAACTTCATCTTCCGGAATGCATCTTCGAAGCATCCCATCCGGCCCGCGCTTGAATAACAGCGGTTCATCCCAGTAGTAATGACGTACTTCCTTGAAGAATCTCTTCTTTTGAGAGTACGTCAATCCGGGCGGTATTTCCTGGCAAACAAGATAATTTACAATATCAGCATACCAAGGTCCTTTATTATCAGAAAGTTGGTGGATGGAATGTTCCACCAACTGAGGATAAATGTCAGAGAAAGGAGTAAGAAGTTTGTTATTTTCAGCAGTCTCAGTTGACATCATCTCGCCATCGACCTCGGTCGAGGCGCAGAGGCGTTGACCGAGATGTTCTTCAGTCGCCTCGCTCAGTCCAGAAAGTGCCTCGGTCGAGGTACTGCAACTGAAACCGAAACTGGAGATCTTCGTCTCCTGGATTAGCTTTTCAGTTTTAGCTCCTGGATCTTCTTCCAGTGCTTTTAAACTCCGTATATCTGCATCACAAGAGACATCTATACCTTCCTCCATTAAACCGAAACTAATAACTCTTTCGAGTGGATCGTTAATAAGGATAGAGCTCACCAATTCTCTTGATTCTTCTTCATCGTAGATGTTGAAGATATCATCGCTTAGCTGCTCCCCTTTCATGGCTACAAGTTATGCGAACTCCACCTCATCGCCACCAATGTTGAATTTCAACTTGGCGTTCTTGTAATCCACGTTGCAACCCGAGGTTGCTAGAAATGGCCTCCCGAGAATAATAGGGACAGGATAATCTGCGGGAATGTCAAGTACAACAAAATCTATAGGTAAATAGAAGTTACCTAACTTGACCGGAACGTCCTCCAAAATTCCCACGGGATGGGTGATGGAGCGATCCGCCATGTATAGTCGAATCTTGACCGGCTTGGGCTCTCCAAGTCCGATCTTCACACATAGCTCCAGCGGAATGATGCTCACGCTGGCTCCTAGATCACATAGGGCTTCACAAGTGACATCCCCAACTTGAATGGGAATGCAAAATGAGCCGGGATCTCTCAATTTAGGTGGCATCTTCTCCTTCATGATTTGAATAAGCTCCGAGGATTTAGATGTCATCCTAACTTCACCAAAATCTTCCAGTTTCCTCTTCCTTGATAGGATCTCCTTCAAGAACTTCCCATAGGCGGGCATCCCTAGAATAGCATCAAGGAAAGGAATGTTAATGTGCAGTTTATTCATCAAGGCAAGGAACTTACCAAAGTGCTTGTCTAGATGTGCTCTGGCCCTTGACTGGGGGAATGGAAGTGGTGGTTTGTATGCAGGAGGTGGAACATAAACTTTAGTTTTCCCCTCCGCTCCCTGTGGCTCCACCTCGGTTGGCATCTCGGTCGAAATGTTCTTCGACTGCATCTAGACCGAGGTGGTCTTCGTCGGTACCGGCACCGACCGAGGCACTAGATCTGCAGTTTTCAGTCCACTCCTCGTAGTTATGGCCATGATCTGGCCCTTAGGGTTGTATTCCGTCCTTGCTGGAAGCTTCCCTGTATCTCTTGGCGCTTCATTCACCCTACTTGCAAGTTGTTGTTCAAAGGCTTTTTGGGCCTTTGAAAATGAAGTCATAGAAGTCTCCATAGCACTAAGCTTGATCAAGATAGCCTCCAGAACTGCGTCTTTCTTTTCTGGATGAGACGAACTTGATCCTTGCCCCTGGCTCTTTAATGGAGTAGAAGAAGAAGAAGGGGAAGAGAGGAAAGGATTAGAGGAATCGTTAGAGTTGGAGTTAGAATGATTGTTACCAGAATTTTGGTTGTTCGCCCTCCAATTGTTGTTATTGGATCCTCTATTGTTGTTGTTGTAGTTGTTGTTTTGGGAACCGTTGTTGTTGTTACGGTATCCATTGCTGTTATTCCTTTGTCCTTGATCTTCCTTCTTGGTTTGAGCAACCAAGAGTTCCTTCAATTGCTTCACGTCATTCTTCAAAGACATGAGTTGATTGTTGTTGGGCTGAGTTTCTTGGAAGTTAACTCTTTTAACTCCACCTTCAGCTCCTTGATGGGTGTACTTCTCCATATGCAAAGCTTGCTTCTCGATGAAGTCCCAAGCTTCGTCAATCGCCATGTCCATAAAGGTACCGGCGAAGAGTAGTTGGAGGTTGAACTGGGTGCTCCCGTCCAGTCCCTTAAAGTATATCTCCAATAACTCTATCTTTGGAATCCCATGATGTGGGCAATCCAAAAGAATGTCCTTGAACCTCTCCCATGACTTGGACAAGCTCTCCTTGTCCTTCATAATGAAAGCATTGATATTCCCTCTCATTTCAGCGGTCTTTGAGGGGGGAAAGAATTTGGTCAAGAATTCCGTAGTCATCTCCTCCCATGTGCTAATTTTTCCTGGAGGAAGAGATTGATACCAAGTAAGATCTCTATCTTTTAAAGAAAAGTAAAAAGGTCTTAGCTTGTAGTTGTTATTTTCAATCCTTGAGGGTCTCAAGGTCTCCATCAAGATCTCATAGTTTTGAAGATGTTGATGCGGTGATTCCTTTTCTAGCCCTCCGAACTGGCATTGGTGAATCATGTACAGAACTTGCGGTCGAAGTTCGTAGTCATGGTCCGCTGGATCTCCTAGGTTAACTCCTGGACGCCTCAGTTGTTGATTGGGGTCCATCCTTTGACCTAGGGTTTGTGGGATTCCTGCAAGAAGAACGCCTCGGACTGGTATCCGAGGTGGAAGTACCTCGGTCGGGGCGTCAGGTACTGGAACCTGCCTCGGTCGAGGGTCAACAACTGGATCCTGCATCGGTCGAGGATCTGGAACTGGATCTTCCCTCGGTCGAAGTAAATATTGGTCTCGTAAGGCTGCCATATCTGCTTTGATCGCTTCAGTCCTGGTGCGAGTTTCTTCTTTCTCTTGCCTTAGCTCTTCCCTGCTGAGGCATAGCTGCTCTAGCGCCTCTTTCAACTCGGCCTCAAGATCGCGATTGTCTTGGTTGGCCATCTTCGCTTCTCGTAAGCGACGTTTGTATGTCTTTTCTGGTTCGGGATCGTAAGGAACGATTTCCTTCCCAGTGCGGGTTCTTCGCATAAACCTAAGAAAGAACCTGCAAAAGTCACTCAAGTAGAGTGGTTAGTAGACACGGGGGCAAGTGCCCCAAAAGCAAACCGTAACCGGCTCGGTCTAGACCAAGTCCCCGGCAACGGCGCCAAAAACTTGTTCGCTCCAAACGGTGTGTGAAAGCTTTAAATTTATAACCCTAGACGTAAGCTTAAAACAAGGATGCGAACCCGCAGTGTACGGGTCAATCGTAGTAAAAAGCAAGGAATTCCAGGGGTCGATCACAGGGACTTAGTGAAACAAAGTCCAATTACGGTATGCTTAAGCAATCACTAACCACAAGTAATCCAAACAATCAAAGATGATAAAAGTTATAAAGAAAATATGCAATTCTAGAGATTAAAGCATCTAGTTGTGGTTCCAACTCAAGATCTAAAGATAAGCGGACAAAGTTGAGGTTTTTGCATAGGGAAGGTGTTGCTAAGGTGGAGTAGATCACCGGGTAAGTCTCACTACTCACTAATCCAAAACCGTAACTCCTATTACCGGGTAAGTCTCAAGGAATTAAGATAAAGAACTATAATCTCAAACTAACACACCATCTAAGAGAATAGAATCAACCTTTACCGGGTAAGTCTCAGGCTAACTCACAAAGATGGGATGAAAGCACACTCAAACCCCAATAAAGGATAAACCTTTATTACCTATACTTATGATCTTAGGTAAACAAACTAAGGAATTACCGGGTAAGTCTCATCCTAGG
Source organism: Fagopyrum esculentum (assembly GCA_033239045.1). NCBI lineage: Eukaryota > Viridiplantae > Streptophyta > Magnoliopsida > Caryophyllales > Polygonaceae > Fagopyrum > Fagopyrum esculentum. The sequence goes on along the minus strand of BSUD01000004.1, from coordinate 19,830,412 downwards.
CTTGCATTGAACCAGGAAAGGTGTAATAAGAATAGGATTTGGCAAACTCTAACACTTAACTCTCGGTTTCGGATCAGATAAGTCACCTCGGTCAGAAGAATTCCACCCCGGCCGAGATGTTCATCGACTGAGCGAGATGCTTAGAGTTAAGGTTAAAGACTCGAACTTTCAGGGTCCTACTGGAATCTAAGATTATTCTATCATTGTTTTTCCCACAACCTTCAGCCAATCACCCTAGAATCACACAAAGAGATTAGCCACTCATCATCATGAAAGTATTAATCAAGTATATGGGAAGAGAGTGAATATTTGAACAAGAAGAATTTAATAAAAAGACTTCAATAACTGAATCAAATATCACAACAAAGCGTTCCTTTGATAGAAATCCAACAAGACAAGACAACAATGAAGGGAATCTAAGATGATCTTACAAAAACCCTACAAAAGCTATAAAAGCTACAATCTTCCTTCTTCAACCTTCAAAAAGGTTCTTCAAATCTCCCAACTGGAGTATGGCTGCTGCGTGCTATGCGGGATCTCCAACTGTATGTGGATCTCGGATTTGTGGGAAATCCGACCCTTTTTTATAGGAAAATTACTCTCCAAAGAAGATATCTTAGAAAGATCTCTTCCCATAAAAATAGGTAAAATATATGATCTAACATATCTTCTTTCTTCCAGGAGCCAAGCCCAAAAATATAAGATCTCTTTCCAAAGATAAAAGATCTCAACCAAGAATAAAATATTCTCGCCGCGTCCCAGGTGTTCGCCTCGGTCGAGTCGACTTCTCTGGATCACCTCGGTCGAGGTGAATCTGTAGTCAACCGAGGTGAGTCACAACTGGATGTGAAATCTCTCAAATCTGGTCCAAAGTGAATCTCTAATCCATGGCTATGCTTCCTGGATGGTTCCTTATGTTCCTGAATGTAGCTCCAATGACTCCATAGCTCCTTTTGCTTCTTTTTGATGCAAAACGTGCCATTTTACCTACGATTACAACAAAACTAGGTGTAGACCTCGATTCTCACAAAGGTAGATGAAATGGTAATATAATCACATATTATACATACAAACATGCAGAATATTGAAGATAAAACGTCCAAACAAACCCCAAAATATAGACTATAATTCATGCTATCACTGATGCACATCCTCTTCTACCCGACTCCAAGTGATGTTGGATCTAACTAGAAGATGTAGTATTTGTATAATTATCAATCAACAAAGTGATTGTGTAATAAACAATGGTACGGGGGCAGTGCAGCCTAGATTGTAGCAATTAACATGTGTAGTTCATCAAGTTGTTGTATAAGTATGTGTGATTTTATGGACATTTGAATTTTACTCTTTTGTGACTTTGTCAGTAAGTAGAGAAATCAACTTTTCAGTGTCTATATATATATAGGGTGCGGTCCCATGAGAACAGTCTTATTGTGTTTACACGATAAGGTTTGTTCTTATGGCACCTTCGTAACAAAACTACGAATAATTAAAAAAATTTAATAATAACTACGAATAATACATTAAATGATATGGCACATTCGTAACAAAACTAATAATAACTACGAATAATATATTAAGCAATAAGGTTTGTTTGTTCTTATGCTTACACAAGTTTGTTCTCATATGATCGTAATTATTTTTAAAATTAATTTTTTTATTTCAAAAACAAAAAAAGTTTTTAAATTTAGAACTAGTTTTTATTCTTTTGGTTTTTAGTTAAACTATTAATAAAATATATTAAGAAACTATAAGGAGAAAATAAATGAAATCATAAGGTACCAAGAGAAAATTTAAAAAAAAAATATGTGGAAACCAAGAAAGAAAAAGAGAGTGCGCGTTACCAAAAGATTAGATTAGATTAAACGAATTCATGGACACATCAATGGGGGCCTGCCCCTTTGAAAATTGCAGCTTGTGCAGACGCTCTTACTATTTGGTCTCGTAATGTCTTTCGTGATCGTAGGAAAAGAATTTCGGATTTGGAAGTGCAACACAAGCATATTCAATCGGCTCACCCTTGCGACTCCACAATCCAGCAGGGGGTGACACTTGCTACTGAGCTTGACCGCCTTCACCAACAAGAGGCCTTGTACTGGTACGCAAGGGCGAGGGTTAATGAGTTGCGGGAGGGCGACCGTAATACTGCTTATTTCCATCATAAAGCCAATCAGCGCCAATCGACGAATGAAATTTCAGAATTAATAAATGATCAGGGAGTTGTTTGTTGGTCCCAAGAGGAAATAACTGGCACTGTTGTGGATTTTTTCAGTGATCTTTTTGCTTCATCTATCCTTGCTGCTGCCGATATTGATAATCTAATCGAAGGAATTCCGGCTAGAGTGGATGCTGATATGAACAGAATACTAGATTATCCTCCTACGCCTGATGAGATCCGGTTGGCTCTAAAATCCATGCACCCTAACAAAGCCCCCGGACGTGACGGTATGCATGCCAGGTTCTTCCAAACGTTTTGGCCTCTTGTTGGCACCGACATCGTTACGTTCATTACGGACTAGTGGCACTCTGGTTCCTCCTTGGACTCTATAAACTCTACGGTTGTCACGCTTATTCCCAAGATCAAACACCCAGCCTGCATCTCTGAATTCCGTCCCATTAGCCTCTGTAATGTGCTCTATAAAATCATCACTAAGGTGATGGTTAACAAGCTGAAATCGTTTCTCGTTCATATTATCTCTCACTCTCAAGGTGCATTCATTGCGGGCCGATCAATGGATATGAGCATGAACAAAGCTTTTGATATGAGCAAGGGGTTCACTTGCTCTCAAGTTGGATATGAGCAAAGCTTTTGATCGCATGGAGTGGGGCTATTTGGAAAAGATTATGTCTTGTTTGGGGTTCTCCGAATCCTAGATCTCCCGTGTTATGAGTTGTGTCCGCGGAGCCAGATACTCTTTCAAGATTAATGGAGCTATCGAAGGAGATGTTGTCCCGTCTCGTGGCCTTCGGCAAGGTGATCCACTTTCTCCCATCCTCTTCATCATTGGTGCCGAAGGACTTTCCCACATTCTCAGTCGTGCGGTAACCTCTACATCTATTCACGGGATTTCCGTTTGCCGTGCATCGCCTCCTGTTTCCCATCTTTTTTTCGCAGATGACAGCCTACTTTTCGCTCGGGCAACTATGACAGAATGCTCTATGATAACTGAGTTACTCAGTCAGTATGAGAGAGCTTCAAGGCAGAAGATTAATTTGCAAAAGTCAAAAGTTGCTTTCAGTAGAAATGTGGATGAGCATCAGCAAACGCTTTTGGCTACTGTTTTAGGCGTTAATAAGGTTGACAAGCATGTCAAGTATTTGGGTCTTCCGTCGGTTATTGGGAGGTCTAAGAAAGCGGTTTTCGGTTTTATAAAAGAGAGAATTTAGAAGAAGGCGCAGGGATGGAAGGAAAAACTCCTTTCTTCGACTGGAAGGGAGATTTTGATTAAAGCAGTACTCCAGAGCATACCCACTTACATAATGAGTGTCTACCGTCTAACGGACACCCTCATTGATGAGATTCATGCTTTACTCGCATGGTTCTGGTGGGGTTCTTCCGATTCTCGAAGGAAGATTCATTGGCGTTCTTGGATTGATCTTTGCACACCGAAAAGCCATGGTGGAATGGGGTTCAGGGATCTCCGAGTTTTTAACAAGGCGTTGTTGGCTCGTCAGGGGTGGCGCCTGTAATCCAACACTGATTCTTTGCTCCACTCGGTACTTCAGGTACTCTTCTTTTGCCTCTTCTACCCGTGGTTATCGGCCTAGTTACTCGTGGAGAGGTATTTGGGGGGCTAAGCCTCTGTTACTCAAGGGTATGGCTTGGCTAGTTGGGGATGGTTCTCGTATCGACGCTGTCAACGATAAATGGGTACCCTTGGAGTTTGGATTATATAGGCCATCACTCCTTCCTGGTATGGGTATGGATCTCATGGTCTCCGATTTTATTGACCCGTTCCTTCGCTCTTGGGATGTGACAGCTCTAGCAGCGGCGTTTGATCCCATGGATGTGTCCCGCATCTTGGCTATCCCGCTAGATCCGCTTCCTTTGCCCGATCTCCGGATTTGGCATGCCCACAAGTCAGGATTGTTTACGGTAAAGTCGGCATATTGGTTGGGGAAAATGGGTGGAACTCCAGTTTCTACAAACTGTGCTTGGAAATGGATCTGGCGTACAAGACTCCCTCCAAAAATGCTACATTTTGCTTGGAAGCTTTGCTGCAACTTTCTTGGGGTCGGGCATATCCTTTACAACAAATGGATTCTTGATTCTCCTTTGTGTTCTCGTTGTGGGACTGAGGTTGAATCGGTTTGGCATGCGCTTATAACGTGTCTGCAATCGGCTTTTGTGTGGGTATCGTCTATATCCTTGCAACTATTTCTGAACACATCCGGCGATAACCCGGAATCTATTTTGGTTGACATCAGCAACTCTTTGGGTGAATAGGGTGTGACTGACTTCTTGACAAACGCCTGGATTACTTGGTATGTCCGCAACCTCACACTCTTTGGCTCATCATCGGTTAATGCCGAATTCATTCGTGATAGTCTCCGCAAGCTGGTGTATGAATTTCGTCAAAGCCTACCACTATCCTCTTCTGCTGCACCTTCCTCCCAGTCAGACCCTCTTGGTCTCCTTCTCCCCATGGTGCACTAAAAATCAATTATGATGCTGCTGTGTTCTCGGGGTTCGTTTGTTTGGGGGGTATTGTGCGGGATTCCTCTAGTCGTGTTCTTATGGTAGCATCCAAGGTCTTCCCTGCCACTGCCAACACTCACTTGGCTGAAGCTCTAGCTGCTCTCTTCACTGTGCAGGCCGCCCTAAACTTCCTCCCTCACAAGATTGTAATATTTGAGACGGATGATCTCAATCTCAGCAAGCGGCTCTCATCCGGCGTCTCCCTTTCGGTGTCTTATGTTGATAACCTTTGTAATCGGATTCTTACTTCGTTCCCGGATTTATCTTTGGTCTCTTTCCGACATGTTCGTCTGTCCGCCAATACGGTGGCTCATTTTGCTGCTAGACTTCTACAGCTTGATTGTGGTTCTCATGTTTGGATGTCTGACTTCCCGTCCAGCATCATTGAGCTTGCGGGAGTCGACTCTTATTAATAAATTTGCAAGTGTTTCGTGTCAAAAAAAAAAAAAGATTAAACGAATTCATGATTGGATTAGGGGAATAAATTTTTTTAAACAAATGTTATTCAAAATCTCGATATCTTATTTATATTTTTACATATAAAATTATAATAATATTTTAATAATAAAACAAAACAAAAAAATCTAAAATATGAGCGGATACCTCTCTCGAAATAAAAACCGAACAATAAATGTTGCATACCTCTCTCGGGTCCTTTTTTCGCTTTTGAATTGGCCTACCACCGTTACCGTCTTTATCCATTGCTTGTTTTTGTGTGAAATCGGTGAGATTGGATCGAATTTGGGCGGATGGCTGTAACTCGTGGCAGTGTCACGCATTCGCAATGCGTGACCGTGAGCTCACGGTTACGCATTGTGAATGCGTTGTACCAATACGATATCTTGAACCGTGCGAATACGACTTCCGTATTAGAAATAAGAGTGTTCCCTCATGTAAATAAAGGTAGTGTGTAACTACCCTAGGCCAGCTAAGCAATTTGTTACTCGGCTATATAAATAGAGCATGCATGTAAGAGAATCTGATACATTTACATTGAAATATACAATACACCTTTACATTCATTCATTCTCCCCTATTTTCCATCTGTTGATATGCCTCTTTCAAAGATAAGTCCCCCCCGCCACCAACTCTTAACAATATCAGTAACCTCATGACCAAATAAGTGCCAGTACTTGTGGTAAAATATTGCATGAACACCGTCCACGCCTAGAGCCTTCCGAGGGTGTATTTGCTTAAGATCAATCCAAAATTCTTCTTCAATTGGTTCTTGTACAAGGGATCCATTCGTGAACAAAAAAGTTCATTCTTTGTCCCCTCTTGATCTGCAAAAGTTGCTTGGCCCTTATCCATGGGCCATATTGGATAGGATGTTTTCTTCGTCTTCTTCGGTCTTGTATGTACACACTTTCAATGTGTGGCCTATTCTTTCGCAACGATAAAACATCGTTTATAGTCGTTCGTATTGAAATGTGATCCACAAGTCCTTTCACCGACTGTCATCAACATACCTCTCCGGAGTGGTAGATATGTGTACCTACTTCTACTTTGATGCACATCTCTTTGTGAACTCCCCGACCTTAAGGCTCCTTTATCCATTTTGATGAACTTTCCAACCCTGTCTCTAACACATCTTCCAATTTCATGTGTTTTTTTTTTATCATGCTTGTATAAATGATAGTGTATGTGCATATAAGTTTTGTCATAAAAATAATTTTGTTCATGCTCGTGCACTATAAATGATAACAATGTGCGCTCGTGTAATATTCATTAGTATTTTCTTGTATTGTTCGGTTTTGATAATATTGTTTTAAGGATTATATATTACTTATGTCGTTTTAATTTATTATCTAGTACTCGTGTTAAATATATGTTGTGAAGAATAAACTTTTTTGTATACAGTTACGTGCACTTGTATGTTCAATGCCCGAGAGTGTTCATCATGAAATATCTAAAAATATTTTCACGAGTGCACGACTCCAAAATATGAAAGTATACATATATATGAATAAGTATAAATATATGAATATAATAGTGCATGAAATTACACGCAAACGAGGATATTAAAATGCCAGTGCACGATGATACGGAAAATCTAAAAGTGTTGAAAAAGATTACAATAATTGATTGTCTTAGAACGTGTTGAACAAAATTCTTCTTGTGATTTGTCTCGTACCGTTAGCAGTGAGCAGTGACGGAGCAAGATTGCACCTAGTTCGTTAATTGCAACAACGATTGGGAATTAAAAGTGTTGTAATGATATTTATGGTATTCAATGGTCACATTAGGAACTGTATAACTATGGTGCCGTTGATTTGTTTTAGTCTTATGGTTGATATAAGTTCTCACTCCTTACTATAAAAATGGTTCTCACTCTGTTAGGATTTAGTTAAACCCAGTTCGAGTCAACCCTTAGATTAGTGGGTCTGAGTTTTGAGTGTGATGCCGGTTTGGTTTGATGAAGGGTTGGACAGGGTACTTGTGTTATATTAGTGATGGGCTGATTGCAGAGCCGGTTGGGCCTAGTTGATCGAGGCCCAATAGTAAGCGCTCCAGTCCATCTCACCTGTTGTTGAAGAAGAATGAACGGAGCGTTAAGTGATGAAACGCTGCGTTGCTGATGTTCTCTTCGTGGCACTGAGTACTTAAGCTCTCTTCCTTGTCTTCAACCCTAAGGCAGACGAAACACCTCTGCTGAGAACCCTAGATCTGAAAGTAAGACGAGAGAAAACACGGAGAGAAAATGTTGTGAGAGAGAGATCATAGTCGAGTACCTCGCTCAAGAGTTGTCTTGAGACGTTCTCTGTTGTCTAGATCTTGCTTTGCCTTAAAGCACATATCGATTCCTTGGTGGTTTACAGACCTCTCACCTATCCCTGTTTTTTGTAATCTTTTACTTTGATCTTGTATGGTTTTTGTGGTTGTTTTTGTTCATCTTGTAACCGTTCTACACTGTACCTCTACCTAGTGGATTGGGCTGGCTCTCCCCTCCTGAGATCCCGCATAGTAGAGCTTATCTCGAACTGCGTACCAAATCTTTGTGTTCATCTGTTTTGAAAGATTGGATCGCTCTAGATCCAGTCATACTTGAATCGGTAATTCGATAGAGTTTTATCAAATTGGTATTAGAGCAAGGTTTACGATTTGAAGTTGGAGATCTTGTTTTTCAATCGGTCTTTAATTTCTCCAAATCTGTTCTTCTTTGAGTTCCTTTTAAAATTGCTTCCGCTTATCTCTATCGTTCGTTTTTCGTTTCATCCAAATTTTTCTCAAAACAATCTTTTGATTACCTTCTGGCTCTTCAAAAACCCCAAAAAAGAGGATAATTCCTTCAAGCACTTTTGCTTAAGGAACCCTAGATACGAGGAAGATCAAAAGAACCCAAAACTTACAGTGTTTTGAGGATCTTTGATTATTCCCACAGGACGGCAGGTTCTTTGGTTCTAAAGACTGCCTTACATCGATCCTAAGTACGACATCTGGGATCGTGTCTTCTTAGACACGGGACTATGTCAAAAAACACAGTGAGGATTAAGCCCTTTGATGGCACCTCTGACTTTGCCATATGGCAACTGAAGTTGAAAGCGATCCTCATCAAGGAAAAGTGTTGGACCACTGTACAAGGAAAGTTCCCTCCGGATACTTCCCCAGATAGGAAACAAGAGCTTGAGGAGCAAGCTCACTCTGAGATTTTTATACGGTTAGTGACGACGTGGCTCGTCAGGTTGTAAGTCTCACTGATCCTTTGCTCTGGAAAAAATTAGAAGATCTTTATCTTAAAAAGTCTTTGCCTAGTCGTATATCTCTGTTGTGTAGATTGTTCAATTTTTGGATGAATGTCAACCTGTCTTTGCATGATAACTTAGACATTTTTCTCAAATATTGACACAAGACTTAGAAAGATGTAATGATAAGATCTCTGATGACCACTCTGCTATCCTTTTATTGAATGCCTTGCCTAGTCAGTTTGACAATTTTAATAATGTTATCCAGTTTAGTCATGATAAAATCTCTAAAGACAAAATACTGAAACAAATAATACAGAAAAATGAAAATATGAAAGTCTTTAAAAATAATCATAAAATTGATGATATCTGAGGCTCTCATGATGAAAGAAAATAAAAGGATTAAAACAAAATACAAGCAAAAATATGAACCAGAAAAGGATAAGAATAAATACTCTAATTATCCTGATAAAAAGAATAAAAAAATGCTTCTATTGCAGTAAACTAGGACACTACCAAGAAGAATGTAGGAAGAAAAAGAAAGATGAATCTAATAAAGATAAATCTGCTCAGTTTGCATCTCTCTGTGAATCTGACTATCCTAATGAACTGCTTGTGTGCTCATCTAAAAATGATTGTTCTAAGTATAATATGCCTTTGCCTGCACGTGTATATCATCATGAATTACTGGTGTGTGCTTCCAATTCTAATACCATGAATGACTGGATTCTTGACTCTGGATGTACTATGCATGCTACTTCAAATAAATCTGTTTCCAGTAGTATTAAATTGTATAATGATGGAGAAGTTATGCTGGGTGATAATACTAGCTTAGCTATAAAAGGAATTGGAAATGTACCTTTATGTATGCATGATGGTGTTACTAGAACTTTACAAAATGTTAGATGGATTCTCAAATTTCGAAGAAACTTATTATCAGAATCTGTCTTTGATAATTTGAACTGTACCATTGTCACCAAGAATGGTGTTAGAGATGTGATTAGAGATAATGTTGTGTTAAATAGAAGCATTAATAAAGGAGGTTTATATCATGTTATCACCTCACTTGAAATTTATCTGTCTAAAATAACTGATCATATGACTCTAGCTCAAACTACTCTTCTTCACAGTAGATTGGGACACATGGGAAATAAGGGAATGCTTAGCTTGTACCAACAAGGTTTGATAGATAAGAAACCTGCTAATCTAGACATATGAGAAACCTATATCTTATGAAAGAAAGCCAAGCATGGTTTCACAACTTCTAGTTATGTAGCCAAACAACCTTTAGAGTACATCCATTCTGACCTTTGGGGACCTGCACAGGTTGATACCATAGGTGGGAGGAGATACTTTATCTCCTTTATAGATCACTTCTCTAAGAAAATTTTGGGTCTATCTTCTTAAAACCAAAGATGAAGCCTTTGAAACTTTTAAGAACTAGAAAAACCTTGTTGAAACACAAACTAATAAGAAAATAAATATCTAAAAACTGACAATGGACTTGAATTTTGTAACAAACATTTTGATAAATTTTGTAAAGAATAAGGTATTAAAAGACATTTAACCATCCCTGGAACACCTCAGCAGAATGGAACTGCTGAAAGAATGAATAGAATCTTGCTTCAGAAAACAAGATGTATGCTTGTTAGTGTTGGTCTCAAACCTTCCCTATGGGGAGAAGTTGTTGCAATAGCTTCTTACCTCATCAATCGATCCCCTTCCTCAGTCATAGGTTTCAAAACCCCTTCTGAGTTGTGGTCTAACAGGAAACCTAACCTTAACTACCTTAGGCCCTTTGGATGCACGGCCTGCACTCATGTGAGTGAAGACAAGCTGCAACCAAGAGCTAAAAAGGGTATTATGTTAGGTTACCCTGAGGGTGTCAAAGGTTACAAGCTTATCCTTATCCAACCTGGAGGGTATAAGGTAGTTGTGTCTAGGAATGTTACCTTTAATCAAACAGATTTTCACTTTAAAAACAAACATTCCTGTGAGACTAGTAGCACTGTTGGTGAGTCTGAGGAGAATTCTACTGGTGGAACCTCCTTTTACATGCCCAGTGCAAGTCACAACAATGTTGAGATAGAATTCGACATTGATGAATATCCTGAAAGTAGTGATCTACCTAATGATGATGCTACTACTAATGATAGTAGTAGTTTTCCTTCACAACCTGAAAATAATAGTAATTCACATAATCAGTAATTAAGGGGGTAGATGAGCCTAATATTTCTGAGAACCCTAGTATTCCCTCCTTGTCCTTCAGTGATGGAATAGGTCATGAAAGCCATAATGACCTGAGTTCCCCTGGTACAAGACAAGATCACACCAACTAAGGTCATTTTGGCTTTCATGATCTGTACCAGCTAACTAGGGACAGGGCTCCTAGAACTATCATTCCAAATAAGAAATATGCTAATATTGATGAATATGCTCTTATTACTGCTTCAGTTGTGAAAAATCCCTACACTCCTCAAATTTATGAACAAGCTGTTAACTGTAAAGATTCAAAACTTTGGATAGCTGCTATGAAAGATGAAATTGACTCTATGCATGCTAATGATACTTGGACCTTAGTTAAAAAAACCTAAAGATTCTAAACTAATTCAGTGTAGGTGGATTTATAAAATCAAAGAAGATCTATCTCCTAATGAACCTGACAAGTATAATGCTAGACTTGTAGCTAAAGGGTTTACACAAAGAGAAGGGATAGACTACAATGATATTTTTGCCCCAGTAGTTAAGTATAAAACTCTGAGACTTATGCTTGCTATGACTGCTGTGTTTGACTGGGAATTAGAACAAATGGATGTTAAGACTGCTTTCTTACATGGTGATTTAAATGAAATAATTTACATGTCACAGCCTAAGGGCTTCACTGATTCTAAAAATACCAATGCATGTTGCTTGTTAAAAAATCTATCTATGGATTGAAACAATCTCCTAAACAATGGAATTTAAAATTTGACTCTTGTATGATTAAACTGGGTTTTGTCAGAAGTGAATATGATACTTGTTTATACTTTAAGAATGTAAAGAAGCATGATCCTTTGTATGTGTTACTCTATGTTGATGACATACTTACCATATCCCCTTCTAAAGTTCTTATAGCTAGTATAAAACATAACCTTAAAAATCATTTTGACATGAAAGACCTGGGACATGCTAAGAAAATTTTAGGCATCTCCATTTCTAGGGATAGATTTAAGAAAACCATGTTGTTATCTCAAACTTACTATATGCATAAAGTTCTGCAGAAGTTTAATATGCTTAATTGTAAACCTGCACCTATACCCTTAGGAGGGCACCTTGAGTTGTCTAAAAGGGATTTCCCTACCTCTGATGAAAGAAAAAATAATATGTCTAAAATACCATATGATGTTGTTGTTGGTTCTGTGATGTATGTCATGTTGTGCACTAGACCTGATCTGGCTTTTGGTATTTCCGTTTTAAGTAGATATATGTCTAATCCTGGTATGCCTCACTAGATGCTATGAAATATTTACTTAGATATATGTGTGGTACAAAGGATAAATGCCTTGTATATAAAGAAAATATCTCTCGTACTAATCTGATTGGATTTGTAGATTCTGATTATGCTAGTAACAAAGATAACAAGAAGCCTACTACAGCTATCTACTTTACTTGGGTTGGGAACTGCGTTTCCTGGAAATCTCAACAACAATTTGTGGTAGCTTTGTCCTCAACAGAAGCTGAGTACATGGCTGCTACTGAAGCTGCCAAAGAAGCTACATGGCTCAAAGGATTGTTAGAAGAAATAGAGAACAAGACCTAAATTCCTATTATATATACTGATAGTCAAAGTGCTTTGTACTTATGTAAAGATCCTATGTATCATGAAAGAACAAAACATATTGACATTAGGTACCACTACATAAGGAAGAAGATCAAGCACAAGCAACTAGTGATACAGAATATCAAAGGAGATGTTAATCCAGCTGATTTTGGAACTAAGATTGTCATAGCTGACAAGTTCTCATATTGCAGAGATTCTTTGCACATTGAGAATGGCTAAGGAGGACATCAACAACTGGATTGAGGACGGATAGGAGCACCACTAATCCACTAATGGTAGTATGCAGTTGTAGAACTTGGTTTAGGAGGGCATTTGTTAGGATTTAGTTAAACCCGGTTCGAGTCAACCCCTAGATTAGTGGGTCTGAGTTTTGAGTGTGAGGCCGGTTTGGTTTGATGAAGGGTTGGACAGGGTACTTGTGTTATATTGGTGATGGGCTGATTGCAGAGCCAGCTGGGCCTAGTTGATCGAGGCCCAATAGTAAGCGCTCCAGTCCATCTCACCTGTTGTTGAAGAAGAATGAACGAAGCGTTAAATGATGGAATGCTGCGTTGCTGATGTTCTCTTCGTGGCACTAAGTACTTAAGCTCTCTTCCTTGTCTTCAACCCTAAGGCGGCCGAAACACCTCTGCTGAGAACCCTAGATCTGAAAGTAAGACGAGAGAAAACACAAAGAGAAAATGTTGTGAGAGAGAGATCAGAGTCGAGTACTTCGCTCAAGAGTTGTCTTGAGACGTTCTTTGTTGTCTAGATCTTTCTTTGCCTCAAAGCACAGATCGATTACTTGGTGGTTTACTGACCTCTCACCTATCCGTGTTTTTCGTAATCTTTTACTTTGATCTTGTATGGTTTTTGTGGTTGTTTTTTGTTCATCCTGTAACCGTTCTACACTGTACCTCTACCTAGTGGATTGGGCTGACTCTCCCCTCCTGAGATCCCGCAGAGTAGAGCTTATCTCGAACGGTGTCACCAAATCTTTGTGTTCATCTGTTTTGAAAGATTAGATCGCTCTAGATCCAGTCAGATTTGAATCGGTAATTCGACAGAGTTTTATCACACTCGAACCAATTCCTATATATATACATAAATTTTTGAAAATAGGTTCAATTGAAGAAGAATATATAATCGATGTATCTTAAAATATAAGTTTATTGTATTCCAAAAAATAAATTTACATCATTACCATACTCGTTCACTGTAGTTTCCACATTGAAGAATGTTGGATTGCTACAATGATTTCAAGCATAGAAAGCTAAATTTCTTTAATCTTGAAAAGACTAATTATTTTGACATTTAAGAACCTGAGTGACATACCAACTAAAACTATTGTAGCGGTACGTTATATTGTTGTCTAGCAACTAGGATTGACTAAACCAACCCTCTTCACTGAAATGTTGTTGCACACAGCTTTTGCTTTTTGTCCTTCGTGCATTCTCAACTTAACATCTTGTAACACGATTTGTTGACATGGAACGTTTTTACTACACTCGAAATTTATGGCAATATTCGTATTACTTGTCCCTGTAATGTTGTTGTATACCACATTGTTTACTCGAACCGCGGAGCTCTATCACACAAAAAATTCTTATCAACTAAACATACATAAGACAAATCAAAAATTTGTGTAATATAAAAGTGTTTGTAGTGTAACCTGTTCTGGACATGATGTAGTCTTATCACAATAATTTTGGTCAATGATAATTGGATTACCCACGTTCGTCATCGCCACGTTATGAAATATAATATCTTTTGCATATCCTGATCCTCCCTGTAAATCCAAAATATACCCTTTATATATCTTGCATTTATAAATTGTTGAATATATATATAATGGTTGATCACCTGCCAACTCTTGATTCTAAGGCCATTGGTTGTTCCCATAAGAGTTGCACCTTTCACAAATACATTTGAAACAATAGATTTGGAGTGATCTTCTCCTAAGCTTCCAATGCTGAAAGAATAAAATTATTATGAAATACTTATAATTTTGATTATTATTTACATATGTTATAATTGGTGCAATAGTTACCTGATTCCATGACCTGGTCCACATATTACGTCTGTCATATTTATATATGTTGACCCACTCACTATTGATATACAATCGTCCCCTGTCAAATATCCACCTCATAATATCAATAATCTTAATTAACCCTATAAAAAAATTTTCAATATCGATCTAACCCTATAAAATTTGTTGGTAGATATTTAGATTCCTATTAAGAAAGCTAAATACATTTAGCAATTTATACATGTGTTAAGGAATTTATATCATATCAAAAAGTATTATCTTTTTATTTTTTTTATAAATCATATTCATAATCATGTTCCGTTATTATCCATATAAAACAAATAAATAAATGAAAAAAAAACAATAACTTGTATATTGTATAATATTCAAAATAAAGTTAACTAAGATTTAAAGTCTAGAAAGGGAGAGAGCATATATCTTAAAAAAAAAAATCTATTTATCCCTTATATTTAATGAATAGATATCTAAGTTCAATTCTTCAGCATCCATTAACAATTTGTTTTTAATATATTGTAGTTACATATATAGAGGTATTAAAAATAACAAATATAAGTTTGTAATTATTTTTTAATTAATTTTATCTGTTATTATTAATCATCACGTTTACAATCAATTAAAAAAATAAAGATTAAAAAATACATCCTAATTCTTTTAACTCACCATTTTAAAAATATAAGTGCCAGATCAGGTTTTAAAAGTAAAATTATCTCATATTGTTGATTGAAGAAGTATATTATATTAGTGTAATAGAATTTAGACTAGAGAAGAATTTAAAGTTTAGTTATTCTATATTTTAATTTTATAATTTATTAAATGAATTAATATTTTTTAAAACGAGCCTCTTAGAGCATCCCAATAACTTCTCCATTTTAGAATATTTGAAAATTTTTAAAGATTTTTTTGTCCATTCTCTATTTCATTCTCCAAAATGAAGAATAATGGGAAAAAGTGGAGAGTCTTCCCTAAATTTGAAGACATTCTCCAAATAAATGCAGAATTCTCCAAGATGAGAAATCTGTTGAATTTGATAAAAATATAAAGGGTAGATTTTTACTTTTAATTCTCCATGTTGAAGAAGAGTTTGGAGAAATTGTTGGGAATGCTCTTACGTCATATCCCTGTAATCGAAATAACTGAAGTTTTCGAGTATCTAGAAAATGAATAAATTACCAGTTCCGATGTTAGGTCTTTGAATGCGGACATTATTGGAGCTAGCGACGTGAATGCCGTCGGTGTTGGGGCTGTCGCCGGGACTTGTAATCACCAGATCGGAAGCTGTTACGTTCTCACATTGTTCGAATTTTAAGTGCATTTGTTGTGCGTTTATGTACTTTATATCATCAACCACTAGGTTCGTACAATCGTAAAATGTCATTGCCTGAACAAAATATTCATCATTTAATTTTTTTTTAAGTTATAAATTACATGCATATATGTTACATACAATCAATCACTAATACGTTTGTAGCAAGGAGTAATGTTTTATTTATTAAATGGAGAAATTAATGTATATTAAATGTTTGACTTACAAAAACTCTAAATTTAGGCATTATTGTATGCTCAAATACTTTTAAATGAAGCAAATTCAGTTGTATTGAAAATATAAACCAATAAATTGAAAATTAGTAATTAAAAAGAGTCAAATATATATAGAAGGCTATGATATAATGACACTTCAAAGTTGACAAATAGTAAGCTCTAGCTATGAGGATACACTATACAGTAGATGATTACTTACTGTTGGTGCATTTTTGCATGGCTGCAAAAAATAAAAACAAAGAAAATATTAGTAAAAATATCAACATGTAATATATATATATATTCTTCGTAACAAAACTAATAATAACTACGAATAATATATTAAATAATATAATGCTTGTTCTCCTAGAATCTATACTATTTATAGAGAGACTATAGATCCTATAAAAATAGACCTTATCGTTTAATCATGAGAACATGTTATATATATATAATGCATGAATGAGCTAGTCATTGGTATCTCACTCGTGAACGATCGGTTTTGCAAGAGTTTTCCCACCAAATGGGGCCATTTCCGTTGACTGTACCACCACCGGAAACGGTTAGACCTTTAACGTCTCTAAAGATGATCCAATGGTCTCTGTCATCCTCATAGCTCGACATGTTATTTGAGGCTACAATGGTGCCATATATCTACATATAACCAACGTACATAAATTTCTTTAGTTTATTATATTTTAACATTAAAGTCTATAGAAATTGTACGAAATTAGGGGAAAATTATAGTACGGACGTAGACATTAATTGGAGATACACAAGGGCCCGAGAAGGTAAGTTGCTTGACACGATATACACTTCCTTTTGGAACAAGTACAAGAGTTGCATCCTTGGTTGCACAAGCTTTTTTCCACGCAATGTTAAGGGCCTACAATCATATAGTAACGAGATTATAGTACAAACGATATATTAACGAAATTATCAAAACCCGTACGTACTTTAGTATGATCCACATCGGACTTGTTTATAACGTCCTCGACATTGATAGAGGAGGAGGCCCGCGATATTGAAGAAGAGATAAGGTGCCGGTTCCTAAGGCTATTTTGGTAGATAGTTTGAGTAGTTGCATAGCAACAAGATTGGATTAGAAGAAGAACGTAAAGTATGAGAAAATGAACCTTAATTGCCATATTTCTATTTGGGTTTTGTTATTGAATTGTATGGGAAAGAAATCTTTGTTTTGTTTGATGGTATGCAACATCATTGGTCTAGTTTGTATTTTATAGTAGTAGAGACACCATTAAAACATAAAGAAATCAATAACTACAGAGTTGGGTGTTGATTTCTCTTTACGTTGATGGTTTGACTCTTTGATTTTATTAGGCCTACAATTATGGTAACGGCTAAGAGTATTGCAACTCATTGAATTTTGTGTGTTATGGGCTCTTGCAAAGAGTAACTACCACTTTATTGCCATGTACTACAGTAAATATTCTATTAATTTTGCTTCTAAATAATTTATGTTGTCTTAATTTGATTGTTGGACCGAACACCAAATATTAATTGGAAAATTAATGAGGAATCGATGTCTTTTTACTAGGATAAAATATTTTTTATCAAAAAAACTAAAAGTATAAAATATAATATTTATGGATGCACTATAACTTAAGTTGTATAAAAAAAATAATAAAATATAGGAGTTACATGGAAATAGAGGATATATATTATTTTAAAATTTTAAATAAGAAAAAGGTTTATGTATTAATAACACTTAAAAGTTGTTCGATTCTCGGAACAAATCTTAGCTTCGAACTCCTATTCGATTTCAAGTGGTTGAAGAGAACAAGCTAACGATTCGTGCTTGAAGACTCGAATTCCTTTTCAGTTGTTGCTTCTTGAAGACTCGGATTCCTTTTTGGTGATGTCTCTTGTAACACTCCAAATTCTCAAAACTCGGGGCGTTACGGATTAAGACCTCTCACAATGGGCCCTAACCTGACAACAAGTTCACCAGATCTTGCAACAAGACACAAATAAAGAAAAAACCGAAATAGATAATAAGCAAAAATGTCAAAACCAATAACAAAGGACAAATTCTATGTCGAGTACTACAATCTATAATGTCAAAAATGAAAAAGAGAATGAAATAAGAAAACCCAACATCCCGTTCTATAATGTACAAAAACCCGATTGACTCCGTCCTAATCACTCGGCAACATCCCTATCGTGCAAGACATCTACAACTGTAACGCCCTGTTCATTGGGCGCGTTTCGATATTTATTTTCCTACTTTTATCGATATTTTATTATTTCGAGTATTTTATTTAAAATTATTTTAAGGCGTAAAATACCTTTCCTGAGTATAATTATATTTTTAATACGTTCACGCGTCTCCGTCTTTTATTTCCGGAAAAGTCAGAAATTTGTATTCCGATTCGAAAATCCTGTTCCGAATCATTTGATCGGGTTTACTTTATTCCCATATTTTCCCCATTTATTTATTTATTCTATTTTTTCTACCTTTTCCTCTCTTCCTTCTTTGCGTGATGAAGAGTGCAAGTCTGCACTGACCCCTCCTGATACCTATACCGCTTCTCACAGTCGACCTCTCGATGCTCACCCTCTCGACCTCTCACCTGCTACACCTACTCCCTCAGTCTCTCAACCCTAGTGACAACTGCCTCTACCCGGTAGCAACACCCTCTCCCTTTGTTCCCAGTCAGACCAAGAGCACAACAAGCCCTCCTTCCCCCTCTGTTTCCTCACCCGCAACTCTTGTTATGGGCTCACTCCCTCTGTAATCTGGACCAGAGCAAGCTTCCAACACCAGTCTCGATCCGGAGGTCATCGATGTACCCTGCCTCCTGGAACCCTTGGCGCAACCACCGGTGCCAACACTACCCGCCTCTCTCTCTCGAATCTATGTCGCCCCGGGAAAGCAAGCCTTCGCCTTCCCCTCTTCTCTGCTCTCTCTCCTGCCGCCTGGAAGCAGCCCGTGCGGAGCGCCCCGGTGCCGTCACTTCCCCCTCCGCCTACACCGACGCCGGCAACCTCCTCTTCCTCCACTTGCTGAGCCGCCGGTAGCCCTCTTCCCCCTTTCCTTTTTCTACAGTCGCGTAAAAGTAGGTTGAAGAAGGGTTTATTTTACAATATTGTAATTTTGGCCCTAAAATTGTTAGAATTGCAAATTGTATCTACATCATTATATATATTGCAGTTTTGAACCTACTTTGTTGGAATTTGCAACTTATGCCCCTACTGATTTGTATAATCATGGATTTTGACCCATTATTCTTGAGATATGTAGTTTTTGATCTTGTGAATAAATCATAGTTTTGACACAAAGCTTATTTCGAAAATATGGCCCGAGTTTAGTGAGTTTCATAGTTGCCCGGAAAAGTCGATCTCGGATTTTGACCCATGTTTATAAAAGGGTATAAATCACTCCGGAAAATGTTTTGCGGGTTTTTAACCTTGTTTTCAAAGCGGAATTTTTCCTTAGGATATTACACGTTATATTCCGTTCAATTTAGCATACAAGCTAAATTTCATTAACTTTGGTTTAGGTCCGGAAGCGGCCGTTATAGACCAACGAGCCCAATCTCGACGTCCGTAGATCATCTTCAACCTTGGATTGTGTGTGAGTACCTTCTCCCTCGACCTAGTTATGATAGTAGTAGTATATCATTCTAGGTGAATCTAGCATAACTTAGTGGAAATGTCAAGTAGTGGCCTTGAACCGTGTATGGTTGTTGGATAGTTTATGAGTTTTTGTCGAGTTATGTTTGGTACGAGCTTAGGACGATCTTCGAGGATAGGATTTGGACTTAACATGCTAGAGTGTGACCTAATATAGTTTTTGGGAGACTAGAAGCCCGAGGCTTCTAACTTATCGGTTAGTTATTGATTATCGTGTCTTGTCTTGAACAGACTTTGGTTATATTCCTTTGGAGAGTGTTATCGGTTTCGTTTAGCTTTGAGACGAGGTAAGTCCTCGGACTTACTTAGCCGCTTTTATGCATTATTTGGATACATTATGGTGGTGTGTGTTTTATCGTTTTTGATCATGAAACTGGATTAGGATTACTTGACTATATATATTATTTGCCCATTGTTACTATTATTATCGGGCGGTGGCATCACTGCCTAGCTCCCGAGGAAGACTGAGAGGTTCTCTACGAACAGGCCATACATGGTATACGGCGGGCTTCTTCGCCACTCCACATGGTATACGGGTTGAGCTCCGTCACACTCTTGTTGGTTACACGGGAACAGAGGCGAGAGTTATAAGACTCTCGTGTCACACTTTGAACGAATGGAATTAGAAATGGAATAACTTAAAAAAGAGAATAAGAACCGGATGTGTATAATTATGAGTATGTTGTGTGCTAAGTGTTTTATGCGTGTGTTTGTGCCATATTATCTATATAATGTCTAGAATGTGAGCTAACGGTTTTATACCGATTGTTGGAGTTGATGTGTAGGTTAGGATGTGGCCGAGTAATCCGGAGGAGTGTTCAGCCGAGGTTCTATACATCTTAGGTTGAGTTGGATTTGGAGCTCTTGTGTTGTTGTTATTGTATATTATGTTGATGTTGTTGTAAGGACGACTGGAGTCTTTCCTTTCTTTTAGTTTCGGGTTTCATAACATTGCATAAAAATGTATTTTGGTTTTGGCCTTTATTTGTGCCTTGTTGCAAGATCGAGTGAAATTGTTGTCAGGCTAAGGGTCGGGACCCATTGTGAGGTCTCAACCCGTAGCATCCCGAGTTCCGCGGATTCGGGGTGTTACAAAAGTGGTATCAGATCCCTAGGTTGATAACAATGACACTCGCAATCTTCTAAAAGGTCGAATAGACCAATAAAAAGAACCCGCAAGAGTTCTGAATTGCAAAATAATTTTTGTTTTCAAATCATGTGCATGAGTCAGTTGGGGTAGAATGTACGGGACCACCACTTCCTTCGCGGATCTCGACGACGTAGTTATTGATTATTATATTGTGTGTGTGTGTGTGGACTTAGTATGTTTTGGACTATACTTGTATGTGGAATTTTAAATTATTTATGGAATGGTTATGTTTATAGTAGGAGCATGACGTTATATCTTTACATATATATATATATATATATATATATATATATATATATATATATATATATATATATATATATAAATATATGGTATACTAATATCATATTAGTGATAGTGCCCCTAACTAAGATGATAAAAAAACTATCATCGCCCCCTTGGACAACGCCTTTTGGCTTAGGATAGTATATATACGAAGATAAGTATGCTGAAGTTATTGAGTTGAGCATCAAGTTTTCGCAAGCACCCCGGTGAATTCCCGGACTCCTTTAAGAGGACGTCGAAGAAGTATACTAGAGATGGCATAACCAAAGGACAAACAAACAAAAGAGAACATCGTGTCGACTTAAGCGAACCCAAGATGGAGACTGTACTAATATAAAAGCGACATGAGGGTGGTATCAAGGTAACAATGAAGGAGCATCAATAAGGCAACTAGAGACAACGAACTTAAAGTTTTACCAAGTACGGTGCCGATGAACTGAAGGTGCGAATCAAGTAAAGAGGACTACATTCTCGCTCGAGAATAAAAGGGGCGTTTTAAGTAAAACGAATTTTCAATAGGCGATCCTAAGTATAGGAGTCAAGATGAAAAGAATAGTCCAAGAATTTGGAAGATTGACGAGAACTAGAACTTAAGCTTACGGAGGTACCGGAGGGTGTAGTGACGATCTTTGCGAGATTCTAAGTGGGTGACTTATTCAGAAGTTTGAGAGTTACGAGGAGGATCATATGGTGAAAATTCACATAGTAGAATTACCTTGTGGGGGACAACCATTTTCCCGTCATTGTGATGAGATTGAGCAATGCTAAGAAGGAGGAAGTGTGTGTAAATGATGATCTTAAGAAGATGAAAGAGGAAACAAGGAGCTAGATGGAAAAACTTAAGTTATCAACCAAGAAGGACGCGAGTGGGGGCTAATTAATGTCTGAATATTTGAGGAGTGCATTTGCAAAACATTATGAAGAGCGGTTAAGCCTATAAAGGTGGAACATATGACACGAGAGAGATGAGTAGGTATGGTTATCTCACAGAAGCGGAAAGAAGAGAGGAGCGTAGAAAGAGCTAATGGAGTTGAAGCAGAGTAAAATGTGCTAGTGAAGTTCAGACAAAGTACCCCGAGTGGGTATCCTTCAGGAGTGTGGTAACATGAAAGTGTGGTAGGAGGGTACGTTGTTGATCTTAGAGAGGGTAATTAATAAGCTAAGTGGTGACCACCAAGAATGCACAGGTGCAAGTTGTATACTGGTGACTGTAGTTGGGAAAAGTAAACCAAGAGATGGGATCATGAAGAGTGGTAACAAGAACGTGGAATATTCATGGTGGTTGAATGTCGATAATAAAGACGTATATCAAGGGAAGTGCAAATGTCTTAATCATGTAACAAATTATCGATTCCAGCAAGTGATAGTAACGTACCGTGTGGAGAGGGATTGTAACGAACTAGTGTGACTTTCTTAGGTCATGGGATCGACATAGGGGGAAACGACACGGATAAGAACTGTTAAGGGGATAGAGAAGCGGGAGGAAGTGAGGCTTTTCTATAACTGAGGTACGTAAAGGGGAATACATAAATAGGAGGCATGATGTGTTGTGGAGGGTATGTTTTTGCGAGTAAAAGATAAGATAGATGTTTCAAACTCACATGGAAGAGACATGTTGGCTATGGCGTGAAAGGGGGGACCTAGGTTAGAGCAACGCTGCAAGCTTAGAGTTGTGATGGAACCAAATCTCCAAATGGCAACGCTCCCTTTTCCGCTTACCCTTGGGCAGCCATATTGCCTTCCATCGTATGGACTCCTTTGCCGCCCTATCATGGAACCAAATCTCAAAACCAAAGATTCTACGTAATGAGCATGGGATTTACGTCTTCTAATTTGATTCGATTGAGGATAGGTACTCCATCCTCCATGGTAGCCCATGGATCATCAATGGGTCGACGTCTCTCCTTCTCAAGCAATGGAATCATGGCATGGCTTTGGATTATTCAAGCCTATCCTCTATCCCAATCAGGGCCACACTTCACAACCTAGACTATAGGTTCTGGTCCTCCCATATGCTGGCGAAGATTGGGTCGGCTATCGGCATCCCACTTCTCACCGACGCATTCTCTGCCAACCAGGATAGGTTTGGGTTCGCAAAGATTTTGGTTGAAGTCCCAGCTTCCAAACCTCTCCTTCGTGAGGTCAAGTTCCTGGGCCCTTTTGGAGTATCTATAACCTAGAAAATCTCGTATGACTGGATCCCTGAGCATTGTCCCTCATGTCTCGTCTTTGGTCATCGATGCAACAAACCTAAACCTCACAAACCCCCTCCCTTGGCTAGGCTGAGTAGATTCAAGCCACCCCCTTCCTCCAACTCCCAAGTTTTGCTCCCTACTCCGGATGATTCCCTCCGGCTCAAGGAACCCCACAAGCCT
>BSUD01000004.1:19682590-19806924 GCA_033239045.1 Fagopyrum esculentum | reverse complement strand
CCCCCCCCCAATTGCTACACCCCCTCCCATCAATAATCCTACCTCAATTCCTGATCCCACCAAAACCCCAAACACTCTTATGAAGTCACCCCCTCACTCTACACACTCTCCTGATGACTCATCGACCATCATCCCATCTTCCTCAAACCTCATACCCTCCTCTACCTCAAACCAAAAATCTGCATCTATCTCAAACCAAAATGAAGGTGCCATTAGCATCAAGGATGCTAATCCCCCCCCCCCTTCCCATGAGTTTCCAATGAATATAAACATTTGTGCATGGAATGTTAGAGGCCTAAACCACCCTAACAAGCACAAAGCTATCCGAGATATAGTTATCTGTCACAACCTTGACCTCATTGCCATCATCGAAACAAAGCTTTTGACCTCGATAATTGATAAATTCTCCTCCCTTATTCCTTTATGGAACCATATCTCAAATGTTTTTGACGAGCTCAAATGTCGCATTTGGGTTTTGATAGCATGAATTGTTGTCTATATTTTGGGACCTGTTTAGACGTTTTATCTTCAATAATCTGCATGTTTGGATGTATATTATGTGATTATATTGTCGTTTCATCTATCTTTGCGGGAATCGAGGTCTACACCAAGTTTCATTGTAATCGTAGGTAAAATGGCACGTTTTGGACTAAAATAGAGCTAAAGGAGCTAAGGAGTCATTGGAGCTACATTTTGGAGCTTAAGGAGGAACCCAGGAAGCATGGAAATGGATTAAAAATTTACTTTAGACCAGATTTGAGAGATTTCACCTTCAGCTAAGATTCACCTCTGTTGACCACAGAATCACCTCGACCGAGGTGATCCAGAGGAGCGTCCCGACCGAGGCGAACACCTTGGACGCGGTGAGATATATTTTATTCTTGGCTGAGATCTTTTAATTTTGGAAAGAGAGATCTTATATTTTTGGGCTGGATTTCTGGAAGGAAGATCATATATTTAGAAGATCTATTTTAGAGATAAGATATATTTTTATTAGGAAATTATCTTTTAAGATATTTTCTATAAGATTATCTTAGGAAGATATTTATTTTAAGAGATATGGATATATTTTATTAGGAAATTATCTTTTTAAGATATCTTATCTTTAGAAGATAATTCTCCTATATAAAGGGTTGTATTTTCCACAATTCACCCATCTTCGGATCATCAAACCCGGCGCATCACCGGAGATCCCGCTTATCCTACATACAACCACTTAGGGCTGAAGATTGTGCTTACAGCCGTTTTACCCCACTATAGTTGGGAGATTTGAAGAACCTTTTTGAAGGTTGAAGGAAGAAAGTTGGTAGCTGTTTTAGCTTTTGTGAGGAGTTTTGTAAGATTCTCTTAGATTCCCTTCTTTGTTGATTGTCTTACTGATTTTGATCCAAGGAAGGCTTGTTGATTGATAATTGATTCAGTTATTGAAGCCTTTCTCTTAAGGTTTTCTTGTTCAATTATTCTATTTCTTCCCTTATATTTGATTATTGTTTTCATGATGATGAGTGGCTAATTTCCTTGTGTGATTCAAGGGTGATTGGCTGAAGGTTGTATGAAAAACAATGATAGAATAATCTTAATCACAGTAGGACCCTGAAAGTTTGAGTCTTTAACCTTAACCCTAGAACATCTCGCTCAGTCGATGAACATCTCGGACGGGGTGGAGTTCTTCTGACTGAGGTGACTTTTCTGATCCGAAACTGAGAGTTAAGTGTTAGAGTTTGCCAAATCCTATTCTTATTACACCTTTCCTAGTTCAATGCAAGCCTAGGATGAGACTTACCCGCTGATCTATTCCACTTTAGTAACACCTTCCCTATGCAAATATCTCAGCTTTGTCCGCTTATCTTTAGATCTTGAGTTGGAACCACAACTAGATGTTTTAATCCCTAGAATTGCATATTTCCTTATTTGACTTTTTATCATCTTTGATTGTTTTAATCGCTTTTGTGGTTAGTAGTTGCATTGACAACCTATACCTGCTTTGTTTCACTAAGTCCCTGTGATCGACCCTTGGAATTTCTTGCTTTTTACTACGATTGACCCGTACACTGCAGGTTCGCATCCTTGTTTTAAGCTTACATCTAGGGTTATAAATTTAAAGCTTGCACACACTGTTTGGAGCGAACAAGTTTTTGGCGCCGTTGCCGGGGACTGTTCTTGCTTTTTCTATTGATCTTTCTGCTTGAGTGTTCTTGCAGATTTGTGTTCTTAGGTACATTTGAAGTTCTCGTTCCGGCAACAGAACAAAGTTTCGCCAAAGAACAAGTTTTTGGCGCCGTTGCCGGGGACTTGGTCTAGACCGAGCCGGTTGCGGTTTGCTTTCGGGGCACTTGCCCCTGTTGCTACTAACTACTCTTTCTATGAGTTTTGTAGTTTTCAGGATTTCCGATGACTACATTTGATCCAGCCTGGATAGCAAGACAAAGTGCTAGGGCGGACCATTATGAATACTTGGAGGAGAAGTACTCCTTCTATTGGTTCAACAATGAATGGGAAAGAGAAGAGGCCATTAAGCATGAACTAGCGATGGGGGATGAACTGAATGTCCCTAAAAAGATTTATGAGCAACCCCTTGAAGATTCTCTTGAATCAAGATGGGAGAGGTTGATGAAGAAGGTGGAGGAGCTCAAGGAAAGCACCCTATCCTATGCTAAGCCGGAAGAGGAGCATAAGGAAGTGCTGCCAGTTTCAAGCATTCCTCCAATCAAACCAGAAGTTTCTCCTGAAGCTTTTGAGGGAGAAGAAGATATGGAAGATTTCGATCTAACTGTTGAGACCTCGGCCGAGGTGAAAGAGAGATCGGCCGAGGTGGAAGAATAATCTGTAGAACTGGAAGAGAAAGATGCAGAGAACTTTGGCCAAACTACCGAGACTGTGGTCAAAGTGGAAGAAAGGCCAGCTGAGTTAAGAGGGATTTCGTGTGTGGATTATCAACCTAACATGAAACTTGTCCCAAGCTTTGGAGACTTTATAAGGTACATTCTCCTACTTCATTTGAACTCCCTATTAAAATTTCTGAATTTTTCAAGAAGGCACCGAAGAGTTGGAGGTCTCTTCAGAAAGAACCTCCTAAGATCAAGATGAAACCTCCCTTGAAATTGTTAGAAGAAGATGCTTCTTGGATTATAAGGAGTGGAGTTTGCAAACACTACACCGTTAAGGCGATGAAGTGTCTCTTGTTCAAGTATGGGGTCCCTCGCATACTAAGGACCCTGTACCATCCCCAAGCTAGAGATGGGGAAGCTACTAGGATTCTCGAGAAGCTGTTTTCTCAATCAAGGAAAGGATGGGACGAAAAACTAAGTTATGTCCCATGGAAGAAGAAGAAGACTGGTAGGATTCCGGTAAGAACCAAACCGTACAAGCTTGTACGAAGGAGATCCTACCATTTGCCGGTGAAATTAGGAACCGGAACCTTCTTAGAAGATTTTTATGATGGACGTGGTGAGCACTCCACGATATTCGAGATACATTGAGTAATTTCATGTCGTACGGTCTAGCTGACGACCTTAAATCAAGCACTGCTTGGGAGGCAACCCAAGGTATTGCTTTCTTTTTCCTTTTTTAGTCTAATTTTAGATAGTTTGTTTTTGCTTTGCTTTGCTTTGTTTTTGGCGTCCTAGACAGAAACCAGGTACTTCCGAGAAAAGGATTACAACTCAGGAGCAACACTGGAAGGATAGAAGTTCTAGAATTTGAGAAGACGGAGTTTAACTGAGGTACATCTCGGTTGCTGTCACAGCACCTCGACCGAGATGATTTCTGAACAACCGAGGCAACTAGGGCTTCTGACAACTCACCTTGATCCAGTCGAGACCATCTCGACCAAGGTGACAGCAGTTTCAGAAAAGGTTATAAAAGGGGGATCGAATTCTCTCTCTTCCCTCTCTCACCTTCTCGACCACGGCACAGTTTCACCTCGTTTTCCCGTTCTTCGATCGATTTCGACGATTCTTGCTTCCAGACTACAAAGAAAGAGTATAGGATCGGACTACAACTTATGTCCGGTGAGTACTCTATTTTCCAAAATTATTTGACCCATTGGGACAATGTGTCCCAAGTATGGGGTATTTGATGTATTATTTGACTATGAATGTATGACTTGACTGTATCGGATATCTATGTGTTTTATTTTGCTCTATGTGCTTATATGAGACTACATGCATGCATACAGGTTATTTGATTAAGAAAAACGTCAAAAAATAGTTAAGAAAAAAAATTTTATGACCTCGACCGAAGTGATTCTGGCCAAACGAGGTACTTCACCTCGGTTGACTTAGAACATCTCGACCGAGGTGGGTTAACTGAAAGGAATTTTTCGAAATTTTTTTTGTGATTTTTATCTAGATATGACCTCAGTGAAGATTTTTGTTTGCTGACTGGTTTTGAAATCTTTATATGTTTGAAAAGTTTTATGATATGTTTAAGTTGCTAAAAGCTTTGTTTGAAATTTGTGGCATGTTTAATACTTTGTTTTTATTAAAATTATGTTGAATTTGAAGGTTGACACCACATTATGAGTTCTCTCACTTTCTTCATGGAAAGACCAAGGCAATTCATTCTCTTCTTTTCTTCTTCTTGATCATGCTTAGCCTCTCATATACATTTTTGCCTCCCTTTACCTATCCGGGAATTTGGAAGCAAGCAAGTGAAAAGCAGGTGAAAGAAAAAATTGAGAAGTTGGTTGAAAGTGAAAGTGTTAGAAAGAAACAAATAGGTTTGGGGAAGTCAATCATGATGATGAGTAACTCGGCACCATTCACATCACCGGGTGTTTGTGTCTTGCCAAAGTCAGATTGAGCGATATTCCTAACGGGTCATGGTATGTGCATCAAGGGATTGATGCATATCAAGAAATTGATGATTGCTAATCTCCCAGGCTTCGGTTATTGTGCACCTCTGTCCATGCATTCCAAAAAGTAAAGTAAAAAAGGAAAAGTGTGAAATAAGCAAAGATTATTGGTGGATGATGTTGAAAGTCAAGTAAAAGTGAAGTGATATCTTTTCCCGGATTCTAGCACCACATTACCTTCTATGCATCCCTACCCTACACGTTTCTTAACCTTTCTTTTGGGAAGCCCTTGAGACCTCGAGCTTGTTGATTGACTTGGTGGTTTAAACTGAATTATACATGATTAATTTCGATGATTATGATTTATTATGCATTTTATGATTTTATGCAAAGATGAACAACTTTCTCATATTTATAAAATGTTTTAATCATATTTTGATTTTATATTCCATGAAGTATTCTCTTAGAGTGATCTATGATTGTAGCACACCATTAAAATGTTTTGAAAGACTTTCATTGATCTTTATGACTTATAATCCATTCTATCTTGTATTTTATATTCGGAACTTGCTTGGGGACAAGCAAGGGCTAAGTATGGGGTATTTTGATGGCATGAATTATTGTCTATATTTTGGGACATGTTTAGACGTTTTATCTTTAATAATCTACATGTTTGGATGTATATTATGTGATTATATTGTCGTTTCATCTACCTTTGCGGGAATCGAGGTCTACACCAAGTTTCATTGTAATCGTAGGTAAAATGGCACGTTTTAGACTAAAATAGAGCTAAAGGAGCTAAGGAGTCATTGGAGCTACATTTTGGAGCTTAAGGAAGAACCCAGGAAGCATGGAAATGGATTAAAGATTTACTTTGGACCAGATTTGAGAGATTTCACCTTCAGCTGAGATTCACCTCGGTTGACCATAGAATCACCTCGACCGAGGTGATCCAGAGGAGCGTCCCGACCGAGGCGAACACCTTGGACGCGGCGAGATATATTTTATTCTTGGCTGAGATCTTTTAATTTTGGAAGGAGAGATCTTATATTTTTGGGCTGGATTTCTGGAAGGAAGATCATATATTTAGAAGATCTATTTTAGAGATAAGATATATTTTTATTAGGAAATTATCTTTTAAGATATTTCCTATAAGATTATCTTAGGAAGATATTTATTTTAGGAGATATGAATATATTTTATTAGGAAATTATCTTCTTAAGATATCTTATCTTTGGAAGATAATTCTCCTATATAAAGGGTTGTATTTTTCACAATTTTATCCATCTTCGGATCATCAAACCCGGCGCATCACCGGAGATCCCGCTTATCCTGCATACAACCACTTAGGGCTGAAGATTGTGCTTACAGCCGTTTTACCCCACTATAGTTGGGAGATTTGAAGAACCTTTTTGAAGGTTGAAGGAAGAAAGTTGGTAGCTTTTATAGCTTTTGTGAGGGGTTTTGTAAGATTCTCTTAGATTCCCTTCTTTGTTGATTGTCTTACTGGATTTTGATCCAAGGAACGCTTGTTGATTGATAATTGATTCAGTTATTGAAGCCTATCTCTTAAGGTTTTCTTGTTCAATTATTCTCTTTCTTCCCTTATATTTGATTATTGCTTTCATGATGATGAGTGGCTAATTTCCTTGTGTGATTCTAGGGTGATTGGCTGAAGGTTGTAGGAAAAACAATGATAGAATAATTTTAATCACAGTAGGACCCTGAAAGTTCGAGTCTTTAACCTTAACCCTAGAACATCTCGCTCAGTCGATGAACATCTCGGCCGGGGTGGAGTTCTTCTGACCAAGGTGACTTTTCTGATCCGAAACTGAGAGTTAAGTGTTAGAGTTTGCCAAATCCTATTCTTATTACACCTTTCCTGGTTCAATGCAAGCCTAGGATGAGACTTACCCGGTGATCTATTCCACTTTAGTAACACCTTCCCTATGCAAATATCTCAACTTTGTCCGCTTATTTTTAGATCTTGAGTTGGAACCACAACTAGATTCTTTAATCCCTAGAATTGCATATTTCCTTAATTGAGTTTTTATCATCTTTGATTGTTTTAATCGCTTTTATGGTTAGTAGTTGCATTGACAACCTATACCTGCTTTGTTTCACTAAGTCCCTGTGATCGACCCCTGGAATTTCTTGCTTTTTACTACGATTGACCCGTACACTGCGGGTTCGCATCCTTGTTTTAAGCTTACATCTAGGGTTATAAATTTAAAGTTTGCACACACCGTTTGGAGCGAACAGGTTTGGTGGAATCCCATTACCCTCTGCCTCACCCCCATCATCAACAACGAATAAATGATTCATTGCAGAATCTCCAAAAACCTCACCACCGACTCCACAAACCCAGCCTTATCCTTTGACTGCTCTTTCATCTATGCTCACAATCTACCTAAGGATCGTGAGCCCCTTTGGGACAACATTACCACCACAAAGAGCCTCAACTCAAACACACCCTGGATTCTCATGGGGGATTTCAATACCATCCTAAGTCATGATGAGAAGCTCATCTACGGAACTACTATCCCTTCTCCGCCCACTGATAAACTCTCTGACTGCTTCTCTCATCACTCTCTTAAGGATCATGACTATTCTGGATGCAAGCACACTTGGTGCAACAAGCAAATCAACGCCAGAATTTGGTGCAAATTGGATAGGATCGTCACAAACCATCACTAGACTGCCACCTTTCCAAATTCTACAACCTTCTTTGATAACCCTTTCACCTCAGACCATTCCTCCGGCCTCTTCTCTAC
Organism: Fagopyrum esculentum; assembly: GCA_033239045.1. Taxonomy (NCBI): domain Eukaryota; kingdom Viridiplantae; phylum Streptophyta; class Magnoliopsida; order Caryophyllales; family Polygonaceae; genus Fagopyrum; species Fagopyrum esculentum. The sequence continues at coordinate 19,799,355 of BSUD01000004.1, read as the reverse complement.
CGATGCCAAACCAAAACCCTCCAAATGTCAATTTCGTTTTAACAATGTCTGGGCTTCCCACGAGGACTTCAACTCGACGGTGAATCTCTCATGGTCCCTCCCATCTCCTGGAAACCATGAATGTCCTATGCTCCTTCTCTCCACCAAGCTAAAGCGCCTCAAACTCGACCTAAAGAAGTTCTCTAGCCGCAAATTAGAGCAACTTCACTCCTCCATAGAAAGCCTCAAAGCAACCCTAACCGTCACGCAAACAAACCTCCAACTCTCTCCCCATGATCCTCACCTTCAACTGCTCGAACGTGATACTACTTTTTCCCTTAACACTGAAATGAACCATCTTCGCACCACTTTTGCTCAACTCTCTAAAGCAACATGGACCAAGTTAGGAGACCAATATAGTGCCTTCTTCTTCAAATGTGTTACTACTAGACGGGCCAAGAATACCATAAAATCCATGAACGATCTTGAAAACCCTGGCAACGCTCCCACACTTAATCCAGACAAAATTGCTCACATTCTGGTGAGCCATTTCACCAAGATTCTAAACCCGACCCAGGAACTAAACCCACTTAACCTCTTCCCTGATTGCCCTCTCCCTCAAATCACGCAGGATAATTTTCTTAATCTTGATAAGATCGTTACCTCTGTTGATATTAAAACAGCTCTCTTCGGTATAGGTGACCAAAAGGCGCCTGGACCCGATGGATACAACACTTTTTTCTTCAAACAGACCTGGAACATTACTGGCGATACCTTTACAAAAGCTATCCAGAATTTCTTCAACACTAGCAGGCTCTTCTACCATGTTAACCATACCTCTCTCTCCCTCATTGTCAAGATTGACAATCCCATGATTCCATCCGACTTCGGGCCTATCTCCTGTTGCAATACCTCCTACAAGGTTATTGCAAGGATCCTAACCTCGAAGCTTAATGACACCCTCCATTCTGTTATTGGTAACTATCAAGGAGCTTTTGTCAAAGTCAGGTCTATAAAACACAACATTCTTCTTTGTCAGGAGCTGTTCAAAATACAACAGAAGACATATCTCCCCCAAATGTTCAATGAAGATTGACATTTCAAAGGCCTTTGACATGATTGATCACAAGTTTGTGCTTCGTTGTCTTGCTAGGATGGGGTACCTTGACAATTTCATTAGACTCATTGATGCTTGTATCTCGACCCCATCCTTCTCTCTAAACATTAATGGCTCCCTTAAAGGGTTTTTCAAAGGTTTTAGGGGTTTGAGACAAGGATGTCCACTCTCTCCTCCCTTGTTTGTTATTTCCATGAAGGCCCTCTCTTCGATGATAACAATCAACACTATTACCCCGGACTTCAACATCCACTCAAAATGTGCCCATCCTCGTATTACTCACCTTTCTTTTGTAGATGATCTCATGCTTTTCTATAGAGGCGACGCGACTTCAATCAACATACTGAAATCTACTCTCAACTCCTTCGAAAGCTACTATGGGTTACTCATAAACACTACTAAGTCGATCCTCTTCACTGGTGGTCTCTCCTTGCAGGACAGCGAGCAACTTGCAAACTCCTCCGGGCTCCCTCTGGGCAAGCTCCCTTTCACCTATCTCGGCGTCCCTATTGAAAGCAAAAGACTTGGCCTTGTTGAGTATAACCCACTTATCACAAAGATCGCCAATAGAATCAACTCTTGGAGCGCTAGAAATCTATCATATGCTGGACGAAAACAGGTTATTTCCTCTATCCTCTCCTCTCTCTACTTCTACTGGTGTGCAATTCTTACCATACCCTACACTATCATGCTCAAGATCAATGGCCTTAACCGTTCCTTCCTTTGGTCGGGCAAGTCTAGTAGTCATCGAGCCCTTGTTACCTAGAAGACTGCCTTCCTCACTAGAAAGGAGGGGGGCTAGGTTTCAAAGAATTGCTCTCCTGGAATAAGGCCTGCCTCTCCAAGTTTATTTTTGATCTTGACCAATCTTTGCAAGGACAAAACCTTTGGTCCGACTAGGTTAACTCCAACATATTGAAGGGGCATTCCATCTGGACCTACAACTTCAACTACAATCACAGCATCCACTAGGGCCATCTCATCAAGATTCGGGACGAGACTAATGACTCTGGGTATGGGCCTTCTTTCAACAGTCTCACATCCAAGCCTAATGGTCGGTTTTCTATCTCGGCCGCTTACAACCTCTGTTGGAGACCTCCATCCTCCCCCCCCCAACCTTACACCCTTGCTGCTATCTGGGACAGTTTGAATGTGCCTAAGTGCAGCTTCATTGCTTGGCTCGCCAGTTACAACCGCCTCCCTACACTCACAAAACTCCTCACCTGGAACTTGATCCAAGATGATATCTGCAAGCTATGAAACCTTCATTCGGAAAATAAGAACCATCTTCTCCACAAGTGCAACTACTCAATACTTGTTCTCAAGCTCATCTCCATCTAACTAAGAATCCCTTCCCCCCAACCTTACAGCCATAACCCTTGGGACTGGATTAGTAACCAAAATCCTCACAAAAATGACTTGGCCTCTCATATCACCATGTCTACCATCACTTGCTACATCTACTTCATATGGAAGTCCAAGAACGACCTCATCTACAACAATAACTACACTCATCCCGCTACGTGTGCCCACCATATCATCAATGCTACCAAAAGCTAAGCGGCCAACCACTGGAAAGATCGTTCACCAGATTCGTATGCTTGGGCTAAAACCCTTGGCATTCACCTTTGCTAATTCTCCTTGTTTGTGCTCCCTCTCTTGTTTTATGCTCCCTTGAATGTAGTAAATTCCCTTGTACATTCTTTCGGTTACATTAATACATAAGTTTTCAAAGAAAAAAAAGTTTTGTTGGTGTGGTGCACAAAGATGATTACACTTATACGACACATTTACAATACTAAAGTGGTCTCCATTAGTCATGATAGGACGGTTATATCTTAATGTGGTTGTCATTAGTTACGGTGGGACATTTATATCCTTAAATGCCAAAAATGTGGTGATGTAGTCGCCAATAGTCGTGATGGGACGATTGTATCCTTAAAAGTTAAAGATGTGGCATCACGGACACCATTAGTCATGATGGAACGACTATATCCTTAAATGTCAAAGATAGGGCAATGTGGTCGCTATTAGTCATGATGTGACAATTATACCCATTTATGTCTAAGACGTGGTTACACTCTCTATGAGAATATTCACGACATGTATGATAAGGTTGGCACACGTATGATAAGGTTGGTCAATATATATGATGAGATGAAAGGATGTTGGGTTGGTAATTGTAATAGTTAAAACCATTATGATAATTTATTTTTGCTTACATGGTGAATTGTTTACATGTTTGTACATGTTGTCTTCATGTAATAAGTCGTATACATGATTATGTGTTGTTTGAGATCCCTCGGCGATAGCCTAAGGATCGTTAGCTAACGGTTTGTACCGAACTTTTTTTTATATATATTTGTGGTGCTTTTTGTTGCAAGATCCTACACATGAATTTGTTATCAAACTAATTTGTCTCTAGCCTAGTAATGTCTTCGGCTTTTAAAAACCCAATCTTTACAAATATCCATTCCGGATACCAATGAATGGATTGACCTTTTTATAAAATCGTCAAATCGAATGTCTAGAATCAAGGATGAGAACAATTCGATTGTACACGTACCCTTAATCCACACCAACTAGACTAAACCCGATTGCTCAGGGCATGATTAACGGGGTCCATGGGGTGGGTCTTGTAATTTATGAAAAATATGGGTACAAGAACGCAAATAATTGGGTCTTGTGAAGACCTTGTTCCATAGGTCAGAGGGGGGGGGGACACGTGTCGCCCCGTCATTGGCCGCTTCAAGCGGCCCATTTTATATATAGAAAAAAAGTTATAGTGCCGCGCATCGCGTCCTGATTGGCGCTTTGCCTGTAGCGACGCGTGGGAGCATTTCATTGGACAACGGGAGTGGGTTTTTATTAATTAAAAATCCCATTTTCCTACTTAAATATTAAAAAAATTAAAATTTTTTTACCAAAATTATATTTTTTATCTACCTATAGACACCCATTTTGAATATATTTAAATTAAGTTTTAACAAAAAAACTTTGTTTATGGTAAAGTTATAGGTCTAAAATATCAAAATATATAAAAAATAATAAATTTCGTTTTAAGGTATAAAAATTCTAAATAATGAAAAATTATTCCTTATTTTTGCATATATGTGTTGGGTCATTTTTAATTGTAATTTTTTTATCTCTTCGTTGCTTATTGTATTATTCATAGAGATAAATAATAAAATCAACCTAAATTTCATTTTAAGGTATAAAAATATAATAAATAATAAAATTAACCCATATTCTTGTCTATATATAGTGAAGGTGTTGGGTCATTTTGAAACACCAAAACACATCTCTTTTTTCTACATTCATTATGGATAATCATCCAAATTCTCAAAACTTTAGTTAATTGTTTGATTTTAATGATTTAACCCTAGATTCTGACTATAATTATTATAGTCAAATACGCACTCAATCTTCTGAAATCCCTGCATGCAGCACCATCACCAAGGTGGTTTAGCTCCATCTTTAGATAGTGGTAATGGTGGTGGTGGTGGTTATAATGGAGATTATTGTGCTAATAGTGGTGGTGGTGCTTATGGTGGAGACTATGGTGGTGGTGGTGGTGGTGGTGGTGGTGGTGGTGGTGGTGCTTATGGTGGAGGTTATGGTGCTTGTGGTGGTGGTGGTGGTGGTTATGGTAGTGGTAATGGTGCTAGTAGTGGTGGTGGTGGTTATGGTGCTAATAGTAGTCATGTTGGTAGTGATAGTGGTTATGGTGGTGGTTATGATGGAGGTTATGATGCTAATAGTGGTGGTGTTGGTGAAGGTGGTGGTGGTTATGAAGCTCCTATTAGTGGTGGTGGTGGTGGTGGTGGTGGTGATCGTGGTGATCGTGGTGATCGTGGTGGTGGTGGTGGTCGTCGTGGTGGTCGTGGTGGTGGTCGTCATGGAGGTGATAATGACAATGGTGGTGGTGGTGGTGGTGGTGCTGGAGGTGAGCGCGTTTATTGGACCCATTTGCTGCTCATCTCCGGTTTTATAAATGTGAGTACTAATTCGATTGATGGCAATGGCCAAACTTCAGAGGCATTTTGGATTCGAATTACTAGCAACTACATGTAATGGAGGAAGCCTTACCAAGTTCTTCGAGACAAAAACAAAATCAAGTGTAAATGGAAAAAGCTAAACAACACGGTTGGTAAGTTTGTTGGCTGTCATGAAAAGCTCTCAAATTACAAGCTAGAGGCGAAGGAGATCAAGATGTAATGAATAAAGCACATGAAATTTATAGAGCTACATATGAGTGTAATTTTGCAAATGAGAATGCATGGTATGTTCTTCGTAATGAAGAAAAATGGAGAGTTGATCATTTGAAAAAGATCAACCAAGAGAAGGAGGAAAGTGTTTCAAGCGGCAAAAGATCAAGGACTTCAGCTTAAGATGTCGTGGGTTCTAACCAAACTCCTGAAACTCCAACAAGTATGCATGATCATAAACATTTTGATTGTCCTGAAGGTATCAAAAGCGCCAAGAGAAAGGGGAAATAGAAGGCATCAACAACGAGTGATGAACACCTTGAAGCGATATATAATGAAGAGAGAGGAAGAAGCATTATGACGTATGAGCGAGCTACTGGAGTTTAAGAAATTGAAGGAGGCACGTAAGATAGAGAAGCAAAAAGATTACGTGAAAGTTAAGAATATTGATCTGTTGATGAGTTTGATGGAAGATAAGGAATTCACTCCTTCAAGTATTGAATTGAAGGAAAATTTGATGAAGGAACTCAAAATAAATTGAAGAATTTGCAATCATCGAAAGTTATATCAATGTATTTTCTAATGATATTAGTGCTCTTGTTTTATATTTTATGTTGTTGTATCCTAATGTTTAGGGATATAATACGTAAGATGTTTTTGTTATCAGTTCTCTTGATGTAAGATGTAGTTGTTGCAATCAATGTATTTTGTACTTTGTGTTAGAAGTGTGGTCAAGATAAATGAAGCTACAGAGTGTTGTCATTTCATGTCACGTCTCGACAGGGCATGAGTTTAAGAAAGGGAATAGACAAAGATAATGATGGGTCCGACAATGCATGTGAAGGTGGCAGGAATGGGCAAAATTAATAATGGGTCCGACAATGCATGTGAAGGTGGCAGAGAAAAGTTGTAACATATTTAAATATACAAAGGTCATATACAACGTTCATTTAAATAGATTGATACATAAATGTGATTTGAGTATAGAGATTTCATTCAACTCTATCATTATATGTTTCAAACAAATAACTACACAATGTCTAACTCTGATTCTGATCTATCAAACCCCAACCCATTCCTTAGTAGCAGTAGCTCTGAAACAAATAATGAGCTCTTCGTTGATTTTTCAATGAGTGGAAACTTGCATGCCAAAGAGTTGATGAGACACGAACAGAAAGCTCTAGAAGAAGAAGACGTCATCGAACACACATTGAAAGAGGAAGGGAGCAAGGGGAAGCACAATTACGCAGAGATTATTTCTTTGCAGTCTTGACATACACAAATGCAATCTTCCGACGTCGGTTCAGAATGCACAAACATGTTTTCATGCGCATTGTTGAAAGCCTCGAGAATGGAGTGGAATACTTTCAACAAAGGCCAGATGCGACTGATAGACTTGGTATATCTGCATTACAAAAATGCACCAGTGCGATATGCATGTTGGCGTATAAAACAACTGTAGATGCTAGTGACGAATATCTCCATCTTGCTGAGGGCAATGCTAGGAAGAGCTTAAAATACTTTGTTGATGGAGTCATATCCATCTTTGGTGGTAAATATCTTTGTCAACCTACAGTGGAAGACTTGCAACATCTACTTGTGAAGGGGGAGGCTCGCGGTTTTCCAAGGATGTTGGGTAGCATCGATTGCATGCATTGGGCTTGGAAAAATTATCCAAATGCATGGAAAGGTCAATATGCCGTGGAGATCATGGATATCCAATGATTGTACTAGAGGTTATGACATCTCATGACCTATGGTTTTGTCATGCATTTTTTTGGTGTCCCAGGTACGTGTAACGATATTAACATGCTTGATCGTTCTCCTGTTTTTTATGACGTTTTACATGGTAGGGCACCATATATCAACTTCATAGTAAATGGTCACCAATACAATAAGGGATATTATCTTACCGATGGTATTTATCCACCTTGGGCCACATTTGTGCAATTTGTTCGACACCCACAAAGCCCTAAAGCTAAACCATTTGCTTAAGTTCAAGAGGGAGTTTGCAAAGATGTAGAAAGGGCGTTTGGAGTCTTACAATCTTGATTTGCAACCATTCGAAACCCAGCACTTTCATGGGATTTGATTAAGATTGAGAAAATTATGCGAGCATGCATTATCTTGCATAATATGATTGTAGAAGATGAACGAGATGAATACGAAAATGAGCTCCCTGAGTATGATCAAGAAGGAGTTGTAGGCTCGGTAAATCCTTCGGATTACACGACGTCAAGACCGATTAATATGCGCGACTACCTCCAAAACACAATTCAAGTGCGAGACGGAACTACACATCAACAACTTCAAAACAATTTAATTTAGAATATTTGGCAAAAATTTAGAAATTAGGTTATCGACTCAAGATTGTGTTATTTTAATGTTGTTTGCGTCATGTTTTTTAATGTTCACTTCAATGTTTTTTATTTCATGATTTAAGTTTTATGTATTTTATGGTGTAATGCTTTTTATGCTAATTTTAATGAAATTAAATATTTTTCATAATTATATATTATTTTAAATAAAATTGAATAATTTTAAGTTAACAATAAATGATTAAAATAATTATTAAATACTATAATAATAAAAAGTTTGATTTAAGATATATTTAAAACAATTGTAATATTTAAAAGTTAATTGGGGTGTATTTGAAGACCCATCGATAAAAATTGCCTCGTCAGACTTTAAACCGATATAAAATTTAGCCAAAAACCGCCTGACCCGTATATTTGACACCCCTACCCATGTTCGTCTTCTTAGATTGAATGAACCCACTTGAGCTCGTCTCTTGTTTAAGATAAGTTTTAAATTGAAGAAGAAGCCGGTGAGGAGAAACTCAGTCTTAAAGTTTGACTCAATTCAAGGTTGAATCCATTCAAATTGAATAGAATTCCAACTTCGATTCTCTAACTTCAACTTGAGGAGACGGGTCATATTTTTCATACATATATTTTTTCTAGCATGATCCCTGTTTAGTGCTTACTCAACCAATCTCTTGTAATAATTGAATAAGATCTGGATATATCTACTATGTACGTGTTCAATAAAGGCGGCCCTTATTGCCCATATCCATTTGACCTACACAATAAAGAAGCAGCTCAACTATAAATAGTCGATCAGATCCCCCACAATAATTTCATCCCAACATATCATTTCCTCTACATAGCCATTCATCAAATCAGTATCCTTTCTTTGTGAAAGATATATAATCTGTATCGAGAGCAGAGGGTAACAGCATACAATGAAGAAAGTGTTGGCATTTGTGTTGCTGATTCTGTGCGTAATAGCTGCTTTCGACTCAAAAAGTGTAGCGGAAGCACAAGGTGTAGACTGCATGGACAGCTGCACCACAGGGTGTGAGCCTCAAGCGCGTACTACCAAGCAATGGCAAGCTTGCCAAAACAAATGCAAGAAATTGTGTGGTCAAAAGAAAGTGACTGCAACTGATGGACCTCAAGGCTAGTCCTCGAAGATATGTACTCGTGTTTGTGTTGCAACTAAGACCATTTGTATCAATAAGCAACACAGACCTGACCTGCAAATGAATGGTTCTCAAGTTACATTATATTGTGACTTTTCCTTTTATCTTTTTATATTTGAGACGTTGCTTTTGTAGGGTTTCCTCCGGATAATCATACCTATTATAATGGTTTGATATTATTGGGACCCGTACTGATTATACAGATTAATATAAAGTACGTATGAGTTTGGTGAATTCATGTATGGAGGTATCGACTCTCAAGGTATTTACAACAGTAAAAGCTCGAATTGTTCCTGAAACAAGACGTTCGCCTACAGTTATGCTGAGACAAGAATTATATGGATATTTTACAAGAAGAAATAAATCCATCTGGCTGATATTACATATTGGGCACATAAGTATGCCTAGAAGTAGATCAATTTTATTGATTGCACTAGCATGTAAGGGAAAGAGTATCCAACCTGCCGCCAAAACAAGAGATCGGAGTAGATAAAAGGCAATTTGCCAAAAAAAAAAGATAATATCTTTGATTGATTGATTGTGTCGGCAGCACATGTGAAACCCATAAATGCTGATCATGTTCGGTCATGACAAATTTGAGTTGGAATCGGGTTGGTTTGAGTCGAACATTAATTGTTCGGGTCATATATGTGCTATCAGGTAGTTCTGTTATTGAGCAATAGTTAACGGGTCGGTTTAGTTTGGTTCACGGGTCATTTTGATTCAGAAGATTTTGGCTTTGTATGAGTTCGTGTAGAGGTGTCAATCGGGTTCAAATCGAGTCATTTTATGGTCTGGTTGGGTTAAAACTCAGTTGATTGCCTAACATATTAATTCGGGTGGGCTTTGAATTAGGCAATTTGTCGATTGAATGCGGGTTACCGTGTATGGCAAATTGTGGACAACTTATCGATATGATCCAACTCGAATACCCGGATGTTTGAATACAAAATTTTCAAAAAAAACCGGATCTGGATGAATATTTGGAACCTTTTCCGGATCGGAGGTTAACTATTCACTGATTTTCGACTGATCCGTAGATGTTAGGTGGTCTGAATGACTTTAGCTTGATCCGGATGATTCGTTATTGAAAATGACTTTAAATACCAAATCCGGATATCACATTCATTTGTTTGATCCAATATCTGACATATCCATATGATCTAAATATTCAGCCCATCTGTTTGATCTGTACATATTTATCTACTTTGTTTATCATAAATGTAAAAAAAAAAAAAGAGTCGTATACTACACGGATATATACTACACATTTGGTTGTTAAGGTCAATGTAAAATCAACCTGATCAATGGCCTTCATGCATCCATAATTCGGTAAACAAAGATAAGTAGAATTCTCAATCAAATTGCATGTATATCTTTTTCAAATTCAAAAAGTAATCAACAACAACCTAATTAATCAATGTATCAATCATTCATGGTTTACAAAAACTTGTGTAAATAGCAAGAGCCTAACAGAAAATTCCGGTGGTGGAGCATGTATGAATTGACAAATTTCATTGACTGCGAATGTACAAGGTATTGAGGGAATGAAAAGATGCTTCTATATATTTCTTTCATCAGAAGATCATTACATTATATAGTGATAGATAAGCAATGGAAAGTGAACATGTGTCCTAGACAGCTTGCAATTCTGTTACAAGATTGGGCTGATGGACAGTACTCATATTGGGCCTCCCATCGATCCAAGATGAATTAGGTTCAGTTTGGAGCGTAAATGAGTGAACTGAGCGATAGGAAGGGGCTTCATGATGTCTGCAATTTGGTCTCTGGTGGATAAGAAGGCAACCCGCAGAGACTTGTTTTGAACCCGTTCCCTCACGAAGTGGTAGTCGATGGAAATATGTTTGATTCGATGATATAGGACGGGATTCATTGCAAGGTAAGTAGCTCCAAGATTCTCACACCAGAGTATAGGAGGCTGAGGGATTGAGATACCTAACTCAACCAAGAGGGTCTGAATCCACAGAACTTCACAAGTGGCATGAGCGAGAGCACGATATTCGGCCTCTATCGATGATCGAGCAACAGTCTCTTGCTTTTTAGATTGTCAAGATATAAGATTAGAACCAAGGTAAATACAGTAGGCACCAGTTGATCTTCAATCAGATTGATCACCAGCCCAGTCTGAGTCTGAAAAGGCAGAGAGCAGTAGGCTTGATTGAGAGGAGATATGAAATTGAAAATCTGAAGTTGAATTAAGGTATCTCAATATTCTTTTAACTGCTTGCAAATTGCCTTGTGTTGGTGTATGCATCGACTGGCAGACTTTGTTGACGGCAAAGGAGATGTCGGGTCTGGTGAAAGCCAGATACTGAAGACTGTCCACCACACTTCTATATAGGGTAGAATCTGGAAAGGTTGTGTTAGTGAGAGCAGATGTTGAGCCTAAGGCATTCATCGGTGTGGCTACTGGCTTTGCCTTATGCATGTTACTCTTGATGACAAGCTCCTTAATGTACTGAGTTTGGGACAAGTTGAAGCCAGTGCTGTCTCGAGTGACTTGTATGCCTAGAAAATAATGTAAATCCCCAAGGTCTTTGACAGGAAGTTTGGCAACAAGAGATTGAATGAATTGTCCTGCAAGAAGGTCAGAAGATGCAACCACAAGCAAGTCATCTACATAAACTAAGATGAACACAGATTGGTTCCCATGGCGATAGGAGAACAAAGAGGTATCAGCTAGAGAAGATGTGAATCCAAGAGAGAGAAGAGTATCAGTGAGTTTACCAAACCACGCTCTTGGAGCTTGTTTAAGCCCATAAAGGGATTTGTTGAGTTTGCAGACATGATTTGGAAATTTGGAATGTGTAAAACCTGGAGGTTGTTGGACGAAGACATCTTCAGTAAGGTCCCCATGAAGAAAGGCGTTCTGAATATCCAGTTGCCGGACAACCCAGTGATTGGAAGAGGCAATGGAAAGGAGAAGTCGAATGGTGGTTGGTTTAGCAACAGGCCTAAAAGTCTCAGAGTAGTCGACACCCTCAAGTTGATGGAAACCCTTAGCTACCAGTCGAGCTTTTCGTCTTTCAATTTGGCCATTTGAGTGACGCTTAGTCTTGAAGACCCATTTGACGCCAAAAATATTAGAATGAGGGGGAGGATGAACAAGAGACCAGGTGTTTGTTTGAAGAAGAGAATTGAACTCATTGCTCATAGCTTCTCGCCATTCGGGAAATTTTGAGGCTGCATTGTAGTTTGTGGGTTCATCAGGGATGACAGTTGAAAGAGAGCAAGAGGGCCAAGGTACGGTGCCGTCATGACGAACAAGAGGCTTGGTGATATTGTTGTGAAGACGTGTGGTCATCGGATGGGGAATAGCAGGGTTAATTGGTAGAAATGTAGGAGGTGTGGTGGGCTGGCCTAGAGGAAGCCTCTGTTGGAGCAGGGGAGTGCTCATTCAAGGATGGATGATTGTGGGTATGTGATGGGTTTAAAGTATTGGGCTCAGAGAAGGAGAAAATGGGTAAGCCAATATGAGACGAATTATGGGAACTGAGGGACTGTTTTGTAGGAAGTTGAGAGAAAGTAAAATGTGACTCATGGAATAAATCATCCCTAGAGATGTAATATTTAAGATTGACCCAATCATAGCAAATGTACCCTTTGTAATTGGAGGCATAGCCTAGAAAAATGGTGGGTGTAGAGCGGAAATTGAGTTTATTTTTGTTGTAAGGTCTAAGATTTGGAAATGCAAGGCAACAAAAGACTTTGAGAAAGTCATAATCTGAGAGTGTATGAAATAGAAATTCAAGAGGAGTTTTGTTATTGAGGATAGGGGTCGGAATTCGATTGATTAGATAAGTGGAGGTTTGAAAAGCAAAATCCCAATATTGAAGAGGGAGAGAAGAGTGTTTAAGGAGGATGAGACCCATCTCTACAATGCGACGGTGTCAAGTTTCAACACTCCCTTTTTGTTGATGGGAATAGGGACATGTGAGTCTATGAAGAATTCCATTGTCTTGGAGAAAGGTGATAACACGATTTATGAGCTAGTTTTAGGTAGTCATTTAGATAGATTTCTCACTCATTCATGCACGGTTTAGCACTAGTCCAATACGTTTTGCACTCAATTCACGTATTTTGTCGATATAGACGTCTACTCGGACTTTTGCTTGCTTTGTAGGTATTTTGGGAGATTTAAGAGCCTAATCGATACATCCGAGGATCATTCCTCGAGATGACACACTTCCGGACTCATTGGAATGCAAGCTAAGGGCTAAGGAGGACTCATGGAACCTTGCAAACACAAACCATGCACCAAATCATGGCTTAACGAGCCTAGGAGAAGCTTCTGTCAGAAACCACGGTCTAGACCCATTCCACGGCCGTGGAATATGCCCGTGGTTCTTGCCAGGACCACGTTGACAGCTGGCCACGATCTCTTCCATTGCTCTTGCATCCAAGTGGGTATTTAAAGGATTTTTGCAGCTGTAATTGGAGATCTCTCTCCTCTCTTCTTGACCTATCTTCTTCCCCAAAACTCTTGGCCATTGTTGCCTCTCTTCCAAGCACCCATTGTGGGTGTTCTTGGATGAGATTAGTGTAGATTTTCGTTTAAGAGTGAGATTAGAGTAGATTGAGTGAAGCTTCCATTATTGTCAAGTTGGATTAGCTCTTGGAGCCTTGTAAAGATTTGGTAACTTCTATCCTATGCTTTTAATGCCTTTTCTTTGGATTGTTCTTCATCATTTAACCATGACTTGCAAGCATGTTTTGATTGTGAAGTTTGATCTTGAAATGAATGTTATTGGCTAGATAGATGTGGATTCTAGAGTGAAGGAATAATGTTTGTGCTTTGGACTATGATTGTATTGCTTCCATGTTAGCTTAGGATCGATTTGTGTTCGAAATCCCAACTCGGAACCAAACCACGGCTTGTTCTTCATGCTTCCACGGCCGTGGTTTAGCATGATCCACCCGTGTTTTATTCTGTTGTTCTTATATTGTTGAATCTTGATGTTTGGATGTAGATGTGTTGAAATCCTAGTTTTTGTTGAGCTCAATCTAACTTAGGGCAACCTATTGTTAGCAAACTAATTGAGGAATGAGACTTACCCGGTAATTTCCCCTCTTAGATACCTAAGATGATGAACTCTAGGTAGTAGTGAGCCAAAAAAGCCGCTATTGGATTGAGTGTGCTAGGATCGTTACCTAAGACTTACCTTTTCCGAGACTTACCCGGTAAGGAGGGGTTTGACCCTTAGGTAGTGGCCGGTTTGTGTGAAATTCCATCCTTTAGGCTCTTTGAGACTTACCCGGTGATGAGACCTTAGGATTGGATTAGTGGATGCATGAGACTTACCCGGTAATTGCTCCCATTAGAGAAACACCCAACTCCGAACAACCACAACCTTCCTTAGACCTTTAGAAACATGAGTCCATAGTCATATTCGGAATTCCGAACCTCTAGAATCCATTTCCTTACCTCTTATCTCTCATCTTTCGTTTGTGTTTTGTGTTGCTTGATTGTGTTGATATATTTTTGATCTTTGTTTGATCACTCAAAACCCTCCAAAAACATTGTGTTTTCCATTTTCTTTATTCCTCATCTTATCTTAGTCTAGATTCACACTATTTTCGATCATTGAATGACTTAGTTTCACCTCAGTCCTTGAGTTCGACCTCGGAATACTTTCCTTTCTACAAAACGACCCGTACACTGCGGGTTTCGCTAGGTAGTTTAGGATTTAGTTCGAGTTATAAATGTAAAGCTTTTTGTGCTATTTCCTAGCGTGACAAGTTTTTGGCGCCGTTGCCGGGGACTAGGTTAAGATTAAGTCATTTGCTTTTGATTGTTTTTAGTGTTTATCTTTCTTGTTACTTTTGATCTTGTGTTGTTTTTGTCTTTGCCTTTTCATGTTTGCCATGGACGGATTGTACCTCCAAGACGACCTTGACAACATGGAGTATGAGGAGTGGATGGAAGGCCAAGATCTAGGACCTCTCCATGATGAGTTTGAGTATTGGGAGGAGTTCAATGCCTATCATGAGTCCCATGATCAAGCTCACATGACTACTTTACCTCATGAGGAACCTCACCATCAACCTCACAATGACCGAGTGGAATCAATGCTAGAAGAAATGTTGAGGAAGATGGATGATCTAGAGAGCAACCTTGCTTCCATTTCTAGTTCCCACATGGAGCTTGAAACGTAAGTTTGTCATCAAGAGGAGGTTCACTATGAGGAGATCCAAGAATTGCCCGATTCAACCATAACCAATAGAAGCCTTGAGGAAGAGTTGAATGAAGCTCGAGAGCAATTGTGGTTAAGGGATTTGGCCCTGAAGGAAGAAAGGAGATTGAATACCGAGAGAGAGGAACGAATGAGGAGGAAGATTGAGGAGATTAGGAATGCTCTTATGCTAGGAGATCCTACCATTCTCCAAGGTTCACCTCCACCTCCTTCACCTTTGGAGGAGTGCAATGAAGAACTCTCATCCCCGGACATCCTTGCCATCAATCCCGGAACCACACTCGAAGAGCACATGAGGAATGAAGCCAACAAAGAGAACCACGCCCGTGGAGTACAAATCACGGCCGTGGAAGCTAACAGAGAGAACTACGGCCGTGGATTACAAATCACGCCCGTGGAAGCTGCTTTCCTAGGCGATCCTAAGCCACTTTCAGCTCCCTCCGACCCTTTCTTGCTTGCTCGGAGTACACATGAAGATTGGAGCCCCTTTCCTAAGGATTCTCCATTATTGAATGATGGAGACAAGCATGATGGATCCATGATGGCTATGAAGTACTTCAATGAAGGATTCTTTCCAAGAATCGGCTTTCTTCGGATCATAGAGGATGAGGATGACAAGCGTTTCACCGGTGTGACCGCGGAGTATAAATTGCCTAAGTATGGGGTGGCATCTATGGTTGCAACTCCATACTATCATCAAGGAAGCGGTGATGAAGGAGTCTACTACTCACCGGTGAAGAGAGAACTTAAAGTTTATTTGGGCATCAAGTGGCCTTTGCTTGTCATCATGGATTCCGGCAAGAGATGGTTGCTTGGACTCCTCAAGCAAACCATGGTATTCGAGGTGGATTGACATATCCACGGGGTTTGGTCAAGCTAATGACCTAAAAGAAGCGCTTAATGGGAGGCAACCCATTGGTACAACTCTTTCCCTTTTCTTTTTCATTTTTGCTTTTGTTTTTGCTTTTTTGTGTTTTTGTGTTTTGTGTTTGTGTGGAAGATCGTAGGTAATAAAGAAGCCTTGCAAAAGAAGTCGATGATGATGATTCCGTTTTCAAACATGGGTGGAGCGGACGTGAGGCTTGGACGGCTTGAGGTGTCTTGTTAGATGGAAGAGCTCCCATCTCACATATACCTTGGCGCGGGTCTCGACGCCGGAATGATTATGAAGAGCTCTCTACCATGCTTGATCGATCATCCATCACCACCACTCCACACGAGTTCATCCCAAATACCGAAAGCAAACCATTTTACATTGTGAGAACCTTCTTACACTCTTCTTTACTTGAATACCACATTGGGGACAATGTGCTTCTAAGTATGGGGTGGGGTTTGCATGATCCTTTGCATGACTAGCATCTAGGATAGTTTAATATTTGCACATATCTTGCATTGTACATATATTATCTCAAAATTCCAAAAAAATCAGAAAATTTAAAAAATTTTGTGCTTTCTAGGCTTGGATATGACCCTAATGATGAACTTTGTCTTGTGGATTGGCTATGGATGGCCTTGTGTGTTTAAGTGATGATGCATATGTGGACTTGAAATACTTATCTTGAATTCCATGAATGACTTGTGATTATGATGTTTGCCTTGATTTGATTGAGATTTGAAAGTCGAAATTGCATGCTAGTTCTTGCACATCAATTAGGAGTGATTAAGGCAATTCATCTTCCTCTACTTCTCATCTTGATCATGTTGCTTGAGCACCTCAATTGAGATAAATTTGACCTCTTTTGACCCATCCGGGAATAGGAGCATGTTAGTGTGTTGATGTGTGTGAAAAGCAAGTGTGGGGGTGAAGTTGTTGATGAAAAGAATATCATGAATGAAGTGCTGAAATTGTTGTGAAAGTGTAGCCAAAAATATAGGTTTGGGGACATCGGTTTAAATGACAAGTAACTCGGTACACTTCACATAATCGGGTGTTGGTGCCTTGCCAAAGTCAAATAAACTGATAGTCCTAACGAGCTTTGGTATGTGTGCCCGGTGTGGATGCACCTCGAAAAATAGAAAAAGCCCGAGGATGGCCAATCACCAAGGTTTCGGCTTTTGTACACCAATGCCATTGTCTCAAAAATAAAAGAAAGAAAGAAAAGAAAATGAAGAAAAATATACACTTGAGGGAAGTTGATAAGAAATGTGAAGTTGTGGTTGTTTAGTTCCTTTCCCGGATTAGCATCACATAGCCTAGAAAATTCCCACCTAATCACAACGTTTCTTGGCCTTCTATTTTTCAAGTCCTTTTGACCTACTTGCATGTGTGTAAGGCTAAGTAATTTAGATTGGATATGCTCATGATTATCTTGACTTCTTCATCCTTACATTTCATTGCATGCTATCAAGTTAAGTGTAATTGTCTTTCCATGCTTTCATTTATTTGATACATGAATGCTTATCCATGACCATGAAACATGACTATGAAGGTGATCCAATAGTAGAAGCACAAACCAAAAAGATTTTGCCATTTTTCTGCATGCATAAATCATGTCATCTCTTAGTCTATAGTTGGGAATTTGCTCGGGGACGAGCAAACCTTAAGTATGGGGTATTTTGATAACACGATTTATGAGCTAGTTTTAGGTAGTCATTTAGATAGATTTCTCACTCATTCATGCACGGTTTAGCACTAGTCCAATACGTTTTGCACTCAATTCACGTATTTTGTCGATATAGACGTCTACTCGGACTTTTGCTTGCTTTGTAGGTATTTTGGGAGATTTAAGAGCCTAATCGATACATCCGAGGATCATTCCTCGAGATGACACACTTCCGGACTCATTGGAATGCAAGCTAAGGGCTAAGGAGGACTCATGGAACCTTGCAAACACAAACCATGCACCAAATCATGGCTTAACGAGCCTAGGAGAAGCTTCTGTCAGAAACCACGGTCTAGACCCATTCCACGGCCGTGGTATATGCCCGTGGTTCTTGCCAGGACCACGTTGACAGCTGGCCACGATCTCTTCCATTGCTCTTGCATCCAAGTGGGTATTTAAAGGATTTTTGCAGCTGTAATTGGAGATCTCTCTCCTCTCTTCTTGACCTATCTTCTTCCCCAAAACTCTTGGCCATTGTTGCCTCTCTTCCAAGCACCCATTGTGGGTGTTCTTGGATGAGATTAGTGTAGATTTTCGTTTAAGAGTGAGATTAGAGTAGATTGAGTGAAGCTTCCATTATTGTCAAGTTGGATTAGCTCTTGGAGCCTTGTAAAGATTTGGTAACTTCTATCCTATGCTTTTAATGCCTTTTCTTTGGATTGTTCTTCATCATTTAACCATGACTTGCAAGCATGTTTTGATTGTGAAGTTTGATCTTGAAATGAATGTTATTGGCTAGATAGATGTGGATTCTAGAGTGAAGGAATAATGTTTGTGCTTTGGACTATGATTGTATTGCTTCCATGTTAGCTTAGGATCGATTTGTGTTCGAAATCCCAACTCGGAACCAAACCACGGCTTGTTCTTCATGCTTCCACGGCCGTGGTTTAGCATGATCCACCCGTGTTTTATTCTGTTGTTCTTATATTGTTGAATCTTGATGTTTGGATGTAGATGTGTTGAAATCCTAGTTTTTGTTGAGCTCAATCTAACTTAGGGCAACCTATTGTTAGCAAACTAATTGAGGAATGAGACTTACCCGGTAATTTCCCCTCTTAGATACCTAAGATGATGAACTCTAGGTAGTAGTGAGCCAAAAAAGCCGCTATTGGATTGAGTGTGCTAGGATCGTTACCTAAGACTTACCTTTTCCGAGACTTACCCGGTAAGGAGGGGTTTGACCCTTAGGTAGTGGCCGGTTTGTGTGAAATTCCATCCTTTAGGCTCTTTGAGACTTACCCGGTGATGAGACCTTAGGATTGGATTAGTGGATGCATGAGACTTACCCGGTAATTGCTCCCATTAGAGAAACACCCAACTCCGAACAACCACAACCTTCCTTAGACCTTTAGAAACATGAGTCCATAGTCATATTCGGAATTCCGAACCTCTAGAATCCATTTCCTTACCTCTTATCTCTCATCTTTCGTTTGTGTTTTGTGTTGCTTGATTGTGTTGATATATTTTTGATCTTTGTTTGATCACTCAAAACCCTCCAAAAACATTGTGTTTTCCATTTTCTTTATTCCTCATCTTATCTTAGTCTAGATTCACACTATTTTCGATCATTGAATGACTTAGTTTCACCTCAGTCCTTGAGTTTGACCTCGGAATACTTTCCTTTCTACAAAACGACCCGTACACTGCGGGTTTCGCTAGGTAGTTTAGGATTTAGTTCGAGTTATAAATGTAAAGCTTTTTGTGCTATTTCCTAGCGTGACAAGTTTTTGGCGCCGTTGCCGGGGACTAGGTTAAGATTAAGTCATTTGCTTTTGATTGTTTTTAGTGTTTATCTTTCTTGTTACTTTTGATCTTGTGTTGTTTTTGTCTTTGCCTTTTCATGTTTGCCATGGACGGATTGTACCTCCAAGACGACCTTGACAACATGGAGTATGAGGAGTGGATGGAAGGCCAAGATCTAGGACCTCTCCATGATGAGTTTGAGTATTGGGAGGAGTTCAATGCCTATCATGAGTCCCATGATCAAGCTCACATGACTACTTTACCTCATGAGGAACCTCACCATCAACCTCACAATGACCGAGTGGAATCAATGCTAGAAGAAATGTTGAGGAAGATGGATGATCTAGAGAGCAACCTTGCTTCCATTTCTAGTTCCCACATGGAGCTTGAAACGTAAGTTTGTCATCAAGAGGAGGTTCACTATGAGGAGATCCAAGAATTGCCCGATTCAACCATAACCAATAGAAGCCTTGAGGAAGAGTTGAATGAAGCTCGAGAGCAATTGTGGTTAAGGGATTTGGCCCTGAAGGAAGAAAGGAGATTGAATACCGAGAGAGAGGAACGAATGAGGAGGAAGATTGAGGAGATTAGGAATGCTCTTATGCTAGGAGATCCTACCATTCTCCAAGGTTCACCTCCACCTCCTTCACCTTTGGAGGAGTGCAATGAAGAACTCTCATCCCCGGACATCCTTGCCATCAATCCCGGAACCACACTCGAAGAGCACATGAGGAATGAAGCCAACAAAGAGAACCACGCCCGTGGAGTACAAATCACGGCCGTGGAAGCTAACAGAGAGAACTACGGCCGTGGATTACAAATCACGCCCGTGGAAGCTGCTTTCCTAGGCGATCCTAAGCCACTTTCAGCTCCCTCCGACCCTTTCTTGCTTGCTCGGAGTACACATGAAGATTGGAGCCCCTTTCCTAAGGATTCTCCATTATTGAATGATGGAGACAAGCATGATGGATCCATGATGGCTATGAAGTACTTCAATGAAGGATTCTTTCCAAGAATCGGCTTTCTTCGGATCATAGAGGATGAGGATGACAAGCGTTTCACCGGTGTGACCGCGGAGTATAAATTGCCTAAGTATGGGGTGGCATCTATGGTTGCAACTCCATACTATCATCAAGGAAGCGGTGATGAAGGAGTCTACTACTCACCGGTGAAGAGAGAACTTAAAGTTTATTTGGGCATCAAGTGGCCTTTGCTTGTCATCATGGATTCCGGCAAGAGATGGTTGCTTGGACTCCTCAAGCAAACCATGGTATTCGAGGTGGATTGACATATCCACGGGGTTTGGTCAAGCTAATGACCTAAAAGAAGCGCTTAATGGGAGGCAACCCATTGGTACAACTCTTTCCCTTTTCTTTTTCATTTTTGCTTTTGTTTTTGCTTTTTTGTGTTTTTGTGTTTTGTGTTTGTGTGGAAGATCGTAGGTAATAAAGAAGCCTTGCAAAAGAAGTCGATGATGATGATTCCGTTTTCAAACATGGGTGGAGCGGACGTGAGGCTTGGACGGCTTGAGGTGTCTTGTTAGATGGAAGAGCTCCCATCTCACATATACCTTGGCGCGGGTCTCGACGCCGGAATGATTATGAAGAGCTCTCTACCATGCTTGATCGATCATCCATCACCACCACTCCACACGAGTTCATCCCAAATACCGAAGCAAATCATTTTACATTGTGAGAACCTTCTTTCACTCTCTACTTGAATACCACATTGGGGACAATGTGTTTCTAAGTATGGGGTGGGGTTTGCATGATCCTATGCATGATGAGCATCTAGGGTAGTTTAATATTTGCACATATCTTGCATTGTATATATTCATTTCGAAAATTCCATAAAAATCAGAAAATTTAAAAATTTTTGTGCTTTCTAGGCTTGGATATGACCCTAATGATGAACCTTGTCTTGTGGATTGGCTATGGATGGCTTTGTGTGTTTAATTGATGATGCATATGTGGACTTGAAATACTTATCTTGAATTCCATGAATGACTTGTGATTATGATGCTTGTCTTGATTTAATTGGGGATTGAAAGTCGAAATTGCATGCTAGTTCTTGCACATCAATTAGGAGTGATTAAGGCAATTCATCTTCCTCTACTTCTCATCTTGATCATGTTGCTTGAGCACCTCAATTGAGATAAATTTGACCTCTTTTGACCCATCCGGGAATAGGAGCATGTTAGTGTGTTGATGTGTGTGAAAAGCAAGTGTGGGGTGAAGATGTTGATATTATGAATGTTGTGAATGAAGTGCTGAAATTGTTGTGAAAGTGTAGCCAAAAATATAGGTTTGGGGACGTCGGTTTAAATGACAAGTAACTCGGTACACTTCACATGATCGGGTGTTGGTGCCTTGTCAAAGTCAAATAAACCGATAGTCCTAACGAGCTTTGGTATGTGTGCCCGGTGTGGATGCACCTCGAAAAATAAAAGAGTCCGAGGAAGGCTAATCACCAAGGTTTCGGCTTTTGTACACCAATGCCATTGTCTCAAAAATAAAATAAAAGAAAGAAAAGAAAATGAAGAAAAATATACACTTGAGGGAAGTTGATAAGAAATGTGAAGTTGTGGTTGTTTAGTTCCTTTCCCGGATTAGCATCACATAGCCTAGAAAATTCCCACCTAATCACAACGTTTCTTGGCCTTCTATTTTTCAAGTCCTTTTGACCTACTTGCATGTGTGTAAGGCTAAGTAATTTAGATTGGATATGCTCATGATTATCTTGACTTCTTCATCCTTACATTTCATTGCATGCTATCAAGTTAAGTGTAATTGTCTTTCCATGCTTTCATTTATTTGATACATGAATGCTTATCCATGACCATGAAACATGACTATGAAGGTGATCCAATAGTAGAAGCACAAACCAAAAAGATTTTGCCATTTTTCTGCATGCATAAATCATGTCATCTCTTAGTCTATAGTTGGGAATTTGCTCGGGGACGAGCAAACCTTAAGTATGGGGTATTTTGATAACACGATTTATGAGCTAGTTTTAGGTAGTCATTTAGATAGATTTCTCACTCATTCATGCACGGTTTAGCACTAGTCCAATACGTTTTGCACTCAATTCACGTATTTTGTCGATATAGACGTCTACTCGGACTTTTGCTTGCTTTGTAGGTATTTTGGGAGATTTAAGAGCCTAATCGATACATCCGAGGATCATTCCTCGAGATGACACACTTCCGGACTCATTGGAATGCAAGCTAAGGGCTAAGGAGGACTCATGGAACCTTGCAAACACAAACCATGCACCAAATCATGGCTTAACGAGCCTAGGAGAAGCTTCTGTCAGAAACCACGGTCTAGACCCATTCCACGGCCGTGGAATATGCCCGTGGTTCTTGCCAGGACCACGTTGACAGCTGGCCACGATCTCTTCCATTGCTCTTGCATCCAAGTGGGTATTTAAAGGATTTTTGCAGCTGTAATTGGAGATCTCTCTCCTCTCTTCTTGACCTATCTTCTTCCCCAAAACTCTTGGCCATTGTTGCCTCTCTTCCAAGCACCCATTGTGGGTGTTCTTGGATGAGATTAGTGTAGATTTTCGTTTAAGAGTGAGATTAGAGTAGATTGAGTGAAGCTTCCATTATTGTCAAGTTGGATTAGCTCTTGGAGCCTTGTAAAGATTTGGTAACTTCTATCCTATGCTTTTAATGCCTTTTCTTTGGATTGTTCTTCATCATTTAACCATGACTTGCAAGCATGTTTTGATTGTGAAGTTTGATCTTGAAATGAATGTTATTGGCTAGATAGATGTGGATTCTAGAGTGAAGGAATAATGTTTGTGCTTTGGACTATGATTGTATTGCTTCCATGTTAGCTTAGGATCGATTTGTGTTCGAAATCCCAACTCGGAACCAAACCACGGCTTGTTCTTCATGCTTCCACGGCCGTGGTTTAGCATGATCCACCCGTGTTTTATTCTGTTGTTCTTATATTGTTGAATCTTGATGTTTGGATGTAGATGTGTTGAAATCCTAGTTTTTGTTGAGCTCAATCTAACTTAGGGCAACCTATTGTTAGCAAACTAATTGAGGAATGAGACTTACCCGGTAATTTCCCCTCTTAGATACCTAAGATGATGAACTCTAGGTAGTAGTGAGCCAAAAAAGCCGCTATTGGATTGAGTGTGCTAGGATCGTTACCTAAGACTTACCTTTTCCGAGACTTACCCGGTAAGGAGGGGTTTGACCCTTAGGTAGTGGCCGGTTTGTGTGGAATTCCATCCTTTAGGCTCTTTGAGACTTACCCGGTGATGAGACCTTAGGATTGGATTAGTGGATGCATGAGACTTACCCGGTAATTGCTCCCATTAGAGAAACACCCAACTCCGAACAACCACAACCTTCCTTAGACCTTTAGAAACATGAGTCCATAGTCATATTCGGAATTCCGAACCTCTAGAATCCATTTCCTTACCTCTTATCTCTCATCTTTTGTTTGTGTTTTGTGTTGCTTGATTTTGTTGATATATTTGTGATCTTTGTTTGATCACCCAAAACCCTCCAAAAACATTGTGTTTTCCATTTTCTTTATTCCTCATCTTATCTTAGTCTAGATTTACACTATTTTCGATCAATCGAATGACTTAGTTTCACCTCAGTCCTTGAGTTCGACCTCGGAATACTTATCTTGCTACATACGTCCCGTACACTGCGGGTTTCGCTAGGTAGTTTAGGATGTAGTTCGAGTTATAAATGTAAAGCTTTTTGTGCTATTTCCTAGCGTGACAAGTTTTTGGCGCCGTTGCCGGGGACTAGGTTAAGATTAAGTCATTTGCTTTTGATTGTTTTTAGTGTTTATCTTTCTTGTTACTTTTGATCTTGTGTTGTTTTTGTCTTTGCCTTTTCATGTTTGCCATGGACGGATTGTACCTCCAAGACGACCTTGACAACATGGAGTATGAGGAGTGGATGGAAGGCCAAGATCTAGGACCTCTCCATGATGAGTTTGAGTATTGGGAGGAGTTCAATGCCTATCATGAGTCCCATGATCAAGCTCACATGACTACTTTACCTCATGAGGAACCTCACCATCAACCTCACAATGACCGAGTGGAATCAATGCTAGAAGAAATGTTGAGGAAGATGGATGATCTAGAGAGCAACCTTGCTTCCATTTCTAGTTCCCACATGAAGCTTGAAACGGAAGTTTGTCATCAAGAGGAGGTTCACTATGAGGAGATCCAAGAATTTTCCGATTCAACCATAACCAATAGAAGCCTTGAGGAAGAGTTGAATGAAGCTCGAGAGCAATTGTGGTTAAAGGATTTGGCCCTGAAGGAAGAAAGGAGATTGAATACCGAGAGAGAGGAACGAATGAGGAGGGAGATTGAGGAGATTAGGAATGCTCTTATGCTAGGAGATCCTACCATTCTCCAAGGTTCACCTCCACCTCCTTCACCTTTGGAGGAGTGCAATGAAGAACTCTCATCCCCGGACATCCTTGCCATCAATCCCGGAACCACACTCGAAGAGCACATGAGGAATGAAGCCAACAAAGAGAACCACGCCCGTGGAGTACAAATCACGGTCGTGGAAGCTAACAGAAAGAACTACGGCCGTGGAGTACAAATCACGCCCGTGGAAGCTGCTTTCCTAGGCGATCCTAAGCCACTTTCAGCTCCCTCCGACCCTTTCTTGCTTGCTCGGAGTACACACGAAGATTGGAGCCCCTTTCCTAAGGATTCTCCATTATTGAATGATGGAGACAAGCATGATGGATCCATGATGGCTATGAAGTACTTCAATGAAGGATTCTTTCCAAGAATCGGCTTTCTTCGGATCATAGAGGATGAGGATGACAAGTGTTTCACCGGTGTGACCGCGGAGTATAAATTGCCTAAGTATGGGGTGGCATCTATGGTTGCAACTCCATACTATCATCAAGGAAGCGGTGATGAAGGAGTCTACTACTCACCGGTGAAGAGAGAACTTAAAGTTTATTTGGGCATCAAGTGGCCTTTGCTTGTCATCATGGATTCCGGCAAGAGATGGTTGCTTGGACTCCTCAAGCAAACCATGGTATTCGAGGTGGATTGACATATCCACGGGGTTTGGTCAAGCTAATGACCTAAAAGAAGCGCTTAATGGGAGGCAACCCATTGGTACAACTCTTTCCCTTTTCTTTTTCATTTTTGCTTTTGTTTTTGCTTTTTTGTGTTTTTGTGTTTTGTGTTTGTGTGGAAGATCGTAGGTAATAAAGAAGCCTTGCAAAAGAAGTCGATGATGATGATTCCGTTTTCAAACATGGGTGGAGCGGACGTGAGGCTTGGACGGCTTGAGGTGTCTTGTTAGATGGAAGAGCTCCCATCTCACATATACCTTGGCGCGGGTCTCGACGCCGGAATGATTATGAAGAGCTCTCTACCATGCTTGATCGATCATCCATCACCACCACTCCACACGAGTTCATCCCAAATACCGAAAGCAAACCATTTTACATTGTGAGAACCTTCTTACACTCTTCTTTACTTGAATACCACATTGGGGACAATGTGCTTCTAAGTATGGGGTGGGGTTTGCATGATCCTTTGCATGACTAGCATCTAGGATAGTTTCGTTTTAATTGTCACATGTTTCTTTTCATGTTTGCATTGTACATATATTATCTCAAAATCCAAAAAAATCAGAAAATTTAAAAAAAAAAAAAAAATTTTGTGCTTTCTAGGCTTGGATATGACCCTAATGATGAACTTTGTCTTGTGGATTGGCTATGGATGGCCTTGTGTGTTTAAGTGATGATGCATATGTGGACTTGAAATACTTATCTTGAATTCCATGAATGACTTGTGATTATGATGTTTGCCTTGATTTGATTGAGATTTGAAAGTCGAAATTGCATGCTAGTTCTTGCACATCAATTAGGAGTGATTAAGGCAATTCATCTTCCTCTACTTCTCATCTTGATCATGTTGCTTGAGCACCTCAATTGAGATAAATTTGACCTCTTTTGACCCATCCGGGAATAGGAGCATGTTAGTGTGTTGATGTGTGTGAAAAGCAAGTGTGGGGGTGAAGTTGTTGATGAAAAGAATATCATGAATGAAGTGCTGAAATTGTTGTGAAAGTGTAGCCAAAAATATAGGTTTGGGGACATCGGTTTAAATGACAAGTAACTCGGTACACTTCACATAATCGGGTGTTGGTGCCTTGCCAAAGTCAAATAAACTGATAGTCCTAACGAGCTTTGGTATGTGTGCCCGGTGTGGATGCACCTCGAAAAATAGAAAAAGCCCGAGGATGGCCAATCACCAAGGTTTCGGCTTTTGTACACCAATGCCATTGTCTCAAAAATAAAAGAAAGAAAGAAAAGAAAATGAAGAAAAATATACACTTGAGGGAAGTTGATAAGAAATGTGAAGTTGTGGTTGTTTAGTTCCTTTCCCGGATTAGCATCACATAGCCTAGAAAATTCCCACCTAATCACAACGTTTCTTGGCCTTCTATTTTTCAAGTCCTTTTGACCTACTTGCATGTGTGTAAGGCTAAGTAATTTAGATTGGATATGCTCATGATTATCTTGACTTCTTCATCCTTACATTTCATTGCATGCTATCAAGTTAAGTGTAATTGTCTTTCCATGCTTTCATTTATTTGATACATGAATGCTTATCCATGACCATGAAACATGACTATGAAGGTGATCCAATAGTAGAAGCACAAACCAAAAAGATTTTGCCATTTTTCTGCATGCATAAATCATGTCATCTCTTAGTCTATAGTTGGGAATTTGCTCGGGGACGAGCAAACCTTAAGTATGGGGTATTTTGATAACACGATTTATGAGCTAGTTTTAGGTAGTCATTTAGATAGATTTCTCACTCATTCATGCACGGTTTAGCACTAGTCCAATACGTTTTGCACTCAATTCACGTATTTTGTCGATATAGACGTCTACTCGGACTTTTGCTTGCTTTGTAGGTATTTTGGGAGATTTAAGAGCCTAATCGATACATCCGAGGATCATTCCTCGAGATGACACACTTCCGGACTCATTGGAATGCAAGCTAAGGGCTAAGGAGGACTCATGGAACCTTGCAAACACAAACCATGCACCAAATCATGGCTTAACGAGCCTAGGAGAAGCTTCTGTCAGAAACCACGGTCTAGACCCATTCCACGGCCGTGGAATATGCCCGTGGTTCTTGCCAGGACCACGTTGACAGCTGGCCACGATCTCTTCCATTGCTCTTGCATCCAAGTGGGTATTTAAAGGATTTTTGCAGCTGTAATTGGAGATCTCTCTCCTCTCTTCTTGACCTATCTTCTTCCCCAAAACTCTTGGCCATTGTTGCCTCTCTTCCAAGCACCCATTGTGGGTGTTCTTGGATGAGATTAGTGTAGATTTTCGTTTAAGAGTGAGATTAGAGTAGATTGAGTGAAGCTTCCATTATTGTCAAGTTGGATTAGCTCTTGGAGCCTTGTAAAGATTTGGTAACTTCTATCCTATGCTTTTAATGCCTTTTCTTTGGATTGTTCTTCATCATTTAACCATGACTTGCAAGCATGTTTTGATTGTGAAGTTTGATCTTGAAATGAATGTTATTGGCTAGATAGATGTGGATTCTAGAGTGAAGGAATAATGTTTGTGCTTTGGACTATGATTGTATTGCTTCCATGTTAGCTTAGGATCGATTTGTGTTCGAAATCCCAACTCGGAACCAAACCACGGCTTGTTCTTCATGCTTCCACGGCCGTGGTTTAGCATGATCCACCCGTGTTTTATTCTGTTGTTCTTATATTGTTGAATCTTGATGTTTGGATGTAGATGTGTTGAAATCCTAGTTTTTGTTGAGCTCAATCTAACTTAGGGCAACCTATTGTTAGCAAACTAATTGAGGAATGAGACTTACCCGGTAATTTCCCCTCTTAGATACCTAAGATGATGAACTCTAGGTAGTAGTGAGCCAAAAAAGCCGCTATTGGATTGAGTGTGCTAGGATCGTTACCTAAGACTTACCTTTTCCGAGACTTACCCGGTAAGGAGGGGTTTGACCCTTAGGTAGTGGCCGGTTTGTGTGAAATTCCATCCTTTAGGCTCTTTGAGACTTACCCGGTGATGAGACCTTAGGATTGGATTAGTGGATGCATGAGACTTACCCGGTAATTGCTCCCATTAGAGAAACACCCAACTCCGAACAACCACAACCTTCCTTAGACCTTTAGAAACATGAGTCCATAGTCATATTCGGAATTCCGAACCTCTAGAATCCATTTCCTTACCTCTTATCTCTCATCTTTCGTTTGTGTTTTGTGTTGCTTGATTGTGTTGATATATTTTTGATCTTTGTTTGATCACTCAAAACCCTCCAAAAACATTGTGTTTTCCATTTTCTTTATTCCTCATCTTATCTTAGTCTAGATTCACACTATTTTCGATCATTGAATGACTTAGTTTCACCTCAGTCCTTGAGTTCGACCTCGGAATACTTTCCTTTCTACAAAACGACCCGTACACTGCGGGTTTCGCTAGGTAGTTTAGGATTTAGTTCGAGTTATAAATGTAAAGCTTTTTGTGCTATTTCCTAGCGTGACAAGTTTTTGGCGCCGTTGCCGGGGACTAGGTTAAGATTAAGTCATTTGCTTTTGATTGTTTTTAGTGTTTATCTTTCTTGTTACTTTTGATCTTGTGTTGTTTTTGTCTTTGCCTTTTCATGTTTGCCATGGACGGATTGTACCTCCAAGACGACCTTGACAACATGGAGTATGAGGAGTGGATGGAAGGCCAAGATCTAGGACCTCTCCATGATGAGTTTGAGTATTGGGAGGAGTTCAATGCCTATCATGAGTCCCATGATCAAGCTCACATGACTACTTTACCTCATGAGGAACCTCACCATCAACCTCACAATGACCGAGTGGAATCAATGCTAGAAGAAATGTTGAGGAAGATGGATGATCTAGAGAGCAACCTTGCTTCCATTTCTAGTTCCCACATGGAGCTTGAAACGTAAGTTTGTCATCAAGAGGAGGTTCACTATGAGGAGATCCAAGAATTGCCCGATTCAACCATAACCAATAGAAGCCTTGAGGAAGAGTTGAATGAAGCTCGAGAGCAATTGTGGTTAAGGGATTTGGCCCTGAAGGAAGAAAGGAGATTGAATACCGAGAGAGAGGAACGAATGAGGAGGAAGATTGAGGAGATTAGGAATGCTCTTATGCTAGGAGATCCTACCATTCTCCAAGGTTCACCTCCACCTCCTTCACCTTTGGAGGAGTGCAATGAAGAACTCTCATCCCCGGACATCCTTGCCATCAATCCCGGAACCACACTCGAAGAGCACATGAGGAATGAAGCCAACAAAGAGAACCACGCCCGTGGAGTACAAATCACGGCCGTGGAAGCTAACAGAGAGAACTACGGCCGTGGATTACAAATCACGCCCGTGGAAGCTGCTTTCCTAGGCGATCCTAAGCCACTTTCAGCTCCCTCCGACCCTTTCTTGCTTGCTCGGAGTACACATGAAGATTGGAGCCCCTTTCCTAAGGATTCTCCATTATTGAATGATGGAGACAAGCATGATGGATCCATGATGGCTATGAAGTACTTCAATGAAGGATTCTTTCCAAGAATCGGCTTTCTTCGGATCATAGAGGATGAGGATGACAAGCGTTTCACCGGTGTGACCGCGGAGTATAAATTGCCTAAGTATGGGGTGGCATCTATGGTTGCAACTCCATACTATCATCAAGGAAGCGGTGATGAAGGAGTCTACTACTCACCGGTGAAGAGAGAACTTAAAGTTTATTTGGGCATCAAGTGGCCTTTGCTTGTCATCATGGATTCCGGCAAGAGATGGTTGCTTGGACTCCTCAAGCAAACCATGGTATTCGAGGTGGATTGACATATCCACGGGGTTTGGTCAAGCTAATGACCTAAAAGAAGCGCTTAATGGGAGGCAACCCATTGGTACAACTCTTTCCCTTTTCTTTTTCATTTTTGCTTTTGTTTTTGCTTTTTTGTGTTTTTGTGTTTTGTGTTTGTGTGGAAGATCGTAGGTAATAAAGAAGCCTTGCAAAAGAAGTCGATGATGATGATTCCGTTTTCAAACATGGGTGGAGCGGACGTGAGGCTTGGACGGCTTGAGGTGTCTTGTTAGATGGAAGAGCTCCCATCTCACATATACCTTGGCGCGGGTCTCGACGCCGGAATGATTATGAAGAGCTCTCTACCATGCTTGATCGATCATCCATCACCACCACTCCACACGAGTTCATCCCAAATACCGAAAGCAAACCATTTTACATTGTGAGAACCTTCTTACACTCTTCTTTACTTGAATACCACATTGGGGACAATGTGCTTCTAAGTATGGGGTGGGGTTTGCATGATCCTTTGCATGACTAGCATCTAGGATAGTTTAATATTTGCACATATCTTGCATTGTAAATATTTATTTCGAAAATTCCAAAAAAATCAGAAAATTTAAAAAATTTTGTGCTTTCTAGGCTTGGATATGACCCTAATGATGAACTTTGTCTTGTGGATTGGCTATGGATGGCCTTGTGTGTTTAAGTGATGATGCATATGTGGACTTGAAATACTTATCTTGAATTCCATGAATGACTTGTGATTATGATGTTTGCCTTGATTTGATTGAGATTTGAAAGTCGAAATTGCATGCTAGTTCTTGCACATCAATTAGGAGTGATTAAGGCAATTCATCTTCCTCTACTTCTCATCTTGATCATGTTGCTTGAGCACCTCAATTGAGATAAATTTGACCTCTTTTGACCCATCCGGGAATAGGAGCATGTTAGTGTGTTGATGTGTGTGAAAAGCAAGTGTGGGGGTGAAGTTGTTGATGAAAAGAATATCATGAATGAAGTGCTGAAATTGTTGTGAAAGTGTAGCCAAAAATATAGGTTTGGGGACATCGGTTTAAATGACAAGTAACTCGGTACACTTCACATAATCGGGTGTTGGTGCCTTGCCAAAGTCAAATAAACTGATAGTCCTAACGAGCTTTGGTATGTGTGCCCGGTGTGGATGCACCTCGAAAAATAGAAAAAGCCCGAGGATGGCCAATCACCAAGGTTTCGGCTTTTGTACACCAATGCCATTGTCTCAAAAATAAAAGAAAGAAAGAAAAGAAAATGAAGAAAAATATACACTTGAGGGAAGTTGATAAGAAATGTGAAGTTGTGGTTGTTTAGTTCCTTTCCCGGATTAGCATCACATAGCCTAGAAAATTCCCACCTAATCACAACGTTTCTTGGCCTTCTATTTTTCAAGTCCTTTTGACCTACTTGCATGTGTGTAAGGCTAAGTAATTTAGATTGGATATGCTCATGATTATCTTGACTTCTTCATCCTTACATTTCATTGCATGCTATCAAGTTAAGTGTAATTGTCTTTCCATGCTTTCATTTATTTGATACATGAATGCTTATCCATGACCATGAAACATGACTATGAAGGTGATCCAATAGTAGAAGCACAAACCAAAAAGATTTTGCCATTTTTCTGCATGCATAAATCATGTCATCTCTTAGTCTATAGTTGGGAATTTGCTCGGGGACGAGCAAACCTTAAGTATGGGGTATTTTGATAACACGATTTATGAGCTAGTTTTAGGTAGTCATTTAGATAGATTTCTCACTCATTCATGCACGGTTTAGCACTAGTCCAATACGTTTTGCACTCAATTCACGTATTTTGTCGATATAGACGTCTACTCGGACTTTTGCTTGCTTTGTAGGTATTTTGGGAGATTTAAGAGCCTAATCGATACATCCGAGGATCATTCCTCGAGATGACACACTTCCGGACTCATTGGAATGCAAGCTAAGGGCTAAGGAGGACTCATGGAACCTTGCAAACACAAACCATGCACCAAATCATGGCTTAACGAGCCTAGGAGAAGCTTCTGTCAGAAACCACGGTCTAGACCCATTCCACGGCCGTGGTATATGCCCGTGGTTCTTGCCAGGACCACGTTGACAGCTGGCCACGATCTCTTCCATTGCTCTTGCATCCAAGTGGGTATTTAAAGGATTTTTGCAGCTGTAATTGGAGATCTCTCTCCTCTCTTCTTGACCTATCTTCTTCCCCAAAACTCTTGGCCATTGTTGCCTCTCTTCCAAGCACCCATTGTGGGTGTTCTTGGATGAGATTAGTGTAGATTTTCGTTTAAGAGTGAGATTAGAGTAGATTGAGTGAAGCTTCCATTATTGTCAAGTTGGATTAGCTCTTGGAGCCTTGTAAAGATTTGGTAACTTCTATCCTATGCTTTTAATGCCTTTTCTTTGGATTGTTCTTCATCATTTAACCATGACTTGCAAGCATGTTTTGATTGTGAAGTTTGATCTTGAAATGAATGTTATTGGCTAGATAGATGTGGATTCTAGAGTGAAGGAATAATGTTTGTGCTTTGGACTATGATTGTATTGCTTCCATGTTAGCTTAGGATCGATTTGTGTTCGAAATCCCAACTCGGAACCAAACCACGGCTTGTTCTTCATGCTTCCACGGCCGTGGTTTAGCATGATCCACCCGTGTTTTATTCTGTTGTTCTTATATTGTTGAATCTTGATGTTTGGATGTAGATGTGTTGAAATCCTAGTTTTTGTTGAGCTCAATCTAACTTAGGGCAACCTATTGTTAGCAAACTAATTGAGGAATGAGACTTACCCGGTAATTTCCCCTCTTAGATACCTAAGATGATGAACTCTAGGTAGTAGTGAGCCAAAAAAGCCGCTATTGGATTGAGTGTGCTAGGATCGTTACCTAAGACTTACCTTTTCCGAGACTTACCCGGTAAGGAGGGGTTTGACCCTTAGGTAGTGGCCGGTTTGTGTGAAATTCCATCCTTTAGGCTCTTTGAGACTTACCCGGTGATGAGACCTTAGGATTGGATTAGTGGATGCATGAGACTTACCCGGTAATTGCTCCCATTAGAGAAACACCCAACTCCGAACAACCACAACCTTCCTTAGACCTTTAGAAACATGAGTCCATAGTCATATTCGGAATTCCGAACCTCTAGAATCCATTTCCTTACCTCTTATCTCTCATCTTTCGTTTGTGTTTTGTGTTGCTTGATTGTGTTGATATATTTTTGATCTTTGTTTGATCACTCAAAACCCTCCAAAAACATTGTGTTTTCCATTTTCTTTATTCCTCATCTTATCTTAGTCTAGATTCACACTATTTTCGATCATTGAATGACTTAGTTTCACCTCAGTCCTTGAGTTTGACCTCGGAATACTTTCCTTTCTACAAAACGACCCGTACACTGCGGGTTTCGCTAGGTAGTTTAGGATTTAGTTCGAGTTATAAATGTAAAGCTTTTTGTGTTATTTCCTAGCGTGACAAAAGGGGAGTATAGGTTTAAACTTGGTGCCACCATCCATTTGAATAGCTTTAATGGTAGTGGAAAGTTGATTTGTAATAAGTTTTATGAAGGTGGTAAGAATGGAAGAAACTTGAGATTTTGTTGCCAAAGGAAATAACCATATAAATTTTGACCAATCATCCACAATACAAAGA
Organism: Fagopyrum esculentum; assembly: GCA_033239045.1. NCBI lineage: Eukaryota > Viridiplantae > Streptophyta > Magnoliopsida > Caryophyllales > Polygonaceae > Fagopyrum > Fagopyrum esculentum. Next base: position 19,765,490 of record BSUD01000004.1, on the reverse strand, counting down.
TAATATCTATTTTCTTTGATAGAGAGTTTGTGAGATGGGCCCCAAACATCAACAAACAAAAGTTCAAGGGGTTTAGTGGATCTGGATGAAGAGGCCGGATGAGGGAGCTGATGGGCCTTGGCCCAATAGCAAGAGGTGCAGGGAAAAGTGGCTGTTGGGCCTTGTTCGTCATGGGCCTGAGGGATGATCTTCTTGTGAAGGAGAAATTGAAGGGTTATCCGTTTAGACATATGTCCAAGACGGCAGTGCCAGGTAGTAGTGGTGTTCGATGGAGGTGAAGGAGTGGTGGTGAGGAGAGCGATGTGGGTTGCCGGAAACCGACAAGCCTCCTTCAACGGGTCCCCGAAGAAGAGCCTCCTTTATCTTGGAATCCTTCACAATAAAACAGTCGGTGTGAAACTCAAAGAAGACAGTGTTATCACGACAAAATTGACTAACAGAGAGAAGGTTTTTTGAAATAGCAGGAGTATGAAGAATATAAGGAAGATTGAAAATGCGATTGGAGAAGGTAAAGGAGGAGGAACCATGATTTACGATGGGAATGGTAGAGCCATCGCCAAGGTAAACACAATATGTACCATCATAAGTCTAAGAATCAAATCGGAGATTGGTTGCATCTGGTGTGTAGTGATTTGTGGTGCATGTATCCGGGTACCATTGAGAAGAGGTGGTGTGGTGTGCCTGCATTGATGGTGGAGGTGAGGCTTGGTACGCTTGATCAAAGCGGTGCCAATAGAAGAGGGCACTATGCCCTGGTTTGAAGCACACTTGACATGTGGGACGATTGTCCGGTGTCCAATGAAGTTGGAAGGTTGCCCACGACCTCGCCCTTGTTGAGAGGGAGATCGATTGTTGGGAGTAGAGGTTGATTGGTAGCCTCGATTTTGATTGCTGTCTCTGCCATGAGGAGAGTTGGAGTTGTAGTTGGAAGAGCGACCACGTCCTCTGTTGCCAAAACGAGTGAAGTTGGCCTCTGAGTTGTTTTGAGTGTTATTAGACGACATTGGAGGAGTAGGAAGGAGAGGGTTGGATTGATTTTGGAGACGAGCTTTGTGTACCAAAAGGTAAGAGAGAACCTGATTTGGTGTTGGTAGAAAAGGTTGAGTGGAAAGAGCTGTGACAATGGAGTCATAGTCAGACCCAAGTCCAACAAGAATGTAGGTGATAAGTTCAGAGTCAGATATGGCATGACCAGCTGAGGTGAGACTGGATGCCAAATTCTTGGCTCTGTGGTAATAAGCATGAACTGAGAGATCAGACTTTTTGAGAGAGGCGAGTTGGAGACGGGCATGGACATAACAAGTTGATCTCTGGTTAACCAAGAGGCATGAGCAGGGTTTGGGGCTGTATCAGTGAAGGGAGTTGGACAGGGAAGGGATTCATCAACGAAGCCAAATAGATTTTGTGTCCGAAGAAGAGATGAGACCTGCGCTTTCCAAAGGGGAAAGTTGCCTTGGGTTAATTTGACAGTAAGCAAATTTGTGAAGGAGGAGAAAGGAAGGTTTTGTGTGTTTTGTAAAGGTGGTGTTGGAGATGAGGAGGAGTCACCCTCATCTGTTTGGGAAGAAAGAGATGGCATATTAGGAAAAGCTGGACGTTTGTCCTTTTCTTAGCTCTGATACCATACAAGGTATTGAGGAAATGAAAAGATGCTTCTATATATTTCTTTCATCAGAGGATCATTACATTATATAGTGATTGATAAGCAATGGAAGTGAACAGGTGTCCTAGACAGCTTGCAATTTTGTTACAAGATTGGGCTGATGGACAGTGCTCGTATTGGGCCTAGTAGAATGAGATATCCGGTCAAGTGAAGGTTAGATACTACAAGCTACAAGCTATTCTCCGATTTTTTTGTGGATCACCAAAAGGTTTTGATGAAGAAGAGGGATCAAATACGAAAACATTCCACATTCCTCTAGCTTTCTAGACCTAGAAAATAGTGAGTTTGTCCAAGATCCTTCACTAGGAATTGGTTAGATAATGTTGATATAAATTTAGAGGAAAGAGATTTATTAGATGCATGCACCAACAAATCATCTACATATACCAATACGAAAACTTATTGCTTTTCATGACGAAAGATAAACAAAGAAGAATCATAGATAGAGGACTAAAACACATAGTGACGAGAGCATCACTCAGGTGAGAGAACCAAGCTCGATGAGCTTGCTTCAAGCCATAAAAAGTCTTATGAAGCTTATATATGTGAGTTGGAAATTGGAAATTGATGAAACCTGGGGGTTGGAAGACAAAAACATTTTCTTCAAGGGTACCATGTGTTATTTTATAAAATATAGTCCTTAGCGCTTAAATTAGAAGAGAGTGAGTAATGTCGTTCAAGGTCCTAAGGATACACTCAGCTTTACCATTTTGTGGTGAGGTTTGAGGACAAGCAAACCGGATTTGAATCCCTTGGCGATTACAAAAGGAGGTAAAGGAGTGATTATTGAACTCCCCACCGAGATCGCATTGAAATGATTTAATGAGGCAACCGAATTATGTTCCGACATACGAGTGAAAGTGAAGGAAATTTGCATAGGTATCCGATTTGTTTTTAAGCGGAAACACCAAAAACAAAATGTGTAAAGTCATCCAAAAACACAAGGTAGTAATGAAATCCGGATTTACTAACAATTGGGGAAGTCCAAATATCGCTATGTATTATATCAAATGGGGCATAAGTGTGCGATAAGAAATCATAAAACAGTAACCATTTGTGTTTGGAAATTTGGCAAGAATGACAAAGCATAGAGCGGGGCTCTTTCTTAGTAAAAATAAAATCATTTCTACGAAGAAAAGACAACACATGATCACCTGGATGTCCAGGACGGGCGTGCCAAAGGGTCGAGCTCGGAAGACTAGATGTGGTGGCGAGAGCTGTGTGTGGACGCGAGGAGGACGTTGGTGGTGTGACCGGGTAAGATGACTTGAGCTATTGCACCTCGCGATTAGGGTCCCCGTACGCAGATCCTTCACCGAAAAACCAAGGGGGTCAAACACAATGTTAGCATGAAATATTGTGATATTTTAGGCACGTTTTCTAATCGTATTTGATTCATATTGATAGTCTTTGATTGATCTTTGTGCATATGTGAGCTAGTATTGCCTATATTTTCGATATGGATGTCTACACTAGTTCTATGTTGATTATAGGTGATTTAGAGCTATTTCCGAACGGAATCGAGCAAAGGAGAGTTGAGTTGATGTGTCCATAGATCGAGGACACTTTTTGGAAGCAATTTGGAGTCTTAGATTGAGGAATGCACGAGTTTAGGGAAGAATCACGTTCTTGCCCTAAATTACGCCCTAAAATACGGCCGTATTACAAACCACGTTCAGAATTACGGCCGTGGATTCAGAGTCAGAATTCGATGTTCATTCCAGAGGATTTTACGGCCGTGGAACTAACCGTAATTATTTCCACGCCCTAGAATTACGGTCGTGGAATCTTCCACGACCGTGATCTTGGCGAATCTTTTCGCCACTCTTCGAAGCCACGATCTTTTGAAGATTGGGCCGGCCCGACACTTTGCCCTGCATTATAAAAAGACGGAAGAAAGGAGATTCCGTCATGCTCGCTTACAATCATCGATTAGCAACGCACAAACCCTCATCTTAGAGGTATTTGGGAGATCTCATTGGAGATCAAAGTTCGTATTGAAGAGTTGCTCAAAACTCGCACTTTCGGTGGAAGTTGCTGTTAAGATCTTTGGATTTGTGGAAGATCGAAGTTCTTGGAAGATTTTGTAAGAAGACCTCTCTTCTTGTTTAGGTTTGATTTGGAAACGGATTGACATCCCGTTCCTCTTCCTTCCTAAGATTGTGATTGTTTATTCCGTTTTCGAATCTTTTGATAAACACTTGTCCTCTATTGTGATCTTGAGATTCATTTGAAGATTATTGATAGTTCTTGAAAGTTTACATCTTTTATCTTCTAATTCTTGAATTAATATCAATATGACTGTTATTGGCTAAAAACCTTTAACAATTCTAAGGTGAAGGGTTGATAGTTGTGGCTTAGATGATGATAGATCGATCGCAAACAGATTAGACCCTGAGAGTTAGAGAATTATCGCCGACAACCCTAAATTACGGCCTGTTCTTGAGTCCACGGCCGTGGAACCTCAAGAACTAACCGTGATTTTCCTTAAGTCTACGAACCTGCTTTTACTTTAGTCCAAAGTTAAAGATTTGCTTTAACTTAGTTTAGACTTGTCTTTTCTAGGTGGTAGTGAAGCCTCAACAACCTCTACCTCGATTGTGAGCCTCAACAACCTCAATCGGCTAAGTTAGTTTTGACCTTTGGATTACAAGTTTGGGTATTTGACATTAATTCTTACCTTTAGAATCTTTCTATATTGAAGCCTCAACAACCTGTATAGAGAGTTTCTTATAGGTGAGTCATATAAGGTTCTTGGAACTTCATCGTACGATTACCTTACATTAGCATACCTTTGCATATCTCTACTCTGTCTTTACATCATTAGTATATCTTGAATCGATTGCCGCAACTGGATACCCGGAACTTTAGGATTGTTGTTTTCCCAATATCTGCAAAACTCCCATAATTACTTGCTTGATAACCTGCATTCGAATTCGTTTCCACCCAAATCCCTGTGTTCGATACTCTGGAATTCTTGCTTAACTACGTCGATCCGTACACTGCGGGTTCGCTGCTTGATTCTAGTTTTATAAATTTAAAACTTATTTGCACACACCTCTAGGGGCGAACAAGTTTTTGGCGCCGTTGCCGGGGATTTGGTTTCGTCGGAATCCGGTAGCCGGTTGTCAAGCTTGGGAGCTTGCTCTCGTTATTTGATTTTTCTTTGAGTGCATGCGCAGGTCTAGGAACACCGAAGATCTCTTACCTCTTGATCAAGAACTAGAGAAAACCTTGAGACAAAGACGCAAGGAAAAGAAGATGGCTGAAGAGAACGAACGCAATCTTCAAACGGAGTTGGCGGAGAAGGAAGCTCAACTCCGATGGAATGAGACTCTCCGCCAGGATGAGATGGATCGTCATCAATCTCAAGTTAACGGTCTACAAGACATGCTCTTCCAAATGAGGATAAAGATGAGCGACCTTGAAGATAAGGTAGGCAAGAAGTCCTCGAGAAGGAGATCAAGGTCTAGAAGAAAAAGCCACTCATCCGCTGATGATAGTGACTCTTCCATGCCACCATTAGAAGAGATTGATCCCACAATCGATATAAATCCCTTCAATCCACAAGGAGCTACTAATCGCCGCATCCCACCAAGGAATGCGAGAGTCGAACGTGTGGATAATGAGCCAAGAACTCTTGGCCAGCGGATGGATCCAACACAACAACCACGCCGTTTGGGTGTGAATTTTGATGCTGAAGATGTACAAGGGTTTAGCTTTAACCCTCAAGTTATCACTCTTGTTCGCCAAAGCCAATTTGGCGGTACAAGCGCTGAATCTCCACACCAACACTTGCAAAACTTTGAGTGTATGATGGAGACGATGAGACCGAAGAGCGCCACTACCAACAGCTACAAGCTTAAACCTTTCTTTTTCTCCTTGAAAGGGAAAGCGTTATCTTGGTACCAAGCTCTTCCTAATGGGAAACTAGACACGTGGGAAGACCTTTCCGCAGAGTTTCTCACCAAATTCTTTCCGCCTTCCAAAACAGCGGAACTTAGAGGTAAAATCAATGCTTTTTCCATGAGATCTAACGAAAGTTTGTTTCAATCTTGGGAAAGGTTTCAGGATTTACTATTGGATTGCCCTCATCATGGCATATCCAAGCTTGCCTTGCTGGAGATTTATTACAAGGGGCTGGATGCGGGAACGCAATTCAACCTCCAATCCCTCTCATGTGGAACGTTCATGGACATGAGAGAAGATGACGCTTGGGACTTCATTGAGAAGCAAGCAAGAGTCATAGAGAAGTATTCCCACCGGAAGGTGGAGGGAAATCGTGTGGAGCAAGGAGCGAAGCTCACACATGAAGCTCAAACTCAGATTTTCTCCCTCAACAATGAGATCAAAGAGTTGAAGGAGGCTATCAAGACCAACTTCCCAAAACAACAAGAGAAGGATGTTGGCTATTTGGGCAACAACAACGGCGGTGATAACACCAACCGCAACAACAATAACCGGAACAATAACCGGAATAACAATTGGAATGGAAACAACAACAACCGGAACAACAACAATTGGAACAACAATCGGGGTTCAAACAACAACAATTGGCGCTCCAATCAAAAAAATTCCGGTAACTCCTATCCCTCCAATTCCAATTCACTAACTCCACCCTCCTCTTCCTCTACTCCTTTGAAAAGCCAGGGGCAATCATCTAATGGAGAAAACAATACGGGAAAGGAGAAGCCAGATCCCATGTTGGAAACGATCTTGGGAAAGCTTCAAGGGATGGAAAACCGCCTCATTAAGGTTGATGATCGAGTTTCTAAGATTGACAAAGCTCAAAAAGTTTTAGAAAACCAAATGTTCGATCATGCGGAGGAAGTTCCTAGAAATCAAGGGAAACTTCCAGGAAAGACGGAGGACAACCCTAAGGGAAGGGTAATGGCGATTACAACTAGGAGCGGAGTGACTACCACCGATCCGCAGCCTACGTTCGTTGAAGTCCCCGTAGAGAAGGACAAAGGAAAGGGGAAGGAGAAGGAAGACGTCTATGTTCCCCTCCAGCTTACAAACCTCCCCTACCGTTCCCTCAATCTAGAGCGCGAGCGCGCCTAGATAAACAATTCGGTAAGTTCATAGAACTCATGAGCAAGCTGCATATTAATATACCCTTCATCGATGCTATTGTAGGTATGCCGGCTTATGGCAAGTTCTTGAAGGAGCTTCTCTCTAACAAGAGGAAGCTAGAAGATTTCGGTGAAGTCAAGATGAGTTCGGATTCTTCGGATCTCATCAGGACGATGAAGGAGAAAATGCCCCCAAAGCTGAAAGATCCGGGGTCATTTTGCATTCCCATTGGAGTGGGAGAGATCACATATGACGCTTTATGTGACTTAGGAGCAAGTGTGAGCATCATACCACTTGCATTGTGCAGGAAGATCGGTTTAGGCGACCCTAAACCGGTGAAGATGACGTTATACATGGCGGATCGATCCATTACTCGTCCCGTCGGCATTGTAGAAGACGTCCCGGTCAAGCTAGGTAAATTCTTTGTTCCCATTGATTTTGTCGTGCTTGACATTCCTGCAGATAGTCCGGTCCCGATCATACTCGGAAGACCGTTTCTTGCAACTTCCGGCTGCATGGTCGATTGCAAGAATGGGAGGCTCGCTTTTGATATTGGAGAAGAGAAAGTAGAGTTCGTTCTTTCCACTCTAGTGAAGGAACCAATCTTTGACGAGGATATCTACGATATCCAAGACGAAGAAGGTTTGTCTAGGGAGGAGGTAAGTGCGATTCTCTTTAACGATCCTCTACAAAAGGTTATTACTATGAGTCTAACCAATGTAGGAGAAGAAAAAGAGTGCAAAGAGGAAATTGAAGCCTTGGAAGCACAAGAAGAGATGCATGAAGTGAAGTTTGAGAAACTCCACGATGAGGCTGAGAATACTAGAATCCACGGTCATACTCTGTATTCCACGACCGTGGACTCCACGACCAAAATCGACCTCCATTCCAGAGGATATTACGGCCGTGGAACACCAGAGTAGACCGTAATTTTGACCGTGGAAGAGGGTGATCGGCATACTTCTTCAACTTCTTCTAATTCTTCTCCAAACCATTCAACATCCTTAGAAACTTCTAAGGAAACATCGGAAGCTCCTCAAGGATCATTGGAAGCTCCGAAAGCAATGGAACTCAAACCACTTCCTACTCACCTAAGGTACGCTTTTCTTGGATCTAATTCTACCTTCCCTGTTATCGTTAGTTCCGAATTAAGCATAGATGAACATGAACAACTCATGATTGTCCTTAGGAAACATAGAAAATCCATAGGCTATACTATTGAGGACTTAGTAGGAATTAAACCCTCCCTATGCATGCATAAGATACTAATGGAGGAGGACTTTAGAACTTCAAGACAACCTCAAAGACGGTTGAATCCGACCATGAAGGAGGTTGTCAAGAAGGAAATTCTTAAACTTCTTGATGCAAGTATCATCTATCCTATCTCCGATAGCAAGTGGGTGAGCCCAGTTCAAGTAGTTCCGAAGAAGGGAGGAATGACGGTCATCACCAATAAGAACAACGAACTCATTCCTACCCGAACCGTGACTGGATGGCGAATGTGCATAGACTACCGCAAGCTCAACAACGCAACGCGGAAGGATCACTTTCCATTGCCATTCATCGATCAGATGCTTGAAAGGTTAGCACAACATTCATACTTTTGCTACCTTGACGGTTATAGTGGCTTCTTTCAGATTCCGATACATCCGGATGATCAAGAGAAGACCACATTCACGTGCCCTTGGGGTACGTTCGCCTATAGGAGAATGCCGTTCGGGCTTTGCAACGCCCCAACCACCTTTCAACGGTGCATGATGGCCATCTTCTCCGAATACGTAGAGAAAATCATGGAAGTCTTCATGGACGACTTCTCCGTTTACGGTTCCTCTTTTAACGATTGTCTTTCTAACCTTTCTCTTGTTTTGCAAAGATGTGAAGACACTAACCTAGTTCTTAATTGGGAGAAGTGTCAGTTTATGGTTAAGGAAGGAATCGTGTTAGGTCACTTAGTCTCTAGTAGAGGGATAGAGGTAGACAAGGCTAAGATAGAGACCATAGAGAAACTTCCTCCCCCAATTTCGGTGAAAGGGATAAGAAGTTTCCTAGGACATGTTGGATTCTATAGACGTTTCATTAAGGACTTTTCTAAGATATCAAAACCTCTCACTAATCTATTGATGAAGGATGCGGTTTTTGAGTTTTCGCAGGAATGTTTGGATGCGTTTAACACCATTCGGCAAGCTCTAATTTCAGCACCTATTATCCAACCTCCGGATTGGACTCTCCCCTTCGAGATTATGTGCGACGCTAGTGACGTAGCCATTGGAGCTGTTCTTGGGCAACGAAAGGAAGGACGAACCCACGCCATATACTACGCTAGCAAGACGCTAGACGAAGCTCAGCTCAACTACGCCACTACGGAAAAAGAGTTTCTAGCCATTGTCTACGCTATTGACAAGTTTCGCTCTTATCTTGTAGGTGCAAAGGTGATTGTCTACACGGATCATGCTGCGATCCGATACCTCCTTGCAAAGAAAGATGCGAAGCCAAGGTTGATTAGATGGATTCTTCTCCTACAAGAATTCGATCTTGAGATCCGCGACAAGAAAGGCTCGGAAAATTCTGTTGCGGATCATTTGAGTCGTCTAACACATCTAAAGGACGATCAATTACCCATTGATGACTCCTTTCCGGACGAACACCTACATATCATAGAGGAGTGCATCAAGGTAATCTCCAAAGGTAACGAACCATGGTTTGCTGATTTCGTTAACTATTTGGTTTGTCAGGAGATACCACCCGGACTGTCATACGCACAAAGGAAGAATTTCTTCAAGGACGTCCGGGAATACTATTGGAACGAGCCTCTCCTCTTTAAGAGAGGTCCGGATGGCATCATCCGGCGATGTGTGCCGGAAGATGAGATGCAAAGTGTCATCCGCCATTGTCATTCACTACCTTGTGGAGGACACGCTAGTTCGAACAAAACTAGCACAAAGGTATTGCAATCTGGATTCTATTGGCCTACTTTATTTAAAGATGTGCAATCCTTTGTTTCTTGTTGCGATGCTTGTCAAAGAACAGGCAATATCTCTAGAAGGAACGAGATGCCCCTCAACAACATCCAAGAGGTGGAGATTTTCGACGTATGGGGAGTCGATTTCATGGGACCGTTCCCACCTTCTTGTGGAAACCAATACATATTATTGGCGGTAGACTACGTTTCTAGATGGGTAGAAGCAATTGCCTCTCCCACAAATGATGCCATGGTGGTGGTTAAGTTCTTCAACAAGACCATCTTTCCGCGATTCGGGACGCCAAGGACGATCATTAGTGATGGAGGTTCTCACTTCATAGCCCGTCGCTTTGAAGCTCTTCTAGCCAAGTATGGGGTTACTCACAAGATAGCTACACCCTATCATCCACAAACAAGTGGACAAGTTGAGATCTCGAATAGGGAGATCAAGGGAATTCTAGAGAAGACGGTTTCAAGGACTAGGAAGGATTGGTCCTTGAAACTAGATGATGCATTATGGGCGTACCGGACTGCGTACAAGACTCCCATAGGAACCACACCATACAACCTTGTGTATGGGAAGTCTTGTCATTTGCCGGTAGAGCTAGAGCACAAAGCGTTTTGGGCTATCAAATGGCTGAATTTCGGCATGAAGGAAGCGGGAGAGAAGCGTCTCCTAGACATCAACAAGCTGGATGAACTCCGTTTGAACGCCTACGAAAACGCTAAGATCTACAAGGAAAGGGCAAAGCGTTGGCATGATAAGCATATCATTCCAAAGGACTTCAAAGAAGGAGATCAAGTTCTCCTCTTCAATTCGAGACTTCGCCTCTTTCCAGGTAAGTTAAAATCTCGTTGGACTGGACCTTTTCTAATTAAGCGTATTTTCCCCCATGGTGCAGTTGAAGTATGGGGTGAAACTAGCGGAAGTTTTAAGGTGAACGGCCAACGACTCAAGAAGTACTCACCGGAACTCCAAGCTGAGGAGTTTGCACCTACCGCACTCGAATAGGCGCAAGATTGGTCTAGCTACGGACCTTAAACAAAGCGCTTCTTGGGAGGCAACCCAAGGTATTGCATTCTCGTTTTTGTTTTCGATTCATAGATTAGTCTAGAATAGACGTTTTCACTTTATTTTGCCTCGATTTCTTCCGGTATGTTCGTGTTTTTGGTTGTAGGATCGATGGAAAAGGAGAAAAGAAGGATAATGTCGAAGAAAAGTGACGAAATTTGGACTTTGAAGCTTTACAGAAGGTTCCACGGTCTAAATTACGGTCGTCATAGCTACAGTGGCCGTAATTCTCAAAAGCCTGTGAAAAATCATCAAAACCACGGTTCCGTACACTTCCACGGCCGTGGAATGCCCCGACAGACCGTGATTTTTGAAATTTTGCCTGCGAGTATAAAAGCCACACTTCTTCACAAAACCACCACAATTCTTCCCCAATTCCACGACCTAGATACCGAAAACCCGCAGCCACTCCCAATTCTTCGTTTCCTAATCGTTTTCAACGATTCTTCGTCCTAAACTGCAGCAAATCCAACCACGAACAAGATCCAAGCAACAATTCGAGTGGAAATCGATCAACAAACGCGCATTTTGGATTTTTCAATCCGAAAAAGAGGTTATTTCTTTCTCTTTGATTCTCGCGGATTTGGTTCGTTTTTGCTATAGATTTTTAGGAAGAACTGACAAAGATTGGAAGGAATTAGATTAGGACTGCTTGTTGTGGTGATATTTGGTGAATTTGCTGAGATTCACGAGATTCTGTGACGAATCACGGTCTTTGGAGGTTCCACGGCCGTGGTTTCTATAGAACAGCCCGTAATTTTGAACAGAATGGACTTTGTGAGGAGAATGTCGGGAAGGATAAAGGAGAAGAAAGGGGAGCAAAGTAAGAAAAGGAAAGGAAATCCCTCCACCTCTAGGGCACCACCACCCTCATCTCCCTCACTACCATCCTCACCTTCACCTCCATCTTCACCACCTCACCCTAGCATCCCAACCATACACGAAAACCACCTAGTTGCATTTAAGAAGATAGAGAAGAGGGCAGTGATTGGCCCTAGATATTTGTTGTTGGAGGATCTACATCCCCTCAACATAGTAGATGACCTTACATGGCTCTTGGATAGAGCCGGATTGCTTGTCTTCACGAACATTCGTGAAGACGCTTATGAGGAGATTACCCGGGAGGTTGTGACGTCCTTTGAGCACAGCCCAGTAGATAGGACCGTCTCCTTCCGTCTTATGGATCGAGACTACCACTTGAGCATTGTTGAGTTCGGGACCATTTTCGGGTTCCATGAGACCTATAATGGTCGACTTCCTAGAGGCGTTTCCGCCAAGGATTTTTGGGTGGAAGTAGCTATGATTTACGCCGACGAGGACCGTTGGCAACCCGCCGATACCAAGGCTAGATTAATGTACCATCTAGCCTTGAAGATAGCCCACCGTGTTCTTTCGGAGTGTCTCTTTCCTAGGACGGAGACGCCCCAAAAGATCAAGACGGATGAGCTATTCCTTCTTTACAGTATGCTTTATGGATGCCGCGCAGATTGTGCTACTCTTTTGGCGGCGACGATGAGTAAACTCAAGAATAAATCGAAGGGGAACATTGGATATGGTGGGATAGTGACCCACATTGCTAGGACATTTGGTGTGGATTTTTCAGCTTGCACCCGCATACCCGCCGTACCTCTAGGATTACATGCATTCATGGTTAGGGGACTCATCTTCCCCACACATAGAGGTCCGCCTTATGCGGGCATGCCTTGGGAGAGTAGGACGGGCAGGGGTATTGAGTGGCTGCCAGAGTATTCCATTGTGGCAGGACGCCACAATTGGAAGGAGACGTTCGCTGCGATGCATGCGAACAGGCTTGTAGCTCCCCCTTACGTTCCACCACCGGATGAGGATGAGGAGGAGATGGGAGAGCAGTACGAGAGTGGTGGAGGAGCGGAGCAGGAGTTCGGCACATTTCCGGATCAGCCGGAGGCGGCCCCGGATGTACCTAGGCGCTCTCCACGCCCAGCTAGAGCTTCAGGCTCGTCATCTCGCTGCGCCAGCGTGAGTGAGAGGCCCACGTGGATGACTACACCTCCCACTTGGTACAGCACACCCCCTCCTTGGTCCACGACGCAGCCAGCAGCACCACCACCACCACCAGCACCAGCACCAGCCGATGCCCCCACATGGTATGATCACGCCCCAGGATGGTATGAGAGGATGCCAGATTGGGCTACCGGACTTTCGGAGAGAGTTGGAGCACTAGAGATCCGGGCGGATGCTAGAGATGGACGCCTAGACGACCTTGACCACATGATGAGGGACGTCTACCGCCAGCAGTTTGGGCGGTTCTATGATCCGAGTTTCTCTCCATTCCCACCTCCACCGGCGCCGCAGTGATCGATGCATGACCGTTCGTTTTAGACATTCCCGCCACCACTTGTGAGTTTCTTTTTCTTTTCTTTCTTTTGTTCTTTCTTTTGAACATTAGGGACAATGTTCGTCCTAAGTATGGGGTGGGATGTACTAAAAATTTGTAATAACTCTACTCTCTATGTTGCTTTCAATTAAGACTATCATTGCATATTCATTATGTGTTACACGTTTTATTTTTTGCATTGCATGAAAAAGAACTTTAAAAAAAAAAAACCCATAAAAATTGAAAAAAATTTGAAAACTTTGTGCTTCTAATGAATTGAGATGAATTCCATGATAATCACTACTTGCGAATTGAGTTTGATGACAATTGCATGCTTAAAAGGATTGTAAATCGAAAAGAATTTGAATGAATGAATTCTACCTCTTTTGCAAGTTTTATAATGTGAAAACGTTACCTAAATCATGTTGAGGAAATGAAGTTGAAATCACATTATAAGTTCCTATACTTCTTGTTGAAATGATTAAGGCAATTCGATACTTTCTTTCCTCTTTCTTTGATCATCTAACTCCTCATTGAAATATTAGCCTCCTTTACCTATCCGGGAACTTGGAAAAGTGAATGAGAAAAAGGCATGTTTGATGTGGGAGGGCCATGAGAGCAATTATTTGCAATCAAATAGAAAGAAATTGTAGGTTTGGGGAAGTCAATCATGACGATGAGTAACTCGGCACCATTCACATAGCCGGGTGTTTGTGTCTTGCCAAAGTCGGAATGAGCGATATTCCTAGCGGATTATGGTATGTGCGCTAAGGGTTTGAGGCATCTCATGAAAATTGAGAAACGCCAATCTCCTAGGCTTCGGTTTTTGTGCACCTCTATCCATAACTCCAAAAGTAAAGTCGAGAAAAATGAAAAGGACAGAGCGAAGCTCTAAGTTGAAGTGTTGCGGAAACCGCATAAGAAGAAGAAGGTAGTTGTCCACTTTCCCGGATTTATGCACCACTTTCCCCTAAAGTTTTCCCTTCCCTTCCATACTCTAGACCTTTTCTTTGAAAGTCCTTAAGATCAAAAGAATGTTATATGGCTTGGTGATCTAAATTGAAGTTTTTTATGATTGATTTTGATAATGATTGAAGGTTATAATGCTTGTTTTGAAGTTAAATTGATTCATGAATTTTCCTTGCCTTTTACTCTTTGATTAAGTGTGTGAAAGTTTGAAAAACGATTGAAGCAAGGTTTGAGAATGATCTATTCTTTAGAAGTCACATTCACCCAAAAGAAGGTACACATATTTCATCATAACTCTTGTTTAAAGCTTTTTGAAAGACCTTGCTTAGGGACAAGCAAGTGCTAAGTATGGGGTTATTTGTTAGCATGCAATATTGTGATATTTTAGGCACGTTTTCTAATCGTATTTGATTCATATTGATAGTCTTTGATTGATCTTTGTGCATATGTGAGCTAGTATTGCCTATATTTTCGATATGGATGTCTACACTAGTTCTATGTTGATTATAGGTGATTTAGAGCTATTTCCGAACGGAATCGAGCAAAGGAGAGTTGAGTTGATGTGTCCATAGATCGAGGACACTTTTTGGAAACAATTTGGAGTCTTAGATTGAGGAATGCACGAGTTTAGGGAAGAATCACGTTCTTGCCCTAAATTACGCCCTAAAATACGGCCGTATTACAAACCACGTTCAGAATTACGGCCGTGGATTCAGAGTCAGAATTCGATGTTCATTCCAGAGGATTTTACGGCCGTGGAACTAACCGTAATTATTTCCACGCCCTAGAATTACGGTCGTGGAATCTTCCACGACCGTGATCTTGGCGAATCTTTTCGCCACTCTTCGAAGCCACGATCTTTTGAAGATTGGGCCGGCCCGACACTTTGCCCTGCATTATAAAAAGACGGAAGAAAGGAGATTCCGTCATGCTCGCTTACAATCATCGCTTAGCAACGCACAAACCCTCATCTTAGAGGTATTTGGGAGATCTCATTGGAGATCAAAGTTCGTATTGAAGAGTTGCTCAAAACTCGCACTTTCGGTGGAAGTTGCTGTTAAGATCTTCGGATTTGTGGAAGATCGAAGTTCTTGGAAGATTTTGTAAGAAGACCTCTCTTCTTGTTTAGGTTTGATTTGGAAACGGATTGACATCCCGTTCCTCTTCCTTCCTAAGATTGTGATTGTTTATTCCGTTTTCGAATCTTTTGATAAACACTTGTCCTTGATTGTGATCTTGAGATTCATTTGAAGATTATTGATAGTTCTTGAAAGTTTACATCTTTTATCTTCTAATTCTTGAATTAATATCAATATGACTGTTATTGGCTAAAAACCTTTAACAATTCTAAGGTGAAGGGTTGATAGTTGTGGCTTAGATGATGATAGATCGATCGCAAACAGATTAGACCCTGAGAGTTAGAGAATTATCGCCGACAACCCTAAATTACGGCCTGTTCTTGAGTCCACGGCCGTGGAACCTCAAGAACTAACCGTGATTTTCCTTAAGTCTACGAACCTGCTTTTACTTTAGTCCAAAGTTAAAGATTTGCTTTAACTTAGTTTAGACTTGTCTTTTCTAGGTGGTAGTGAAGCCTCAACAACCTCTACCTCGATTGTGAGCCTCAACAACCTCAATCGGCTAAGTTAGTTTTGACCTTTGGATTACAAGTTTGGGTATTTGACATTAATTCTTACCTTTAGAATCTTTCTATATTGAAGCCTCAACAACCTGTATAGAGAGTTTCTTATAGGTGAGTCATATAAGGTTCTTGGAACTTCATCGTACGATTACCTTACATTAGCATACCTTTGCATATCTCTACTCTGTCTTTACATCATTAGTATATCTTGAATCGATTGCCGCAACTGGATACCCGGAACTTTAGGATTGTTGTTTTCCCAATATCTGCAAAACTCCCATAATTACTTGCTTGATAACCTGCATTCGAATTCGTTTCCACCCAAATCCCTGTGTTCGATACTCTGGAATTCTTGCTTAACTACGTTGATCCGTACACTGCGGGTTCGCTGCTTGATTCTAGTTTTATAAATTTAAAACTTATTTGCACACACCTCTAGGGGCGAACACACAACACAAACATTGTTATCCTTAATGAATTGACGTACATAAATTAAATTTTTGATAGTGTGGGGGTGGATACAGGACATTATTGAGATGAAGGTTATTGGGTAAATTGGGTAGATTGGTGTTTCCGGACCCTGCAACTGAAATACTCGCACCATTTGCAACTAAGATATTAGGAATAGTGTTAGAATTAAAATAGGGACGTAGGATACCTGCGTTCGAAGTCAGGTGCGAGGATGCATTTGTGTCCATATACCACGCATCGTTTGGAGGTTGCAACGACACACCACTGAATGCTTGAGACAAGTCAGTCGGTTGCAAAGTCATGTGAGCCTGGCCTTGGACTGCGCCACGGTTCTGAGGATAATAGGTGCGCTGTCCACGACCTACAGTAGGATTCGGGCTTGGAGGGGGTCCCCACAGCCAATAGTAGGGTGGTAGAGCAGACCAGTGCCAATTATGGGCCGACTGGTTTTGTTGAGCCGGCGAGTTGGGTAGTTACTGTTGCTAGCCACCGCTCGCATTCCTGCGGCCTCGGTTGCGTGCATTCCTATTGGATCCCGGCGAGTTGGTGGTGGGGGTTGCATTAGGAACCGGCGCTGGTGCTTGGTCGCCGGAGGTAGCCAACGCATGGGTCGGCTCAGCATGGCGAGCCAGACGCGTTTCCTCCCTGGTGAGCATGCTGCGAGCGTTCGAGAAGCTCGGAAGAGGAGTCTGTTGGCTAATGAACATCCCGATGGTGTCATAACTAGCGGAAAGACCATTGATCATTTGCAAAACTAGTCACTCCTCGCTGATAGCGTGATTGAAATCAGAAAGTTAATCGGCGAGAGACTTAAGATGAGAGCAATAAGCCGAGATAGTCGGGAACGCGTCAAGGTGCGCGTTGATGAATTTGCTCTCTAGGTCAGCGGCACGAGCGCTTTGGTTATCGTGGAACAAATCCTTGATGCGTAACCATGCTTGACGTGTTGTTGATCCGGGCTTGATGACAGTAAGAAGTAGATCTTCAGATATGGTGCTATAGATCCAAGATAGCACGATTGCATCTAGAATTTTCCACTTGGCGTCAGTAAGGCCATCCGGACGAGGAGATCCATCGATGTGGTAGAGCATATCGTGACCCGTAGCGGTAATCTGGAACAACTCCGCCCACGTATGATAGTGTACCTTTGTGAGATCAAGGGTGAGCAGGATCAAGTTCTTGATGTTGTTGACGGCTTGGGCGGGATGGAGGCTCTCGGGCGCCGGTTGTGTGTTGTTCGGAAGTGGTGGCGGCGGAGGATTGTTGATTTTTCCGGTAGAGGACATTGTGGTAGTCGGCGACGGCGGAAGGACGATTCACAGTGAGTGTTTGCGGCGGAAACAAGAGAAGATCGGCGGTAGTCTAGGGTTTAGAGTGTGAACCCTATGATACCATGTTATTTTGTAAAATGTAGTCCTTGCCATTATTCTATTATTGATCGAAATATAAAGGGGATACAAGACGGTTACAGAATACTGGGAGTCATAAGAGTAATGTACAAAGATAAATACAAGATGGTTACGGAATACCGAAAGCCGGATAAATGCAATGTAAACAAACTAATAGTATTCTAACACCGGAAGAATGCATTGTGAATGTCTAGTTGGGTGACGGTCCACCGCTTTACGGCGGCTAAGGATAGAATAAGGCGGATGGTGTAAGGTTTGGCTACAATGTCTCATTGAAGTCAATTCCTGACAACCAATTGGTCTTACAAACCCATTTAACGCCAAGTACATTGGTGGAGGTGTTAGGAGGGACTAAGGTTCAGGTTCTTGTGTTTAGGAGTTGTCGGAATTCGGACTCCATTGTTGACCTTCTTTTTGGAAAATGAAAGGCTTGAGAATAACATGTTGGTTATTCAAGAATAGCTTGGGCATTAGAGTAGTGGGGAGGCCAATTGATGGTTACATGGGTGCAAATTAAAGGTTTGGCGATGTGACTCTTAAATCGAGTTATCATGGGATGTGATGGTTGAGAAGTTGTAGGTGGAGAAGACGAGTTATCAAGGATAGTGGGGAAGTTATGTGATGGTGATGTATCATTGGGCCTGCTAAATAAGATTCTGCAGGTGGGCCATTTGAGCCAGAGGACGGAAAGGTGTTTTGGGCGGTTTCTGAAATTGGGCCCAATGGAGGGGATTAGGAGATGGGCCGACATGGGTAGTTTTAGGAAAATGGTATGGAAGATTATAATTTGGTGAATATGTAGAAGACTGAGAGGGGAATGTTTTGTTGGAAAATCTTTTTTCCATCGAATAAGACATCATGGGATATGTAAAATTGATCTTTCTCATAGTCAAAATAAAAGTACCCCTTATAAGATGAGCTATCGCAAGAAATATAGTTAGAGAATATCAAAAAGTAAGTTTATGCTTGTTGTAGGGTCTAAGGTTGAGAAAGCATAAACAACAAAACATTTTGAGGGATTTATAGTCTGGAGGAAGATAAAAAAAATAATTTCAAAAGGACTTTTGAAGTTTGTGATTGGAGATGATAACCTGTTTTGTAAGTAAACCTAGGTCTTAAAGGCATAATCCCAAAAGGTGAGCGGAAGAGGAGTATGTTTTAGAAGAGTGGGGCTCGGCCATATCAATGATTAGCTGATGATGACTTTCAATGTTACCAGTTTGTTAGTGGAGTAGAGACAAGTGAGACGATATGAAATTCCCATCTTTTGGAAAAAAAGGTTTAAGGGGTTTAAAGTCGGTCCCGTTATCGGTTTGAACCGAAATAACTTTTTGAGAGAAGAAATTTGTAACAAGTGTGATGAAGTTTTGAAGTATAAGATGAGCATCGGATTTTAATTTGCACGGAAAAATCCACAAAAATTTTCTAAATTCATCAACAATAGAAATGCAATATTTATTTCCATTAATTGATAGATCATGAGTTGGGCCCCAAACATAAAAAAAAAAGAAGCTGAAGAATATGGGGGTGGAATGAGATGGGCTTGGAAGGTGAGGAAGAGCGTGGGTTGTGGCCCAGCTGCAAGATGTGCATGATGGACTAGCCGAATGGACTTTAGGGCTAACAACTTCTGCCAAGGAAATGATGGTTTTGGTAATACGGACAGAGGCGTGACCCAACTGCTGGTGCTAGATATCTGCTGAAAAGGAGTTTGTGGTGTTGTTGTGTAATTCTGGTGGTGGTGGTGTCGTCGATGCCGAAAGAACATAGAGTCATCCTTAATGGTACCCTTGAGAAGAAGAACCTGAGTCTGTGAGTTTTTGACAAAACAATGGTTAACACTTGCTTTCATATAAAAGATTCCGGTTCTCTTCGGTATTTTTTGGGTATCGAAGTTACCCGCATTCTCACAAGATTATTTGGTTCACAAATAAAATATGTGTTGGACATTCTCAATGAAACCAACAATCTAGGTGTCCGCCTAACCACCTTCCCGATCAAAACAGACAACAAATTATCACTTGATACGAGCATCGATCATCACACGCCCGAATCTAAACTATACCGTCTATATTCTTGTCCAAATTGACAACACAACACTAGGTTGTTGCGGTACGTGTCATACGATGTCTTAAAAATAGCCCAGGACAAGGTATATTTATAACGCATAGAAATTCTTTACAATTAAACGCTTTTTGCAATTCAAATTATGCATCTTGTCCTCTAACTCGAAGATCTATTACTAGTTTTGTTATTTTCACAACAAAGTCAACCTATACCCAAGTCTTCCGGTTACATCTTAAAATCAATTAGTAATAGGAGGAGTTACCCTAGCACTTATATGTTAGTTTCATATAGTATCGTATTGTCAATGTGGGACATTTCCACGCTCAACATCCTCCATGGCTGATATAGGGTCCGTTCGGTGTGCCGAAAAATCCAGGATTATTGAGATTATATTCAGGATTATTACAACAACTCATAAATATTGGTGTTCGGTGCACTAGATGAATTGGATGAAGATTATTCAGGGGATGAAATAGGAGATGAAAATCAGCATAATTTCATCTATTTGGGTTTCGATTATTAAGATTATTCGGGAGATGATTATAATTTAAGACAAATATGCCCTTTGCATTTGTAACCTCAACTATTTTTGTCTTGGATTTGTTTATACCCATTTTCGTAATTTTACTCGTAATAATCCTCATTCATACCAAACAAATGCTAGATTATTTTTTATTTCATCTCCTCAAATCATCTACTATTTTCATCTCCTTTCATCTTCATCTTTCTTTTAATCTTAATCTTCATCTACATTTTCATCTACGATAATCCCGAATCACCAAACAGACATGCAGCTATATATTGATTTATTTCCTGTTAATTAATGTTGTAGCAAAAACAACCCAAAAAACTATAAGCATCGGTTTGTACCTGTAGAACTACCTTTGACATGGCTTATTCCCAGTTGAAAACAAAGTTCAAATCATATTTCGAACAAGAAAACTTCTTAAGATTTTATCTTGGTAGATAACTCAGCCATGCTTTTCAAAGCAACAAGTTTCTTGGGAACAAGCTTCACTTAGGTGACTTGGGGTTCACAGTTGAAAAGTATCCGATTTTAATACTAGTCTTTCCATCCATCAACTATAAATGAAATATCATAGAAAAAATTCCATGGAAGAAGACAAGTTGGCCCCATCTTTAAAGAAGACTAATTAATGGAGGTGAGTGACACACCAGTCTCCATTCCTCAATCTTTGGTTTCAAATCACTTTCACTAATTTCCAGGAAATCAACAAGTATTGGCACCTAAGTATTTTGAATTTGTCATAGAAACATAGGCTTAAAATAAAGTATAATAAAACCATGCAAGTATGCTTGCTAAATGATAATTATACAGATTTGTGTCATTATGTTACTTACTTTGAAGAAACATGCCTTAGGAGAAAAGCTGTTATAATTAGACAATAAATCTAGGTATACTCATACAATGGGGCAAAATTGAGCGAGCGAGGTCTTGGATTATAAATAGATAGGTTTTAGGGTTGTATTCTTTTATCCATGAAAGTATATCGAAAACTCTAGCTGCAAGTTCCGTGCAACAAAATCAAAAATCGTTTCCTCTTCTCTCGCTATTGCTCTAATTAACTCGTTCAAATCACATCAACAACATCTTCCGAATAGTATTTTACGATTTCTCTTTCTTTCTCTATCCGGTGAGTTGTAATTGTTGGCTTCTTGGAAAAAGTCTAGCTGAGAAGACTGAATGAAAGTGAAGAATATTCATCAAGATGTTACTGTCACTTCACTTGGATGCTTCTGTTGTCCACAATCATCGGTAGTTATCTTATTCACTAGGAATGTATATAGATGGTTTTGTTCTAAAGAGTGTATGCATACCCATAAAGAATTATAAAAAGATATCAGCTATGTTTATACAAGTCTTACTCTACTTAATAGTGCTAGAGGTTGCTTCAGCTGATGCACCGATTCTTGCAAAGCCCGATCGTAACTCTACTTGTGGAGATGTGTTAATACCTTTTCCATTTGGTATAGGCCGCAATTGCTCCCTTGATCCATGGTTTGAGATTGAGTGCAGACCATCCACCAATTCTAATGGATTCACCTCCCTCAAGCCCTTTTTATCCAAATTCAACAATACTGAGGTCCTGGAGGTGAATTTTGACCATTATTCAACCGTGAGAGTGAGCATACCTCCATTGAATGTGTGTAACGCCACTGCAGATCACTTACTGATCTGAGGGAAAGCCCGTTTAAGTATGAAACAGATGTAAATGTTTTCATGATGGTGGGTTGCGCAGCCAACGCGTTCTTGGTTAACGAAAACAACACGGTTATGGCCGAGTGTGGCATTGTCTGCAACAAAAAAAACACTGCAGTACTTATACCAACAAACAGTTGCTATGGAGTTCATTGCTGCCAAACCACGTTAACATAGCAGCTTCAATTCTATCAGATAGATTTTAATGGTCAACCACAAGGTGAAAATCAAGACTGCCTTGTTGCTAGTTTAATAGAGAGACACTATGTGAATCAATATGTAGGGAAGCTATCAAATTCAAGTTCTCTCTCTATGTTCCCTGTAGTATTGTATTGGAGCTTGAGAAGCAACCCTGAACCTCACAACCCTCGTGCGGATTGCTCTTTTGTTACACTTCATGAATTTTACTGTGAATGCAATGATGCCTATTATGGGAATCCATATCTCTCAGATGGGTGCCAAGGTAAAAGTAGCTAGATTTGATACTGTGAGAATGAATATGAATTCCCCTTAGGGTTTCCGTCATCAGACGGCTCGTATTAATAATAATAGAGTTTTACATAATTACAATTAGGGTACCCCTATATTTACATATTTACATAAACTATCATACCCCCGCAGTCGAAACTGGAGGAGGTTGAACAGTGAGACTGGATCTAAAGTCTAAAAATAATTGTCGGGGAAGACCCTTTGTAAAAATGTCGGCGTACTGATAAGCTGAAGGTACGTGAAGAACTCTAATGTGACCACGGGCAACCTTGTCTCGGACGAAGTGGATGTCGATCTCAATGTGTTTAGTCCGTTGGTGTTGAACTGGATTGCTGGCAAGGTAAGTAGCAGAGATGTTGTCTGTGTATACAATGGATGCCTTGGCAAGCGGACAATGTAACTCAAGTAGAAGGTTCCGCAACCAGGAACATTCTGACACAACATTGACAACTCCTCTATATTCCGCCTCTGCACTGGATCTAGAGACGACAGATTACCTTTTGGCAAACCACGAGATTAGAGTGTCATTGAAGAAAACACAGTAACCTGAGGTGGAGCGGCGTGTATCAAGGCAGCCTGCCCAATCAGCATCTGTATATGCAATAAGATCAGACTTCGGAGAGGAGGAAATGGTGATACCTAAAGAAGACGTCCCAGAGATGTATCGGATAATGCGCTTGAGAGCTGCAAAATGGGCTTCCCTGTGGTCGTGCATGAAAAGGCACACTTGCTGAACTGCAAAACTGATGTCTGGCCGTGTGAAGGTGAGGTATTGCAATGCCCCAACTAGACTACGGTAAAGTGTCGGATCACTAATAGCAGGGCTGGATGAGGCACTCAACTTGACAGATGTTTCAGCAGGGGTAGCAGAGGGTTTACAGTTAGACATTTTTGCTCTTTCAACAATTTCGCGAGCATATTTGTCCTGGGACAAGAATAATCTAGAGGAGCTCCGTCGAACAGAAATACCCAAGAAATAGGATAGGGGACCTAAGTCTTTTAGGGCAAATTCCTTACTCAGAAGCTTGATCAAATGCATGCGCAGGGTGTCAGAAGAAGCCGTGAGAACAATATCATCAACATATAGAAGCAGATAGGTAGTGTCACATCCTTGATTATAAATAAAAAAGGGAGGAGTCACTCTTACTGCTAATAAAACCAATGCGATGGAGGAAGCCTGCGAAGCGTTGAAACCATGCTCGGGGAGCTTGCTTCAGGCCATAGAGAGACTTCTGCAAAAGACAGACATGATTGGGTTTGGAGGGGTCGCGAAAGCCTGGTGGTTGAAACATATACACCGTTTCATTCAAATGGCCGTGGAGGAAAGCATTCTGAACATCCAGCTGATGAATTGACCAAGAGCGGGATACTGCAATGCTGAGAACCATACGGATGGTCGCTGGTTTAACAACAGGGCTGAAAGTCTCATCACAATCAATTCCAACCTACTGAGAACAACCGTTAGCAACTAACCGGGCTTTGTATCGCTCCAGGGAACCGTCAGACCTGTACTTATGCTTAAAAATCCACATGCATCGCACAATATTAGCATCCGCAGGACGAGGTATCAGGACCCACGTCTTATTCCGCATAAGGGCTCGATATTCATCGAGCATGACAGCAGTCCAATACGGGTCTTGAAGGGCTACATTGTGGGATTTGGGAACGGGGGAAATTGAAGCGGTCAAGACAGATAGGTCAAAAACTGGTTTTGGTTTAATAATGCCGGATTGACTGCGGGTGTGGGGCCTGTTCGGAGGTGGGTGAGCAGGTTCATTTATAGGTGAAACAGCCGGAGGTGGGAGTTGATGGAAGGAATGTGGGATGGCCGGTGCTGCAAGGGATGTGGGCTGCCGAGGTACTGGGCCGGTAATGGAGGAGGGAGCTGTGGGTGAAATCTGGGTTGGGCCGGATAAAGTGGAGGGAGGGGAATCAGGCCCATGCGAAGGGGAAGGAGGAGGGCTGCTATGTCCTTGCGGCAATAGTGGGCTTGAGGAGCGGACTGGGCCGGGGGAAGCAGCAACTGGTGCAGGCCGGGTATGGGCCTGAAAATATGGGGATGAGCTGTCATCTACAAGGGGCGGTGTAAGTAATTCCGGGGAAGCTCGGAAATTTGTAGCGAACGGAAAAATAGCTTCATCAAACGTAACGTGACGGGAGATGATGATTTTATTGGTCGCTAAGTTCATACACTTGTATCCCCTATGGTGTTTAGGATAGCCTAGAAAAACGCACGGAGTAGTGCAAGGTTGAAGTATGTGGGAAATGGTAGAATTTTGGTTCGGATAGCAAAGACAACCAAAGACCCGGAGATGAACGAGAGAGGGTGTAGTGAGGTATAACACTTGTGTAGGAGATCGATTTTGTATGGACTTAGAGGGAAGAATGTTTAAAAGGTAGCAAGAAACCTCCACGGCATGGGGCCAAAAGGAGATTGGAATGGAGGCATGAAAGAGCATTGAGCGCATCATGTTGTTGATTGTGCGAATAACTCGTTCGGCCTTGCCATTTTGAGGGGAGGTATGAGGACAAGAAAAACGAAAGACAATGCCATGGTCAATGAAGAACTTGTGAAAGGTGTTGTTGTTAAACTCGCCACCCAAATCACACTGAAAACTTTTGATAGGTAACCGAAATTGCGTTTGGACAAATTTGTGAAATTGAACGAAGATGTCAAACACTTAAGACTTGAACTTGAGAGGAAAAATCCAAAGAAAATGGGAAAAATCATCAAGAAAAAGTAAATAGTATTTAAAACCGTCCCGGCTCGGGATAGGTGATGTCCATAAATCACTATGAATAATGTCAAAGGGAGCATTAGAACGAGAAATAGAACGATCAAAAGCTAATCTATGATGTTTTCCTAATTGACAAGCATGACAAAGAGGAGTCACATGCGACCTAGTGCACTTAATGAAAGAAGATCGACGAAGCAAATCTAAAACCGGAGCACCGGGATGACCGAGACGGGCATGCCAAAGATTCGGAGACTCAACGGAAAGAGCATGATGATGACGGGAAGATGGACGTGTGACTGGATAGAGTTCCCCGGAACTATTACACCTCAGACGAGTTGTCCCCGTGTGTAGATCCTTCACAGAAAAGCCAAACGGGTCAAATTCTATTGAGGCGTTATTATCAGAGGTAAACCGTCTAACAGAAACTAAATTTTTGACAATTTGTGGAGCAATGAGGACATTTGATAGGTGTAGTGGTTTGGACGGGGTGGGGATAGTAGCATCTCCAATACCTGTAGAAGGAACACGCATACCATTCCCAACAATTATCGAATTTAATGAACCATTATGTGAAACAGACGAGAGTGTACCTGAATTATTCGTCATGTGGGATGTGGCGCCGTGTCCATGTACCAAAAATTATCCATCGGATTTAACGTCATGGTTGCGAATGACTGATCCAAGGAAGTGGGCTGAGGAGATGTGGCGTAATGGGCATGTTGCTGGAATTGAGAAACGGGCCCTGGTCCAAGAAGCCCATGCACTGCTTGCTGAGAAAAGGGGCATGGAAGGCACGTTGGGCCTGCAGGGCATTGGGCCGGAGTCCATCCAGGTGGGCCGGAATTAGGGTTGGACTGTGGAAGCATCACCCATCCGAACTGGGGATGCCAGGCCGCGCGAGGAGCTCCGCCGGCACCACCTGCTCGCTGCTTGCCTTTCTGGCCGCCCCCACGTCTGGACTGCTGTGAGTCCGGTGCTGCAGGAGACGAGCCTGATCTGGGCTAAGCCGGCGAGCCAGAACGCTGGTTCGATGACGCGTCAGACGGCTGAGAGCGGGATTCTGCAGTGAGTGCAGATTGCGAATTGCCGGCGGCGGACTGAGCTGTCATACGGGTTTCTTCCAATAGCAACTAAGATCGAGCCTTGGTGAAAATCGGAAGAGGATCTGTTTGTTGAATGAAACTTGCAGCGGCATTATATTCCGTGGGCAATCCCGAAATCAATTAAAGAACAAGTCGAGTTTCAGGAACCGGTGAACCAACGCCTTTGAGTTGATCTGCCAAGGACTTGAGTTGAAGACAATAAGCATTGAGTGAAGAGAAGCCCGATAACTTACAGTTAGAGAACTCATGTTCGAGGTAGACGGCACGGGTGTTTTTGTTATCCTGAAAAATGTCCCTGACTCGATTCCAAGCCTGAAGAGCAGAATCATCGGAGTCAAGAATTTGCAAAAGGATCTCCCGGGACACCGTGCTATAAATCCATTGAAGGACTGCAGCGTCAACTTGAAGCCATAACGAATCTTCAATATCCGTTGGTTTGGGTACCTTTTCATCGATGTGATCGAGAACATTGTGCGCCTTTGCGGTAACACGGAATAAGGTAACCCAAGATGCGTACGGAGTGTCATGGTCAAGGACAAGGGCAATGTTGTTCTTGATGTTGGAGATTCCGAGGGCGGAGTGAAAGGAAGGTTTCCGTTCCGCAACCATTGAGGAATATCAGGAAGGGGAAAACGGCGGCGGTGATGAGGAACGGCCGCAGGGTTAGAAGAAAGCGGAAGAGATTTTGAGGAACGATAAGTCTGATACCATGTGAGAATGAATATGAATTCCCCTTAGGGTTTCCGTCATCAGACGGCTCGTATTAATAATAATAGAGTTTTACTTATATTTACATATTTACATAAACTATCAGATACTACATTTATACTTTGATTATTTTGATGGGTTATGATGTTTCTTGTTTTGGTAATCAGTTCCACAAGAATGCGAGGACTGCCAAGGATTTTGCTTTGGACATTGGAATATAGCAGGGCAGATTTCTAGGCCCGGCTCTTCTTATTGTTGGAAGACGCCACTTTTGAAGCCCGCAACCATTCTTGGTAACAACTATATTCCTTTTGTTGTGATTTGATAAGAGGAATAATGAGAAAAGAGGAAACGGTTTTGGTTTTGATGCACGAAACTTGTAAGCTAGGATTTTCAATATTTCAAGGATGAAAAAATACAACCCTAAACTTATCTATTTATAACCCTAAAGATAGATTTGGGGGTTCTGCCCAGAGCCCATCAATCCAAGGGACAATATATGTTTCCCTCCTTACCGGCCAGGAAGAGCTCGCTCGACACCTTCAACTAGTAAAACTCTATCAAACTAATTTCAATCTGGTTTAGGAACATATATGACATAACAGTTTCTCCTTATACAGGGTTTAGCAATAGCTTTGGCATACTACTTTGGGTGATTGTGCTATATGGCCTATATCATTTCCTAAAAAGAAGAAGGGAGAAGAGGCGAAGATCTAAATTCTTCAAGCGTAATGGCGGTTTGTTGTTGAAACAAGAGTTGTCATCAAATGAGGGCGTTGTGGAGAGAACAAGGATATTCTTTAACGCTGAATTGGACAAAGCCACTGACAACTTCAATGAAAATCATATACTCGGTCAAGGTGGCCAAGGGACTGTGTACAAAGGTATGTTAATTGATGGAAGAATTGTTGCGATTAAGAAGGCCAAGTTGTTGGACGAATGTCAGTTGGTGCAATTTATAAACGAGGTAGTTATTTTGTCTCAAATAAACCACAGAAATGTGGTCAAGCTACTAAGATGTTGTTTAGAGACAAAAGTTCTTCTTCTTGTTTACGAGTTCATTTCCAATGGAACACTTTCAGATCATATCCATGATCCCGGTGAAGATTTTGTTATGAGTTGGGAGATGTGTTTAAAAGTAGCTGTTGATTCAGCTGCAGCTGTAGCATATCATCTTCATCTGTTCCTATCTTTCACAGAGTTATCAAGTCATCAAACATATTGTTGGATGAAAAACACCAAGCAAAAGTTTCCGATTTTGGATCTTCTAGGACCATTGCAATTGATCAAACACACAGAACCACCCTCGTTCAAGGAACAATGGGGTATTTGGACCCGGAATACTTCCATTCATATCAATTTACGGAGAAGAGTGATGCTTATAGTTTTGGGGTTGTATAGTTGGAACTTTTGACTAGAAAGAAGCCAATCTACAGGGACACCAATACGATGGAGCAAAAGAATTTGGTGACAGAGTTCTCGTATATGACCCAAAATTCTAGGTTGTCGGACATCTTGGATCCTAAAATTGTGCAAGAGGCTAAGGAGGAGGAATTGATATCCGTTGTTGAGCTTGCAAGACGGTGCATAAGTTGGAGCGGGAGATTAAGGCCGACAATGAAAGAAGTGGCAATGACACTAAAGATGATTATGAAGTCCCCGGTGTTGGAATAATCAAATCCCCTAAACTGTAAACGCAAAGATAAATATCATGCTAGAGTTATTAAGGAATCTAGAATTGCATACCTGGTTCCATAATAGCAATTGGATCAAGCCTTAGTGCGGAATCTACGATCCGAATGAGCGCCACAGGTATACAGTCTTCCTCAGTCAAACCTCCTTAGGGTTTCTTTAGGTTTTCTCTCTGATGGGAAGAGAATAGAAAACTGCTGATTGATTTGACGTATTGGGAACCATAACCTAATAACGTTTATATAATGACCTAATAGAATCCCACTAAGCCTATTGGGCCAAAGTTTGGTATCCACCCATTAAGCCCATACCGCTTAGTTAAAGTCTAGGGGCTTTACTCGATTGAATCACTTTTATTAGCCCGCTAATATATTTAGTCATATAATATAATTGATTATTATAATATGTAAGCCCACTAATAATAATAAGATTAATAAAAAATCTTACAATCTCCCACTTGAGCTACATATTAAATAAAGAACTATATTATCCAAAATTCTTTATGTGTACACGTAACGACTAATTTTATGTAGACTTATTCTTTAACAATCTGGTCCACCTCATATATCAATATGAGATCACGGTGGCTTTCATCACATCATCGTGACTAAACCTTCCGTGTTCATCATATCAGTATATTTGATGACATAGATCAAGTATGGATGAGTGGCATGGAAATTGAATGAAATGTGATTTCATAAACATGTCTATTTTCAACTGGTTTTAATCGGAGATCAATCCAAAACAACATTTAGTTCAAAATGTAAATGACGGCAACTTTATTATGCATAAACTATAAACATAGAACATCTAATCAAACTCCCACTAAGTCAAGGGATTACAAAACTGTCAAGCCCCATACAAGTAGTGTGCTCATGAAAAACCTTAGGAGGCAACCCTTAGTTAACGGATCCGTAATCATGGAGTTTGTACTTATGTGTTCTATACAAATCTGCCCACTTTGAACTTTTTCTTTCAATGACAAGAACTTGATGTCAATGTGCTTCTCCTTTATAGAGCTTCTGTTGTTATTGGAGAACAAAACTGCAGCCTTATTGTCACAAAATAACTTCAATGGCCTTTCAATTCCAATAACCACACGTAGGCCTGTAAAAAAGTTACGCAACCATATCCCATGAATGGATGCTCCAAAGCAAGCCATGAACTCTGCAACCATAGTGGAGGTAGCTACAAGTGTTTGTTTGACACTTTTCCAAGATATAGCTCCTTCAACCAACATGAAGACATAGCCTGAGGTGGATCGTCTACTATCAATACAACCGGCAAAATCAGAATCAGAATATCCAACGATCTCCAATCTATCTGATTTCTTGTAAGTCAGCATGTAGTTCTTCGTTCTTTGCAAATACCGGAGAACCCTTTTTGTTGCTTTCCAATGATCCGATCCAGGATTACTTTAGTATCTGCCCAAAAGTCCCACAATAAATGCTATGTCGGGACGGGTACAAATTTGAGCATACATTAGACTCCCTACCACTGAGGAATAGGAAACCTTTTGCATCTCCATTATTTCAAGATCTGTTTTGGGGCACTGTTTGAGACTAAACTTGTCTCCTTTAGCTATTGGTGTATCTCCAGCTGAACAATCTTTCATGTTAAACCTGCTTAGTACCTTTTCGATATAGCCCTTTTGTGATAACTTGAGGATACCTTGACATTGATCTCTTAGTATCTGAATTACTAAGACAAAAGAAGCGTCAATTACTAAGACAAAAGAAGCGTCCCCAAGATCTTTCATCTCAAAATTTCTAATGAAAAATTTCTTGGTTTCGTGCAATAAGCCTATATCATTACAAGCCAATAGTATGTCATCAACATACAATACCAAAAAGATAGATTTACTCCCACTGAATTTGTGATACACACAATCTTCAACCTTATTCACCTCAAATCCAAAGGAGGTGATCACTTGATGAAATTTATGATTTCATTGCCTTGATGCTTGTTTAAGCCTATAGATGGATTTCTTTAATTTACAAACCATAGATTTTGAATCTTTGGATTCAAAATGTTCTGGTTGAACCATATAAATGGTTTCATCAATGTTTCCATTGAGAAACGCTGTTTTCACATCCATCTGATGTGAAAACATTTTGAGTGAATCCCTTTGCAACTAGACGAGCCTTATATCTTTCGATATTGCCTTTTGCATCCCTTTTGGTTTTAAATATCCATTTACAACCAATGGGTTTTGCACCTTTTGGCAACTCGACAAGATCCCATACGTCATTGTCCTTCATGGATTTCATCTCCTCTTGCATGGCTTTAATCCAGTATTGAGAGCTAGAACTTTGAAGGGCCTCAAGAAGATTGATTGGATCATCCTCTGCAATGCCTGCAGAATCTTTTTGTTCCATAAGATACGCGATGCAATCATCTGGTATCTCTCCCACATGATCTTCTTGTTCAACTAGATATACAATGTAGTCATCCGGAATTGCATATCTTCTTTCTCTACCAGATCTCCTTAAAGGCACTTCTTGAGGTGGTTGAATTTGCTCTATGGAAGAAACTTCATTGTTGTCTAAAACCGGAGTTATTTCTTGAAGAGTGTCAAGAGTTGTATCTTGATCACTTTCAATAAAAATATTGGAAAGAGAGATAAATTCCTCTTCCTCAGGGACAACTTCGTCAAGAGTGACGTTCCTTAATCCTTTCCCTCCAAATTTTACATCCTCAAGAAATCTGGCATTTACCGACTCAAAAAATGATCGGGTAGCGGGATCATAAAATTTAAACCCACGAGAGCGTTCAGCATATCCAACAAAGTAGCAGCTAGTTGTCTTAGAGTCCAACTTTCTTTCGTTAGACTTGTAAGGCCTTGCTTCAGCTGGACATCCCCAAATGTGTAAGTGCTTTATGTTGGGCTTTTTCCCAGTCCACATTTCATATGGGGTTTTAGCTACCGATTTGCTGGGTACTCTATTAAGAATATATACTGCAGTTTTTAGCGCTTCTCCCCAAAGTGATTCAGGTAAAGAAGAATGATTAATCATACTTCTCACCATATCCAATAGTGTTCTATTCCGCCTCTCAGCAACACCATTCATACTGGGTTTGCCCTGCATAGTGTACTGAGGGACAATTCCACACTCCTTTAGGAAGTTAGCAAAGGGTCCTGGACGTTGTTCTCTTGATCCATCATATCTGCCATAGTATTCTCCACCACGGTCAGATTTAACGGCTTTAATCTTCTTACGAAGTTGAAGTTCAACTTCAGCTTTGTAAGCCTTGAAAACATCCAAAGATTGTGATTTCTCACGTATCAAGTAAAGGTACCCATATCTGGAGTAGTCATCTATGAACGTAATAAAGTATTGTTGACCATTCCACGCAGCTGTAGGGAATGGACCACAAATATCCGTATGTATTAGTTCTAAGACTTCTGTACTTCTGTTGGCACCTAACTTTCTTATGTTTGTTAACTTTCCCTTAACGCACTCAACACAAACTTGAAAGTTTGTTAAATCAAGGGAATCAAGAATTCCTTCTGACCCAAGCCTTTGAATTCTCTGTTTAGAGATGTGGCCTAAGCGCTTATGCCATAAGAATCCAGAATCTTCATTCAATTTTCGCTTTGTATCTCTAGAACCTGTGTGTAGGATTTCATTATGGGAAACAACCGTTTCTAGCATATAAAGACGATCAATTAAGATACCGGTACCAACAAGATTTGAATTTAAGGAAATACTAAATTTTCCATTTCCAAAACTACAAAGGTATCCACCTTTGTCCAAACAGAAAGTAGAAATTAAATTCCGTTTAAACAACGGAGAAACAAAAGTATCCTTTAAATCCAAATAACATCTAGTACTTAAATTTAATCTAAAATGCCCTATTGCTTCCACAGGAACTTTATTGCCATCGCCAACATAGATGAATCTTTCAGTATTACTTGGTGGTCGACTCCAAAGGCAACCCTGCATTGACACACAAATGTGAGTAGTAGCACCAGAATCTACCCATCACGTGTCAATAGGTACAGAAGCTAAATTAGCCTTAGAACAAACTAGAGCGAGAACTTTACCCTTCTTTTCATGCCAAGCAGCGTACTTAGGACATGCTTTCTTCATATGTCCTTCCCTTTTGCAGAAAAAACAAGTGAGTTCATCACTTTGCTTCTTCGCCTTTTTGTGCACATGTGTACCTACTGTAGTATCCTTAGCCCTCTTCTTTGATTTGTTTTGAGAGCTTGATGCAAAGTGAGCACTTTTTGTCTTATCTCTTTTTATCTTGTCCTCTTCTTGCACACATTGCGAAATGAGCTCATTAAGAGTCCATTTCTCCTTCTGAGTATTATAACTCACCTTACAATGACTGAATTGTGTGGGAAGAGACAGGAGAACTAAATGCACGAGTAAATCATCATTTATCTCTAACTTTAGTGTCTTTAGTTTTTCCACAAGATTTGACATTTCCATAATGTACTCCCTTATGTTTCCTTTTCCTTTGTACCTCATAGAAATCAGAGCAGCCAAATGGTTTCTTGTTTCTGTTTTCTCATTCTTGGCAAAATATTTCTGAATTGCATCAAAGGATTTCTTAGCATCTTTGCTCTCAGAAATAGAGCCCCGAAACGCTTCCGGAATGGAACGTTTCATGATCATAAGACACATGCGGTTAGAGCGATCCCACTTCTCTACTTTCGCTTCATTTGAGTTATCCTCAGCCAAAGTGGGTCGTTCAGTCCTTAGCGCAAGGTCTAGATTCATACATTCGAGAACGATTTTCACATTCTCCTTCCAGACCTTAAAATTTGTCCCATTGAGCATTTGAATGGAACTGACCTGAACAGAAACATTAGTAGTAGTTGTTGAAACTAAACACAAAAGCAAAGAAATAACACAATTAATCAATTAATTTTAAACAAGATACTCAACACAACTTGACATTCAGTGTTTGCACAAAAAATCAATTGTAAATAGTACTCTTAATACAACAATCAAATATTGATAATAAATCCGGTCAAACTATAGCCTTTCTTTGGACCGACTATCATTCACATGGATAATCTTTATATTTATCGTTATTCATTGTCGCATGCACTTTCATTATTTGGCTAAACATTGACCTTCCTTTGGGCCGATCAATATCCGCATAATTAATGAAGGCACAATTGATTAATCAATATATTATCCTTAATGTGATTTTGTTTGGCCAAATATTAATCTTCCTTTGGGCCGATCAATATTCGCATAAACAAGAATAATCACTAGTGTATTTAAAGTTTGGCCATATATCAAACTTCCTTTCGGCCGATTGATATCCGCATAAACAAACGATACACTAACCTTTATAATTTTAAATTAAAATAATTTACACAACATAGACTACTTTGGTAGCATATTGTTTCAATTAATTTAATTTAAAATAAACTTTAAAAATATATAGATCCTTAAATATATCTCGTGTAAATAAAATCCAAATATTACACTCGATAAACTTTAATTGATACAAAATATAGTGGAAAAAACCAAAATTTTATGCTCATAAGAACAACCACACTACGTACCAATCATATATAAAACATGACATTGTTTTGTAAAGCAATAAGCTTTTCAAAATAATATCTCAACAGAAAGAAAAGCATATGATTTTCATCTGAAGAAGGATCTGTAGGATAAGAAAAACATAGGCTTTTCAACTGAAGTAGGATATGTAGGATAAGAAAAGTATAGGCTTTTCAACTGAAGTAGGATAGGTAGGATTGCACGCAATCATAACCATATCCGAATATATATATATATATATATATATATATATATATATATATATATATATATATATATATATATATATATATATATATATATATATATATATATATTAAATCAATATACCCGAAAATACACGTCAACCACGTATATGCACAAAAACAAACATTGTGAAAGCACTATACATTTACAACCGTCAGCTTTTATACATATTAAAATAATAATATACAAAAGAATAAAAAAGCCAAACTACGTACTTTTGTTTACCTTTTCAAAATTGAAAAGTAATGTGCATCTTTTATATAAAATAAAAGTACAAGACCCCTTTCTCTGCCCTCACGGTTGCCGATAAACATTTCAAAGAAAACAAGAAAAGAGCATAGTACAAAAAAAAACTCCTTTTACATACAATATAAAAGTCCGGACTGCAGGAAAAAGAAAGAAAGCAATGTGCTTTTTCAAACGAATTCAAATATACGTGGGCAAAACTATTGTATCGCTAAGACGTGCAAGACTCTGATTCCATTCTATCAGGAAAAAAAAAAGAATTTTTCCACAGAGGAAAACAAAACAAAATATCAATATATCCTATTAAGCAAGTATGATAATGACTTTGATACCACTTAGGGTTTCTTTAGGTTTTATCTATGATGTAAAGAGAATAGAAAATTGCTGATTGATTTGACGTATTGGGAACCATAACCTAATAACGTTTATATAATGACCTAATAGAATCTCATTAAGCCTATTGGGCCAAAGTCTGGTATCCACCCATTAAGCCCATACCGCTTAATTAAAGTCTACGGACTTTACTCGATTGAATCACTTTTATTAGCCCGCTAATATATTTAGTCATATAATATAATTGGTTATTATAATATGTAAGCCCACTAATAATAATAAGATTAATAAAAAATCTTACACCCGGCTCAAGTGACAAGATGGTACCAAGAACAAGAACCTTTCCCGATCCAAGTTGAAGGATTTGATGAGTACTCGATGAGTGATATAAATGTTGAAGAGTTTTCATCAAGCACACTCCCAGCTGGTTCTAGCAGACATGCATATTTTGATGTGCATCCTCTACTGCATAAGACCCAATGATTTCCGGAAAAGAAATAAACTTGTGCAAAGTTTATGTCAAGCACACTCCCTGCTGGTGCCATCAAGAACTCGATCATCTCATGAGAAGCCATGTTTCTTCATGAGTATGTAACATAGACACCAATATGTTGTTACGGTCCCGGAGGTAGGATCGAATCTCAGATAAGAGACACGAGTGATTTGTGGATAAAAGGATAGGTGAAAGTGGATTGATAGATAGATGAAAGTGGAATGATGGATAGATGAAAGTAGACTCGTCCTAGACAGAGCCTCTTCCTAGGTATAACGTGTAAACCATCTTGGTTTAACGTTAGCCTCCTTTTGATTATAATTCTGCTTATCTTTTATTTCATCCTAAAGGCCATATATATAGGCTGCTAATTAACAAAGGAAAATATAAAACTGATATCCTAACTGAAAGTAAAGATATCTCAAAGCTATAAACTAGAAAATATAAACTATCCTAAATCTAATAGATATAATATCTTTAATATTGAAATATCCCTTTTCTTAATATCTCCCTAAATCCAACCGTATCATCACATCTCCTCTCGATTTTGAGTTTGTCCTCAAACTCAAACTCTTGATCAATTCCTTGGGAGCGTGCACCTGGTTTCCATGTCTCATCCTCCTGCATTTGCATCAAACTAAGCTCTGGTTTCCACCGTGGAATGTCTCCTTTCCACAAGCCTGATTTTCTGTTTAGGAAGGATTCATTAGAGGAACTAAAATCCCACAAAATTGGTCCACCAGAAAACTCCGGTGACAGTAAAGTATATAATTCAGCAGGCGCACATAACTCCTGGCAAATACCCATGCTCAAGAAATCATCCCTTCTGTCCCCTCCTGATAACTGCATCCTAGACTGCACAGTAGAGACATTTTGGTTCAATTCGTAGAGGATTAGTGGCATTTCAACCTCTGCAGCGTTGTCTTGGTCAATGCTCGTTGTCTTTTCAAGTTGCAGCTTGATCACAGCCCCTTGTGAAACCATTTTCTTCCGCTCTAACGCTTGGGCCAAAACAATTGCGATTCTGAGATTCCCCGGTTGTTGAAGTTCCAGGTCAGCCTTGATTTCCTCTTTCAATCCCGCCATAAATAGGTGTACCTGTTGCTGCGTGGTCACACCAGAACTTCTTGGCAATAGTTGCTGAAACTGGCATTCATACTCTTCAACAGACCCTTTTTGCTTGAGATTTTCCAATCCAAGGGACCCCAAGCTCCCTATGTTGTTAGAACCTTTTCCTTTTCCCAGAAAAGAATTTGACAGTTCTGTCAAATGCCCTTCTAATGCTTTCTGACGAGTATCCATGTCTTGCATAAAAGCCTTTAACTTGGCTGCTAAATGTCCCGTGTCACCCATGAGATCAGCTCTGATACCAAGTTGTTACGGTCCCGGAGGTAGGATCGAATCTCAGATAAGAGACACGAGTGATTTGTGAATAAAAGGATAGATGAAAGTGGATTGATGGATAGATGAAAGTAGACTCGTCCTAGACAGAGCCTCTTCCTAGGTATAACGTGTAAACCATCTTGGTTTAACGTTAGCCTCCTCTTGATTATAATTCTGCTTATCTTTTATTTCATCCTAAAGGCCATATATATAGGCTGCTAATTAACAAAGGAAAATATAAAACTGATATCCTAACTGAAAGTAAAGATATCTCAAAGCTATAAACTAGAAAATATAAACTATCCTAAATCTAATAGATATAATATCTTTAATATTGAAATATCCTTTTTCTTAATATCTCCCTAAATCCAACCGTATCATCTGTATAATTATCACTTAGCATTTTAGCAAGCATACTTGCATGTGTATATTAATTCTGATGTATTTTTGTAGTGAAATATAAATTGAGCAGATAGACAAAGTAGATATACATTGAGAACAAGATCTTACTTGCATGGTTCCATTGTACTTTATTTTAAGACTATGTTTGTATGACAAATTTAGAATACTTAGGTACCAATACTTGTTGATTGCCTGGATAATTTGACGTGAGAAGAGCCATTAGTGAAATTGAACTGAAACCTATTGAGGAATGGAGACTGGTGTATCACTCACCTCCATTAATTAGTCTTCTGTAAATTAAAATGGGGGGCAACTTGTCTTCTTCCATGAAGTTTTTCATAATATTTCAGTTATAGTTGATGTTAGGAAAGATGAGTGTTAAAGTTGGATACTTTTCAACTGTGAAACCCAAATCACGTAATCAAGTGAACTTAGTTTCCAAGAAACTTGTCGTTTTGAAAAGCATGGCTGAGTTATCTGTCAAGATAAAATTTTAAGTAGTTTTCTTGTACGAAATATATGATTTCAAATTTGTTTTCAACTGGGAATAAGTAATGTCAATTAATAAAGGTAGTTTTACACTTTTACAGGTAGAGAAAAGTTATGCTTATGGTTTCTGGGTTGTTTTGCTAGAACATTAATTAGCAGGAAAGAGGAGGCGATTAGTGATGCCTACAGTGAACCGTTACCAAGCAACTCTCGTGATTTTGTTGTAAAATAAATAGTATTTGTGTTGAGATGATTACTCCATTGTGATTGTTTTTTTTTTTTTAAAGATTGGGCTAAAATTTTTTATATATAGTTGATATATATTAGGTTACTCTATTTATCGATAAATTATATTTATAAAATTATTTAATGACAGCGGTATAAGAGTAAACTGAAAATACAAAAAACCTATAAAATCACCGTCAATCCCAAGTTAGAGTTTGCATGCCTTCTGCATTTGGAGGAGACTGCCAATGCCATTGCCGTCATCGTTGGAGGCTCCCCACTAGGAACAGAAGACCGCCATTGTCGGAAACCAGCAGACGTTGAAGGAGACTACCACTACCATTACCATCATCGTCGTAAGCTCCCTACCAGGAAAGCCGTGCAATGAGCGTGCTTTGCCACCTCTGTTGTCGAGCTCCCTTACCGCAGGTGATGACAACCACCATTGTCAGGAAAGCCGATCCAGGAGTCTGCCTTGCCACCTTTGTCGCCAAGCTCCCTTACTACCGAGGATGACAACCGCCACTGTCAGAAAGGCTGCGCAAGGAGCTTGCCTTGCCACCTTTGTCGCCGAGCTCCCTTGCCGCTTGCCGCCGCCGGGTTCACCCGAAACCCTAATAGGGCTTGATGATCTTTTGGTATAATTACAAAAATACACCCGTACTTTATATTTACAATTATAACTCATACTTTTAGA
Source organism: Fagopyrum esculentum (assembly GCA_033239045.1). Classification (NCBI taxonomy): domain Eukaryota; kingdom Viridiplantae; phylum Streptophyta; class Magnoliopsida; order Caryophyllales; family Polygonaceae; genus Fagopyrum; species Fagopyrum esculentum. Next base: position 19,726,810 of record BSUD01000004.1, on the reverse strand, counting down.
ATTTGCAAATTTGCCCTAATTGGATAATTACAGGAAAACGTCCCAAGTTTGTATTTACAGGAATGACCCGAACTTTTGGAAGTGCATCAAATGCCATGAGTTGAATAATTACAAGATACGGTCTAAGTTTATAAATGCACAAAATGTCCTAAACAATTAATTGTCTAAACAACCGACTTTTGAACTTGTTTCACTCGATTGGGTTTGGGCTTTTGTAACGCGACCTTGTGTAAACGACGGACCTTTGGGCTTGTGTAACTGAGAAGTGATCAATTTTGTTAATTATAGAATTTAACAGTTTATATTAAGTGTGCATTAACATTATTTGATAGAAATTGTGTATTAACATTGTGTATTAAAATTGTGTATGAACATTCGGTTTTAAGTGCAACTTTACAAAAAAAAAAAACAATAATAGAATACACAAGTTCAATTAGCCTAGCTGGGTCTGGACTATGAAAATTGAAATTACAAAATAACCCTTTAAATTAATTTTTAATAATAAATAAGAGAGGTCTAGTTTGTCACCTAATAAACAAATGAGCATTTAGAATTTTATGGTTTTGTTTTTCCCCGTTAAACTCCCCGTCCACATTTAATTTTAACAAGTTTGACAAAAACATTAACTCGGATAATAAATGTAAAATTAGGCCATAAAGTACAAAATTATTACTATGTTTAACTATAAACAAAAACACAAAAATTTAAAGGAAAAGCAAAAGTCCATTTTTTAAAAAAAAATATAAATTTGTCAAAGTAAAGTTATATATACCGTGTATATATTAGGTATCATTCGTTCAATTAGGATCGAGACTCGTCGTACAAACTAGTGTAAACTAAAATAATTAACATTTAGATTATGATCTAATGATAAAGTGCTATATTATTTTATCATTCTAATTTTACGGTTTAGAATTTAAGTTGCACACTAAAACACGTATTTGATAGACTAAGACACTTAAAAAAACATGTAGTGTGTCGTGTATTTGATCATCATGATTTGACATTTATGACGTATATAAAATTGCATGAGGGTATTATCCTCATATGATCGAAAATCAAATGAGAAAATTGGTGTAGAAAAGCTCCTTTTGTTTTGTAGAAATAATCTAGGCCCCTTTAATTTCTTTTCAAAAATAAAGGCAAATTAAATAATTAATGACTGAAATAAGGATAACTAATTAAGGGCATATTCATAAAAGGGTGATAAAACTGTCAAAACGAAAAAGGGAAATCCCGTTAAAATAGGTAACTGAATATTAAAGACATTTACGGTATTCTTCATATATTCAACTTCTCTTCTCCAACCAGTCGGAAAAAGCCGCGCCTTGTTTCTGGAGAATTTGTAGTCGGAGCACTCAAAGGAATCGTCGACACCTTCTTCATCCGTCAATCCCACTCCTGGTTTGTATAATTTCAAATAAACGTTGTAAATTTTCCAGCAATTGTTCGATATTTGTCTCTATTTTCTCGTCTGTTAGTTTCACACCGTAAACAGGTATTAGCTTTCTTCCTCAAATCGGTACCGAAGACCGCCACAGAAAAATGCTTACTTTTCTGGATTCTAAAATGTCTAGTAGTGTGTTGTGGTATTATGTAAATTTTTTGTCGTGTTCATCACATTAGATTTTATATTGAGCAAACAAGGAGAAGATGAACTTCGTTTAGAGATTTTAGAGATATGTAGTAAAAAATGAAACTCTTTTTTTTTATGTATATATGGCATCTGATTGTAGGACGAATCAACATTATGTGCTCAATTTGTGTTTGCATGTGTTTTTTAAGGAGATCCAAGTTTGTGTACTCCATCTCTGTAAATATGGCTTCAAGTTTGTGTATTCGTTTTTGTGTTTTGCATGTGTATTTAGGAAGATACATGTACATAATATAAATCTTTTAACAAAAAACTATACACGAGTACATAAGACCAACAATTAATACATAATTCGGTAACTAATACACAATTTGATATCATACATAAGTCTATCACAAAGCACACAAATAATGTACATAATATTATCAGACAGTACATAACAAACATTAACATTTTATGATATACTATTGTACATAAACTTAATTACATTTGCGGTTGTGTACATAATTACATATCATACATAGATCTTTCTCAAACACACAATAAAGTACATAATATTAACATACATTACTTAAGAGACATTTCATTACATTATATTACATACTAATGTACACAAAATTAATAGAGAAAATTGGTGTAAAGGAGCCCTTTTTGTATCCATGATACAATCTAGGCCCCTCTAATTTTCTCTCAAAAAATAAAACTAAATTAAATTATAAAGAGGTTATTAATTGTGGGGACCACTCTAATTAAAAAGATTCTCTCCCTTAATTAAGGAGGATAAATAACTATTAAAAATTAAAAAGATAAACTAAATTAAAAAGATAATTGAATATTAATTGTGGGGACCACTCTCATTAAAAAGATTCTCCCTTAATTAATATGGCTGTTTTTTAATTAAATAAGGAAAATGAGAATGATTCTCAGAAATTCGGTACATAATTTTATGTACATAAATTCGCACGCAGATTATGTACATAAATTCGCACGCAGATTATGTACATAAATTCGCACGCAGATTATGTACATAAATTCGCACGCAGATTATGTACATAAATTCGCACGCAGATTATGTACATAAATTCGCACGCAGATTATGTACATAAATTCGCACGCAGATTATGTACATAAATTCGCACCCAGATTATGTACATAAATTCGCACGCAGATTATGTACATAACTTCGCACGCAGATTATGTACATAAAATTATGTAATTAATTTTAATGCCAGCAAATAAGCGATTATTTTTAAAAAAAAAAAGCAATGTTAAATTGTTAATTAAGGGAGAGAATCTTTTTATTTTTTAAAACTAATTCCTTAATTGTAGGGGACCACTCTTATTTTTCCTTTTTTATTTAAAAAAATTAAGGGGAGAATCTTTTTAATTTTGAATAATTATAGGGGACCACTCTCATTTTCCTTTTTAATTTTGAATGTATCTTAAATTATTTTTGATTTTATCTTTTTCTCAAAATTACAAGGGGCCTACTTTATCTACATTTTTACAAAAGAGACTAGTTAATCTACATTAATGCATAATTAGCCTACTTTCCCTTTTATCTCAAATTAATACCAATTCATGCGACGTGCATAAGTACATATATTACGTAAGTCTTTCACAAGCACAAACTAATGTACATAATGTTAGCAAACACTACACATTAGAACACTAACACTTTTACAAAAAAAAAAACAGATATGGATACAGCCAAAATAATTAGAAGAGAGAGTTTTCCTTAATTAATTAAAAAGCACCCATGATTATAGTTAACAATTTTCAATTTTTCTTAATTAATTATCTGAAGATAACTGTTTCCATAATTATATTTAACAATTTTCAGTTTTTCTTAATTAATTAAAAAAACAGTCAAACTAATTAGGAGAGAGTATTATTAATTATGGAAGGATATTGAAGTTAATAATTATTTTATCATTTTTACATAAGTTATAGGGGCCTATTTTATCTTAATAGATACACAATTGTCCATTGCTTCTTCATTGATTCATTCATTGATTCATTAACTGCCTACTTACCCTTTTTCTCAAATCAAATTAATACAGTTTTAATTATTTGGTTGGCATTGCACTCAACGAGATTCCATCACTTTCAAGACACTATATTCATTGGAATAGATATTTCATCTTGCAATATGATGGTACCAAATGATCTACTCTCACTCCAACAGTTCCTGATCTAGAGCATGAAGATCTAGGGTATTCTATTAAGTGGTCTAAACTATACATATTGTATTGTCTGTTTTACACAGATCTGATATCCTTTATATATATATATATATATATATATATATATATATATATATATATATATATATATATCTAGAAGGATAGTGTATTTATAGTTCTTTCCTTTATCTTTTTATGTTGATCTATATATGTAACTGTAGCATATTGAGAATAAACACATCTTTACGTCTGTCTACCTTCATCTTACATGATATAAGATATGTGTAAGATAGGCAATACAATATGTGCAGTTTAGGCAATTAATATATTCTGCGTAACTTTATGAATAACTTTCGATAAAGCTCGTAGTGCTCGGTTAGAAAGCTTTTTCGTGAGCTTTAGTTTTTCGGGAGTCTATTAGAAAAGATTTTTTTTTGAAGCTTTTAAGAAAGATTTTATCCACAACTTTCTCTAGATTTTTCATTAGCTTTCTATAAATTTAGACAATTATTGAAGTGAAAGAGGAAAAGAAGAATTATAATACTTGCCCTTATCTATGTCATGATGTATATATTGTATTTATAGGATGTGTCCTTTTTGGTAATTTCATCCCAAAAATCTACTTTTACCAAACTCTCGATTAACTTTTTCATCCGATTTTTATATTTTACAAAATTCCACAAAAAATATATAAACAACTATTCAATAAGCTAAATACCCAAAAAATTTAAAAGTACCCAAAAATCTTGTTTGCCGAACACATTCCTAGTCTCTCTACAAAATTTTGTCATGTTTAAATAAAAAACCATTGCCTGACATGACAATAATATTTTTTTTTAATGTAACCCAACAAAACTAAAAAAATGGAAACTTAAATATTACATGAAGAGTAAAACGTGACCACAACAAAACTCACAAAGTGATACATGTTATCTCAAAACAGGCTTATCTTTCCAATTGGGATGTTCAACCAAATTTCATAACCATGCGACTTAGTTTGTTGTATTAATAGGAGTTGTACAAAACTTGGTCGGGACAATTTGGACCTTTTTATATCGCATGATAACCGAAATTTAATCACACACAATGACATATCTCAAAACAGGCTTATCTTTTCAGTTGGGATGAGCCATTCAAAATTCATAGACCAACCAAAAATTAGACTAGGTGCTTTTCAGATGCGTAAATCTTGCTTTGTAACAATTGGTGTTCAACTATAGTTTAGTTTTAGTGTCCAAAGATGCATCTCGCTTTGAAAGCCGTACAATAGTAATTAACATAGACAACATTGCACTTTATTTGTAACTAATGAAGCATCTAACTTAATTGACTAACCAATCTTATACGTCTAGTAGCTCAACAAACAGCTTGAACAGCCAACCTTCTAGGAGTAACCTTACAACTAACGGTTCCAAAAAGAGATTCAGAAACCCTGAAACTACAACTCTTCTTGCCGACACACATCTTCTCAAGTACGGGCAAAGTACGGGGAGCATCACACCTTCCTCTCTTGAACCGTCCACAACTTCCAACTGGGTTTCCAAAGCTCGCAAATCGGATCCCTGTAATCCTACGTTCTCCTTGGCATGCCAACTCCACCTTCTCCGTATCATATGCATGCAAGCAAGCACTCCCCACTGTCACCGTCTCAAAGCTCACGTGCTCCGGGTTTCCTCCAAACTCCTCAAACAAAACCAATGTGTTCTCCCCATCATTAAGGAACGATCTTGGCACATGATACCATCTTTGGGTAGAAGTCCCGCAATCCGTCGAGCACTTTGAAGGATTATAGTTCCCGCGGTAGTCACAACTTATATCACATCCGTTGTTTTCCGCAATGTAGCTCGGCCAAAACCTCCCGATGCTTTGTCCATTCACCCAAGCTTCACCCTTCCCCATCCCCTTTAAATCGATCACCACCGGATCATCTCCTCTCGGTGCCAAGAAGCTAGTCTTGTACCAAATCAACTTTTGGTTCAAGGGAAGCCCCTCCGTGTGCCATTTAGTTGGATCACGGTTCCCAGCGGAGAATTTTAAATCCTCCCCACGAAGACCCGTCTTGTAAGCCCATGTTTTGTTGGATATATCTCGGGTGATTTGCTCATGACCGTGCATCGCCGACATTGTAATTGGCCCGCCAATCCCCTCAACTCCGTTCTCAAAGTGTGCCCCGTAGTTCTGTAAGTAACCAATCAACAAACCGTTAGAAATATCTCAAGCTTTTGGTTTTATCTATTTCATGTGCTTCATACCGGTAGTCCGACTACTCCACTGAGCAGAGAGATGGTGTTGGTTCCTTTCTTCCACCGGAATTCACCACTAGGAAGTGAAAATTTGTAATGTCCATTTGTTGCAGCTTTTGATCCTAGTTACATATTTATGGGATGCACATTAGTTTAAAGACATGATAACCGGGTAGAAGAAAATAAAGGATAAAGTTTACCCAAGTGTTTTCCATTGACGAAGATATGAAGAAGGTGCCCATTGGTATTAACTGTTAGTGTCATGGGCTTGTTATAAAAGTAATCCTTGGGACCCATATAAACACTGCTTTCACAATTTACTCAAATCTTAATATTCCATGTAATAATAAATGCACAAATGGAGTACACGATAAATGTTCTTCTTACCTAGTCATGTACCACAAGTAATCGCCTGTACCATTGTTAACTTGCTTGTGATCTAAAAGCCCAGGAGCCGTCATAAAACCCTTCATATTCGGGGTGTAATGTTCAATGGCATCACCCTTCCATGTCCATCTCAGAGCATACGGCTCGTCATCTTCCTTATTTGCCCTCTTCACCATAATAGAGGTTTGTGCATTTACCTTTGCAGTGTTGTACACTTCATCGGTGCAATTGTGGAGCATTGTAACCGACCATGCCGGTACAGTGTAACTCTTGCCTTGAAATTTGATGGTGAAATCTTGGTGTTCATTTGCGTTTCCAAGGAAGCAGAATTGATATCCTTTATAAGTGTACTTGGTGGCCTATATGAATCAAAACAAGTAAGAATCATTTCCCTCACGGGAGAAGTATGAAGAGAAAGCAAAACATCACTGACCGACATCATGTTTCCATAATCCGTATTTTGGGTGTCACCATAAACAAGAATTTCCTCGACCGAGTGGATGATTTCATGAAGCCTCTTGAGATGTCCATACTTGGGTTGATTCAAGTTACCTTTTCAAACAAGAAATTAGTACAAGTTCATAATACATGTTATAGGGATATGTTGCAAAGTACATACCGTATTCACTAAGAGGAGCATCGTAATCATAAGACGTGACAATGTAAGGACCCCCAGAAGTGCGACCGAAATTGGTACCACCATGGTACTAAAAACAATTAGATTATAAACTAATGTTTAATAACCTTTAATATATAGTACCGAGTTAAGAAAGTGAGAGTATTATGTTATATATTTACCATGTAGTAGTTCTGAAGGGTTCCACCGTATTGGAAGAAACGCGCGACGGCAAAAGAAAGATCCTCTGCTGTTCTATGTGGGTCTTTGCTGCCCCATTTCTTGTACCTTTATGAAACACGTACAACTAACTCATATGAGTCATGATTATGTGCGTACATACAAGTCAATATAATCAAATTCATTCTTATAATAGTGTAAGAAGAAAAGTAAACCCACCAGCCGGTCCAATTCTCGGTCCACATTTTGGGGACATTTTTGTTGTTTGGATGGAACTGATCACAATAATATCCATTGCAAGTGTTGATCTACACATGGAAACATAATATTAGTAGAAATTGAGTATGAATAAGAAGATAATGTTGTAGGTATGCGTACTATGCCATCTGGAGCGTCGTTTTGTTGACACATGATCCATGGAACACCGATGTTAAAAGACTTTGCCAAGTTCGCACACCAGTTGGTGTACTGTTTGCCGTCGTAGCCGTATGCCCATTCAATATTCCCGTACTCATTTTCGATCTACAATAATACATATTGATCAAGTCAATTAAATTTGAAGCGTAATTTATTCAAACTTAATTGATGCATATACATATATAACCTGGGAAAGAATGATGGGCCCGTCTTGAGAAGCAAAAAGAGACTCGCGTTTCACCATATTTACAATGTCGTTTACAAATCGTTTCATCTCAGTCTACAAACAACAAGATCTAGTTCAATAACAAATTAAATATATCCCTACTCATAAAATATATATATAAATATACAAGATACCTTGTAAACTAGATTGTCGGTCCTGAATTCAACTCCAGGCAAATTGTGTAGCCAAACAGGAAATCCACTGCCATAGAAACAAACAAAAAAATCTAATTGAATTTCTAGTTGTAGAGTACATAAAAATCAAATATAATCGAGTTATGTAATGTTTACCCATAATTCCATTCTGCACAAACGTACGGCCCGATCCTAAGAATTGCATATAGACCTTCATCTCGAATGACTTTCAAGAATCTTATGAGATCTTTGTTCCCTGTGAAGTCATACTATGCATGTAGAGAATACCCAACATTATAGTCATTGTCATTGTACAATCATGCACAATCTACCAAAAAAGACAAACCTGCCCTTGTTGTGCCTCGTGAGCATTCCAGAATACGTATGTCTCGATAGCATCAAGCCCTCCTTCCTTGGCTTTCTTAATTAGATCTGGCCACATCTAATTAAATACAAAACTCTTTTAATGTAATTCAACATCTAAAATGCAATCAACTAAACTCATATGACAATTACTTCGGGAGTACTGCGAGGATAGTGAATAGAACCAGAAAGTATAACCCTCCTCTTTCCATCAATTGTGAGAGCTCGTCCGTCATAAGAAACATCAGTTGCTAATAACGATGATAACATACAACACAAAAGAATGATCACAAGCAACAACGGATTATTTCCCATTTTCAATACCTCACTGGATATCTTCGATTTGAGTTGGACTTTTAACAATACTTCACAACTATTTATAGTGAAAATTTACAATATTAAAGATACTTTTATAATTAGTTTAAAAAAAAATATATCCATTTATATCTCCATGTGATTTGTTTTTTGTTGGGCGTACTTAATGATGGATTTTGTAGTAGTTGTTACAACAAAAAAGATTTTATTTGATTTTAACTGTAAGAATCTACGATTGTGGAGTAGAATATAGGTAAAGATTACAAAAACTTAATAAAAATATTGTTTAAAACTACATAATTTAACAGAATTGGAGACTTGAAAAGTCAAACTTTGAATTATTTGTGTAACTAGGTTATCGCAAAATACTTTCTGATTAATAACTATAAAGATTTGCCTCATTTGCTGCATCTAAGTAATGATTAGTTAATTATGTAAGTAATAATAGCGGTAAATGATTATTTATAAATATTTTATCTAGAAATAATTACCGTTATATACATATAAGAAACGCAAATATACACAATATTTAGTTAGTTTGATAGTTTGATATAAATAAGAACTTACAAATTATTTATGATATAGGAAAATAAAATACGATATATTTAATATGTTTAATTTAATTATTTAAAATATTAAATATAAAAATACTAAATACTTGAACATGAAGAGTAAATATAAATATTCAATATTATATTTGGTTGTTTTGGTTCTCAACTATCCCGGTCTTTGTTGGGACTATGTAGATGTTTAAAATAGAGGAATAAAATCGATGTTAGAGGTGTTCCGTCAAATCTGTCAAATCATCCTCTTCTTTGTCGTTAAAAATTATGTGTTGTAACATATCGTAGAAGGGATATGCAATAATCTAAAATATCAAATCATATAAAAGAGAAAGTCTTTTAGCAATAGGAAAGTAGGTTGCTCCTTGTTCCTCTTTTTGCCAATCATGGTACTCATTTGTCCTTATTTAGTTTAAATCTTACATTTCGTGCCTCTAGATTTGATACATATGTCTTGCTACAAATGCATATGAACCAATCATCTTCATTTTCTCGCCTAACATTTTGTACCGTCTTTCCTACCCTTTGTTTTTCTCCGAACACTCGATTATCTCTTATTTGACACAAGTATATTTTGACACACCAAAGGCCAATAGTAGTATCGACGCATGAGTTGTTGGATGACACATGACTTCTTATTCTAGGTTCGATCTACTTGCTCGATTGAATTACTCTTTCGCTTCAACTTTTCACGTCAATTTGTGAATAATTGATTTTATTTTATCGGTAGAGTCTTTACCATTGACTTCTTGACTTAATGATTAGTTATTTTCTTGGGGATAAAGGGTTTTTTTTTTGTGTGTTTATGATCATTGCTTGAGGAGCAAAGATGTATGCTTTTGAGTTTGCTCTTCCTAGGTTTAGATGAGTTGTTGATTTCTTGAATCACTAGCCGAATGAGACTAAGATTGCAGGAACACATATTTTGTAGCAAAAGCTTCTTCGACGTTATTATAGGCTGGAAGTTGAAATCCAGTCAGCTTATTGATCTATGTATTAAATGCAAGATTTGCTTTCTATTTCTCAATTTCTTAACTACGACTAGATGCGCGGGGAATACCGACCCATTTTCGCACTAAAAAATAAGATCAGATGTTGATTATTTACATCATTGTGACATGTATACTCAATCAAGAAGCCAAAGCCGTTTGAGAAAATTCATCATTGACTTTTTTCTCAATCAATTGCTCTAAATTGTTATTGGTTCACGTGTATTTTCATAGCACAAACCATCATAATCATTTGATCATCAAGATGTTAGGGTTAGTAATTCAAGGAACTGGAGAGTTTTTAGTGTTTGTGCGCTTGCTTTGTTTGATAAAAGAAACACTAATTGAGCCTTCTCTACTTACCCCTTTGACATAACTGAATTGACGCTTTGTTCAAACGTCTCTAATCGATGAACACATGCCAACGAATTATAGTTCTTGTGGGGATGAGTTCATTCTTCACCATAATAATCCCACCTTTCTCAGGTACAACATGTACCAATGTAAACCACTTGCTAGCCGAGATAGGATAGATAATCCCGCATCGACAAGTTTGAGCGCTTTTTTCACAACCTCCTTCATAGGTGATTGTTGAGTACTTCTTTCATAAGATTGGAAGTTTCAATTTGAGAAATATAAGCACTAACAATCATGGGATATGCAGAATCAAAGCCTATGAACTCATACGTGAGAGTGGAAGAAAGAGGTTTAAGCTCGATTTTGGGTGTGGAAGTGATCTTACCTTAGAAAGATTCTTCAATTGCGAGGAAAATTGGATGAGGCACAAAGCCATGGTCACGGCCAACACACGGTTCTCATAGGGAGGAGTTCATTCTTATCATTCTCACCATAATCATCCCACCTTTCTTAGGTACAACATGTACCAGAATGTACACTTGCTATCCGTGATAGGATAGATAATCCCTGCACCGAGAAGTTAATTTGAGTACTTCTTTCTTCACAACCTCCTTCATAGGTGGGTTGATTCTTCTTTAAATACTTCTTTCATAAGATTGGAAGTTTCATTTTGAGAAAGAGAAGCAAAAACAATCACATGATATGTAGAATCAAATCCTAAGAACTCATACGTGAGAGTGGAAAGAAAAAGTTTAAGCTTGATTTTGGATGCGGAAGTGGTCTTTTCTTAGGAAGAGTCTTCAATTGTGAGGACAATTGAACGTTAAGGAACAACGCCATGGGCCACAACCAATCCACGGGCAACCACACCCTTAGCACTTCCGTGGGTATCCCGTTGGTACCCTATGGGTGTCTTCGGCTTTGTTTTTGGATGGCGACTTCAACACATAAGCTACAATATGACAAACTGTTGGTTGTACAAGATGTAAAAATAGATAACTCAGCTATGTCAAAGGGGAAAAGAAAGAGAGAAAAGGGAGAAAATCTTGGTTTTGAAGTTTGTTTCGTCGAAAGACAAATAAACGGACAAAAGTAGTGAGGAAACTTATGTAAGGGGAGTAATCTAAGGAATATGTATCCCCGCGATTATAAATTAACAAATAATAGTGTATATGGACATCATGAACGTCAATCAACAAAAATATGTAGGTAATTTTCCAATGTTGTCTTTACCACCTCTTGGAGTGTAAAGATCGTGTTCAACTCAATTTAAAGATGCTCTCACAATTGTAGAAGATAAAAGTCAAACCCCTTCTTGGGTACTTAGAAACAAGGTAGAAGACAAAAATAGGTCACGATCACGTATAAAATCCAAAAATATAATAAACCAATAAATATATGACAATCAGAAATCCTTACGGTAAATATAGTCAAATAGAATCAACATGCTTTTGTAGAAAACTGATTTATTTCTATTTCTAAGGCAAACACCGTTTCTCAACAAATGAAACAAAATGATCAAATCTACCATATGGTTAAAAGGAAGATCGGAATAACGACACTAGGGTGAAACAATGCTAGTTGATTTCAATTAAACAATTCATATACAAATTATCAATCCATTATTGGGTTCAACCAACCCTTAAATATGAAATTTTTAGTCAAATATACTAAAATTTACAAAACAATGTGTAAAAGGGTAAATAGAAGGTAAACATTCAGAAATTAATGAAACAAAACGGAAAAGATACATAAACTATCAAATACCTCAAATCATGGTTCACAATGCAAAAAGGAAGCAAGAAACTCGAGAAATTCAGCCACTAAGAGTCTTGCCAAATTTCAAGTAGAGAATGGAGAAAACTAACGTCAAACTAGGGTTACAAAATCTCTAAAGTTTGAATCCCATGACAATATACAATTAACCAATTTATATGCTGTAAATCGTCTCATAAATCGATATTAAAAAGGTCCATCCGAAATAAAAACCGGAAATTGTCTTTGAAAACTTGCTTCACATATCTCACGACAAAGAAACAAAATGGGCAACGGAAGTGAGGAATGCGATGGACCAAGCCGTGGGAACATGGATTCCCATCAGGTAACTGAACATGTGAGGGGCACACCCCAACATGACCACGAGTGTTGGTGGCCCAATGTGATATTGTGGAATCTTAAGAGTAGGAAGTTGTTAAATTTTGCACTTGGACGTCCTTCCTTAGGTCCACCCCTATGGTTCTCTACTTGATTGTTCGATCTTCAGTCATGTATGATCAATGTAGGTCATAATCTTAGGGAAGATCAAACACTCGTCTTTTTCCAAAGTAGGCGTTATAATATGCAATATGAATGTTTTCTATGCTAAATGAATGTAAAATGGCATCAAAAGAGACATGAAATACAAGATACTACGTATAATATGATGCATGTAACATAGTTAAAGATGTAATGAGGTGCGGGCACACCTTAAATCTACTCAGTTGGAAATCTAATCAAGCGATGGCACTAATTTGGTACTCTTCGTCTCCGACCATCAAAAAGTGATTGCCTTCTTCTACTATCATTACCCCCTCTCGATTCATAATGCATGAAATTTTTTTGGATATATATATATATATATATATATATATATATATATATGAAGATTAGGGTATTTGGCGTATCTTTATGGATGACTTTCTGATACGGGGTATTCGCCCATGTAGTTTGGCTCAATCGTTTGACGCTTGAAAGACTCAATGGAAAAGGAAAACAAAAGGGAAATATAGAACAAGGTCAAGCCCCAACAAGCTACCTGGAAGCACAAAAATCCATGATCAAAAAGATCGCCCAAATACATAACCAGCGAAGTTCTGTAGAACTCTTCCCGCTACTCCGAACACAATAGGCGTTCAAAGAACTCTAAATCACCTGGAGGTTTGCTTTTAGGTAGTTGAAGCACCCTGCTCTATTGTGGTAAGTACAACACACTCAACCAATTCCAAGCGGAACGAGCAAGACGTTTCTTACTCAGGGTTTATCTTCACTCTGTGATGGAGACGGTCAAAACCACATGGGGATAACACAACGTATTTATCAAAAGTGTTTCTATTCAAGCTGAAAAATAATGAGGCACAACCATCCTATTTATAAGAGTGGAGGGCATCTAGAGTTACACAAGAAACATGGTGTGGGTTTTGAAAAAAGCTCGTGATCCATCTCCAAGAAGATAAGACAAACCCTAAGAAAAAAAAGAAGAAGATAAGATCTATCTTATAGAAAGATAAGATATCTTTCAGCTTCTCTATTAGAAGGCTTAATTTTATCTAAGGAAAATAAAATAGACTTGAGCTGAAAATATAATTAAAAGTCTTTCAAAACAACCCGTAATCAAACAAGTCTTTATGGGATGAAATTAAAATATCATGACTTAGAGTGGGCCGTGTGCTATTTGATTCACACTAATGGATGAGTGATCCGTCTACATGGCTGACCTTCTTCCCTTGCATGGATACATACGTCCTTCAAGCATGTTTATGTTTTCGTACGTATTGGAACTTGATTGCTGGGTTGGTCTTGCACGTGGGCCCTGGTCTTTGTATTTCTGAGAAGCCTGGGTTCTTATCGTAGGATCTTTTAACGTTGATACCAGATCGATCCATCCTCTAGTCCTTCCGTCCATGTACTTGCATGTTAATGTTGGTTTCCATGCATACGTGGGTCTTGTCACCTTTTGAGAAGTGGCTCGGGAAATAGTCTTTATTTATCCCATGGAAATGTTATTCATTTCTATCCTAGAAATGAATTTGAATGTTCCCCTTCTTCTTCTAACAATGTTATTCTTTCCTTGTCTTCTAGCTTCCGTGGATTCCATGATTGTGGTCTTGAAGCTTCTGACTCTTCATCATTTTCTCCTTGGAGTGCTCTTCACTCCTTGCTTCCTAGCTTTCATTGTCATGTCCTTAATACGTGTAGGTTCGGAGATGAACCTGCATTAATCATCCATTCATTAAAAGGATTCGTCAACGAATCTGATTTATCTTGATGGGGTTTCATCAAGGGCATAACACCCATAAGATCGACAAAGAATGCAACATAAGAGGTATATATACTTTTAGGAGAAATAAAGCACAAGGGAAAAATATGACTCTACATGAAAACATTACACACAAGGCCATAAATTCTTTTTAACCTCGTATGCCAACCTTATAGGGCAATTAGTAGTAATATCATTCCACGGTATAATCATGTCCCATTTAAGTATTACCCTGAGATTCTTAATTATAGCGAAAGCAATATTTAAGGAATATAAGAAGTCCAAGAATATCTAAAGAGTAAATCTTATGATAGAGTAAACACATATATCACTAAGGGTATCATGTCCTATGAACCTCGAAGTGGTATGAGAGACATAATCATGAAGCCTTCATAACAAGAAAAGGCATGTTAATGCAAAAAGACAAGACATGCTAAAAAAATATGGAAAAATAACTATCACGACCGTCGTTCTTAACATTCTCAACTTTCTCTTTAACCAAGCTTCTCATATGAAGTAATGTTCTTTCCATCACAAGATAAACAAAGCATTTAATGACGGACAAACAAATTCAACAATGAATCTAGGCACCATAACAAAATTTACATGTGATGGTTTATTGCATTCAACACGTTCTTCTTCTTACTTAACCAAATTATCATGCTTAATCAAATCAGTAGTTGTAACATTTTCCTCAATAAAATCAAAATGTAACACAAGAGGTAAATGGTCAACATGGTTATCAAGAGATGAAATCGATTCAGCACAAGTAAGATCAAGATTATCATCAAGCATCCTAAAATCGGTGTCTCTATCGATGTGATCAATTAATATCATCTGCAAATTCACCAATAAATCCAACATAGTCGACATGCAAAAAAAGGGATGTATTACTATTGATTTTATCAAACTACTAATAGAATGTCTCATTAATTCAGTAAGTTTATGAACATGAACTATATGATCGACATAGTGATAGGTATGATAATATCAACATACTTATAATCATATGTCATGAGAATGATATGCTCAGAAGAAAACACATTCATAATATTAAACTTCAAAAAGTTAGTATGTACAATAAGAAGTTTAGCATCACCAATGTGCTCATCAAAAGAGGTATTTACATCATCATAGGCAATAGGATCAATATGCTCCCTAAAAGGCTATCTAAAGTCCAAAAAGGCATTATATGATCACAAGATGTTTTAATAATCATTTCAGGAATTAAATCATCATGTATCATGTGCTCTTTATTAAGTTTAGCCTTTTACTTACAATATTCGTTACCAACTAGCTCTTTATCTTTATGATTAGGTTCACCTAAATTAGAGATAGAAGGTGTAGAATCACTCCTTGTTGGAGTTTTGGTAACCCCAATTAATAGTGTTTGTAGGCGATGAAGATGAACTACAAGTAGAAGTTGTTGGAGGCGACATAGGAGGTTGCAGTTTTGGGCTCGGATACACCCCGTTCTTTTCCTTTGCTTTCTCTCACTGCTTGTTAATTTGGGCTTGCCGTTCATCTTGTTCTTCTTTTTGGACAACCGCAATTTGTTCAGGGCTCGTGGGTAGGAGGGTTAGTGTCTTTCCGTGGAACTCAAATACGCACCTGTTTGTTTTCCCTTAAGGGAAATATATCTATCGTGTTGCCATGGGCCTCCGAGTACCATGTGGCATATTTGTATCAAGGCAATGTCGCATAGGATGGTACCAATGTATATTCCTATATTGAAGTAAATCTCAACTTGTTTGTTAATATACACTTGTCCACTCTCATGTATCTAAGACAATTTATATGGCATCGGGTGGTCTAGTTGATCTAGATGTAACTTATCCACCATTTCAATGCTAGAAATATTACAACAGCTCCCGCTATCGATGATAACATTACAATATTTGCCCAATGCAAGGCATTGGGTGCAAAAAACATTATCCCGTTGCTCTATTCGGGAGGCTCTTTAGCTTTAGGAGGATCATTTCACTATTTTGCCATGATGTCACATGTAGGATCTTGCATTGTTGTTGGTTGTTCTTGCAAAATAGTTGATAGCATGAATTATTGTCTATATTTCGGGCATGATTTTGTTGTTTTTTCATCATAATTTTGTATGCATGTAATGCATATTTGTAGCATTTATGTCATTATTCAGTTACTTTAACAGAATCGAGGTCTACACCACATTTTGTTGTATTAACAAGAAGTATGACACGTTTAGGGTGGAAATGAAGCATAAACAGCTAAGGGGGCTATGGAGCTACATTTACGAGTATTAAGAAGGACAAAAAGAAGAACAAGAACCAAGCTGGAAGGATAGAAGAAAGATTCAGACAAAGATACGACTTCATGCACGTTGATCACTACTGATCTTGGTTGAAGTTCGACAACCCAAGAAGACAAGACATATTTTTGACCTAAAATTCTTCTATAAGAATGGACGGTGACGGCTGGATTAAAAAGGCTGTACGCTCAAGATTGAGACGTCATAAAGGTTTTCTTGGAAGATTGATTTGAAGAATCGAAGGGAAGGGAAGAATTGAAGGAAGGATTGCTTAGGGTTTGAGGAACCCTAATTTGTGAGTATTTCATAGGGATTGCTAGTGAGTTGTTATCATCCTTGTTTTGGAACACATTATTGATACTTGATTGGTTTGTTTGTTTTGATAATTGAGATACCTTTGTTGTTTGCTTTATTCCCTTTTCTTGATATTCTTGATATTATTGATATTGCTTTGATTATGAAAAATTGTTGGCTAAACACCCCTACGATTCTAGGGTGATTAGTTGAAAGTTGTTGTATAGACAATGAAAGAATAAACCTTTATCCCAGTGGACCCTGAAAGCTTGAGTTAACCCTAATCCAAAACCCATCTCTCGCTGTTCGTTGAGCATCTTGACCGAGATCGATATAGAACAGAACAAAATCGCCCACTGCATTGCTTATCTTGAGTTTAGTGATGACATGAATTATGTATCATCATATTCATGCATAATGCAGCACATTATCTCTATTTACCTTGCATTTAGAGGGATTTTGCATACCTTTTATGTTCTATTCAATCAATTGCCGGAAATAGAGGTCTACACGAGATTTTGATGAATTACAGGTAAATAGAGTTGAATTGGAAGCAATAATGGAGCAAGAAGCATCTAAGGATGTTAAGGAAGCTAAAGGAGCCTTAGAAGGATTACAAAGAGCTAAGGAATTGCAAAGGAGAAGCATAGAAGACGAAGCAAAAGAAGAACACTTTCTGTTGAAGAAAATCGTGCCAACAGATATATAAATCGGACGATTTTCATTGGATGAAATCGAACGGTTTTGCACCTAAATCGACTAGGTCGATTTTCTTCACGATTCGGCCAAATGAAAAGACGACATAAAGCCCAATTAATTTGGGCTAGATGGAAGTTTTGCCAAACGGCCCACCTGCAAGAAACTATAGATGAGAACCCTACGAACGAGGACGGGGGGGTCGCACGAGATAATCTTTACACGTTTTGAAGAAATCAACGATTCTTGGAGAGAGATTTGAAGAGCTTTTGCCGGAAAGTCATTCTTGATCTTTGATTGTGAGATTTCTTTGTTCCATTGTTTTGTTTGTGGTTTGTGAACACGAAATTGAGTTGTTGAGAGATACTTTGAACAGATTTGACGATTGTTTTACAGATTTGAGAGTTATAGAATTTTTCCGTTCAAGATTTGGTTTCTTTGCGATATCTTCTTCAATAATTAATTTGATTCGATTTTGAAAATGGTTGGCTAAAAACCTTGTGATTCTGGGGAGAATAGTTGATGATTAAGGCTTAGATGATGATAGACTGAACTCATTCAAACATTAGGACCCTGAGAATTTAGATTTCAGTTTTGCGACAAACAGGAAAATCGGGCTGTTCTTGAGGAAAATCGGCCGATTTTGCTTATGAACAGGGCGATTTATCCTTCTGACGAACTTTAATTGAATCAATCCTTGATCAAAACTAATCCTTGCTTAAATCCCAATCTTGATTAACCTTTTTACCCTCTAGTTGAATGTATGAATGCACTTCAAACCTGTTTCTACATTTAATAGATTAAGATTGCAAGATTTGGGTAATAAAGAGACTCAACATCCTTTATTAAGATTTTAAGCGTGCTTTCTATTTGTACTTTGGAGAGTCATATCCTGGAGTTTTAGATAGTTAGTTTGAACATAATTCTTGTCTTTGGATCTTTCTATATCGCAGCCTCAACAACCCTTATAAAGAGGATCTTTAGATTAGTTATATAGGTTTCGGAACTTCACCGTACGAATCCTACCTTTTGAACATTTAATCTTGGCAATATAAATTCTGTCCTATATCTATAGAAGTGTCTTGAATCGAAAGCCTAAATCGGATACTTGAATCCTTGGAATCATTTCTCTCTTTATCATATCACAAAAGCTTTTATACTTTCGCTAGATAATTGAAATTGGAAATTTTCTCACCAAATCCCTGAGTTCGACTCTGGAATTCTTACCTTTCTACAGCCGATCCGTACACTGCGGGTTCGCTTTGCTTTTGAGTTCTAGATATAAATATTAAGACTTTGACGCACACCCTTTTGAGCGAACAAGTTTTTGGCGCCGTTGCCGGGGATTTGGTCTAGATCAAATCCGGTTTTCGGTTGTCTAGCTTGAGAGCTCTTGCTCTTGTGATTTGATTAGTCTACTTGAGTGATCTTTGCAGGTTCTTTAGGTATATGCGAAAGACTAGGTCCACTAAAGACCTAATTCCTTTCGATCCCGAACTAGAAAGAACTTTGAGGAGAAAGTTGAAGGAGAAGAAAATGGCTGAAAACGATGAGAGAAACTACAAGGCTGAACTGAACGAAGCTCAACGCCAACTCCAGTTGAGTGAGAAGGCTCGAAAGGAAGCTGAAATAAGTCACCAATTTCAGATTGATGAACTGAGAGCTATGATGTTGGACATGAAGTTGGAGTTGAACGACACCAAGAAGAAGAAAAAAGTCAAGACACCAACTAAGTCCATTCGAAATGACTCGTCCGATGATGACGAGATTGATCCGGATATGCCGGAGCTTGAAGAGATTGATCCATCACTTCGTCCTACCCGAAACACTCCAACACCTAAGGTCGTCCCTCGCATTACGACTAGAAACGTTAGAGCTGTCAATAACGAAGATAGACCTCGAACTTTGGGGCAACGGATGGATCCAATTCAGCAACCACGCCGTCTAGGTGTGGATTTCGGAGCTGAAGATATCCAAGAGTTTAGCTTCTCACCACAAGTCATCACTATGGTTCGCCAAAGTCAATATGGCGGCGCAAGTACTGAATCTCCGCATCAACACTTGCAGAATTTTGAGATTCTCATGGAGACTATGAAGCCGAAGAAGGCTACTACAAGCAACTACAAGATCAAACCGTTCTTCTTCTCTTTGAAGGACAAGGCTCTAGCTTGGTACCAAACACTTCCGGCTGCGAAGTTAGCAACATGGGAAGAATTGTCTTCGGAATTCCTCACCAAGTTCTTTCCACCATCCAAGACGGCGGAATTGAGAGGTAAAATAAATGCTTTTTCTATGAAACCTAACGAAAGCTTGTTTCAATCTTGGGAAAGGTTTCAAGATCTCTTGTTGGATTGCCCACACCATGGCATTTCCAAGCTGGAATTATTGGAGATCTACTACAAAGGGTTGGATGTGGAGACACAATTCAACCTCCAATCTCTATCCTGCGGCACATTCATGGATATGAGAGAGGATGATGCTTGGGACTTCATTGAGAAGCAAGCCCAAGTGATTGAGAAGTATTCCCACCGGAAGGTGGAATCAAGTAGCCGGAATCAAGGCGATCCGGGAGCCAAGTTGAATCAAGCGGCTTA
Source organism: Fagopyrum esculentum (assembly GCA_033239045.1). Classification (NCBI taxonomy): domain Eukaryota; kingdom Viridiplantae; phylum Streptophyta; class Magnoliopsida; order Caryophyllales; family Polygonaceae; genus Fagopyrum; species Fagopyrum esculentum. Next base: position 19,706,360 of record BSUD01000004.1, on the reverse strand, counting down.
AACACAAATATTCTCCCTCAAAGATGACATCAAGGAATTGAGGGAAGTGCTCAAAACGAGTCTTCAAAAGACTAAAGAGCAAGAAGCCAACTACATGGGGCGAGACAACAATCAAAGGAATGATAACCGGAATTCCAATTGGAGCAACAACAACAATAATAACCGAAACTCCAATTGGAACAACAACAATAATAGGAACTCAAATAACAACAATTGGAGGTCGAATCAGCAAGGTTCAGGTAATCCTTACTCTTATGCTGAAAAGGCTCTAACACCTCCATCCTCTTCCACTCCTTCTACAAGCCAGGAACAATCAAGCGGATCAAACAAACCGGATCCCATGCTAGAAACGATCCTAGGCAAGCTACAAGGATTGGAGAGTTACATAACTTCGGTTGACAAAGCTCACAAAGCTTTAGAAAACCAAGTATTCAACAAGGCCGGAGAAGTTCCAATAGATCAAGGGAAGCTTCCCGGCAAGACAGAAGATAACCCAAAGGGAAGGGTTATGGCTATAACTACTAGGAGCGGGAAGACGACCGTCGACCCTCAACCCCAAGTAGTCGATACCTCCACGAAAGAAGGAGAGGCAAAAGAGAAGGAAGAAGTCTATGTTCCTCCTCCCGCTTACAAGCCACCTCTACCTTTTCCTCAATCTAGAGCGCGAGCACGCCTAGATAAACATTTCGGTAAGTTTGTTGAACTTATGAGTAAGCTCCATATTAACATACCTTTTATGGATGCGATTTTAGGTATGCCGGCTTACGGGAAATTCTTAAAGGAGATCCTCTCTAACAAGAGGAAGTTGGAAGATATAGGAGAAGTCAAGATGAGTATGGAATCATCCGAACTCATCAAGACTATGACGGAGAATATGCCACCCAAGCTCCGCGACCCAGGATCCTTTTGCATACCCATCACTTTGTGATGCGTCCTTGGAGGTAACCAAGGATAACTCCGGATCTAGATCAAGCAAAACTCCAACTACTCCTTGATTCTTTGTGCAACGTTGTATCGTTCGGATCCAAAAGGGGCGGAAGCGATGAAGAAACTAGGGTTACTTCGATCTAGAGAGATCGAAGGAACCTTTTTGTGTGAAGCGAGGGTTGATTCTTAAAAAGAATCCTCGAAGATGGGTTTCTTGAATCAAAGACGAGATTCAAGGAAGAAGTTTGAGGGTTAGAAGAGAGGTTTTGATGCCCAAGCTAAGTGGAGGAAATTTTTCTCAAAACTTAGTAATATTGAACATGAAAAATAAGTGAGGCAAGATATCTCTTATATAGAGAAACTTGCCTACCTATGGGCCAACGGGCCAAACAAGAATACATGAAGAAAAAGCCCAAAAGGGGAAAACCTAAAAGCATCCAAGCAAACCCTAAACGGTTAAGGTCAAAAAGGGAATATTCCTATATGGAATATCCCTTTATTACATAAAAAGGAAAACATGAAAATATAGTCCGAAGGATAAGCTAGCTTCATGCCATGGAGTCGGAAAGACGGGACATGCCGCTAACGGAACCGGTAGCCTATGCCATGGTGGTGTAGAGACAAGGCATGCCGGTAATGAGACCAAGTGAAGAAGTAATGCGGGTGATGATGGAGCCGGTGGCTCGAGCAATGGCCTTAGCTCGGGATCGGGTGATCGGTCCATCTGAGCGAACTCTAAGAGCCTCGTCCTCTTCGTCCATGGTCAACGTAAAAGGGGCATCCAAGGGCGCATCAGTCCCCCCATCTTGGCTGTGAAACGTCCCCGTTTCACCATCGTCAAAGAGGGGCTCAACATAAGGGGCAAGGTCCTTGACGTTGAACGTTGGGTGTACTCCGTAGGAATCCGGAAGCTCTAACTTGTATGCATTTGGACCATGACGGGCTAAGATGCGGAATGGGCCATCACCACGGTCCGAGAGCTTGCTCATGCGGCGAGTAGGAAAACGCTCCTTCCGTAGGTGGAGCCAAACAAGATCACCGGGCTCAAATGAGACGTCGCGGCGGCCCTTGTTGCGTTGTCCGGCAAGCTGGGCGGCACGACGTTCGAGTTGTGTCCTAGTCCGCTCATGAAGCTCAATGATTTGGGCGGCTCGGTTTCCGGCGATGATGTGTTCTCCATCCTTGAGCGGGCGGGGAGTGAAATCCAATGGTGTGTGTGGATTGAGGCCGTAGACAACTTCAAATGGGGACAATTTAGTTGCCGTGTGCCTAGACCTGTTATACGAAAACTCGACAACAGAAAGTAAGTCCTCCCACCTACGTGGGTTGGTCCTAGTGGTGGCTCTAAGTAGAGCACCAAGAGTCCGATTGGTCACCTCCGTTTGACCATCGGTTTGGGGGTGATAACTACTTGAAAACAACAAGTTGGTTCCAAGTTTTCCCCACAACGTTCTCCAAAAATGACTTACGAATTTCACGTCCCGATCACTAATGATGGAACGTGGTATCCCATGTAAACGCACCACATTGTCAAAGAACAAGGTGGCAACTTCACTAGCATTTAGGGTGCTTTTACATGCGATGAAATGAGCCATTTTGGAGAAACGATCGACTACCACGAAAATGGAGTCTTTGCCTCGTTTTGACATAGGCAACCCGACCACAAAGTCCATGGATAGATCCTCCCAAGGTCCCATTGGTATAGGCAAAGGAGAATACATCCCATCCGGACCTTGGCGCGACTTGGCATGATGACATGTGATGCAACCCTTGCAAAACCGTGTCACATGCATACGCATCCGGGGCCAAAAGAAATGCTCTTGGAGAGCGGAAAGGGTCTTGGTAGCACCGAAATGACCACGGCTCTCATGAGCTTCCTTGACCAACAAATGGCGTATAGATGAGCGCGGAATACAAAGTTTTCCCGCTCGAAAAAGATAGCCATCGTTAATAAAGAAAGACTCGTGCTCTCGGAGGTTGAGGCATTGTGCCCATATGTCCTTGAAGTCGAGATCCGTGGCATATAACTCTTTGATAAGAGCAAAGCCATGTATCTTGGCATCCATATACACAAGGAGGGCATAGCGGCGAGAAAGGGCATCGGCTACCACATTCTCTTTGCCTTTCTTATGCCGAATGACATAAGGAAAGGTCTCTAAAAACTCTACCCAACTAGCATGGCGCCGACTGAGATTTGTTTGACTCTTGAGATACGAAAGAGCCGCATGATCCGAATGAATCACGAACTCCTTCGGCCACAAGTAATGTTGCCATGTCTTAAGACAACGAACTAGAGCATATAGTTCCTTGTCATATGTAGGGTAGTTGAGCGAAGGGCCGGACAATTTTTCACTGAAGTAGGCAATTGGACGATTCTCTTGTAAGAGAACGCCTCCAATGCCCACATTTGATGCATCACACTCCACCTTGAAGGTTTTTGAAAAGTTTGGGAGTTGGAGTAATGGTGCATTACAAAGACGGTCTTTGAGCGCATTAAACGCTCGAGCATGGATATCACGCCACTCAAACGTGACACCTTTGGTAGTGAGCTCATGGAGCGGTGCTGCTACCGTTCTAAAGTCCTTGACAAAGCGCCGGTAGAAACCCGCTAAGCCGAGAAAGGCTCGGACCATGGTGACCGTAGTAGGAGTAGGCCACTCCCGAATAGCACGAACTTTAGATTCGTCTACTCGGAGTCCGTCCTTAGACACGACATAGCCAAGAAAGATAGTGGTGTCCGAGCAAAAGACGCATTTGTCAAAGTTGACATTTGCTCTTGTCTAAGGCACTCGAGCACTTGGCGAAGGTGCCCGATGTGATCCTCCAAAGACGTACTAAACACCAAAATATCATCAAAGTAAACAACAACGAATGTACCCAAGAATCGGCGCAAGACGTGGTTCATGAGGCGCATGAAGGTGGACGGGGCGTTGGAGAGGCCAAAAGGCATGACAAGCCATTCATAGAGTCCATACTTCGTTTTGAACGCCGTCTTCCATTCGTCACCTTCGGCCATCCGGATTTGGTGGTAACCGCTCCGGAGATCAATTTTGGAGAAGATAGTGGCGCCATGAAGCTCATCCAACATGTCATCAAGGCGCGGGATCGGGTGGCGATATTTGACGGTGATTTGGTTGATGGCACGACAATCAACACACATCCGCCATGATCCATCTTTCTTTGGTACTAAGATTACCGGGACGACACATGGTGATAAGGATTCACGCACATGTCCCCGGTCTAGGAGCTCTTGCACTTGACGTTGTAGCTCCTTTGTCTCTTCGGGACTAGCTCGGTAAGCGGCACGGTTTGGCAAAGAGGCACCGGGTACAAAGTCAATTTGATGTTCAATCCCTCGGATAGGTGGCAAGCCGGGTGGGAGGTCTTTGGGCATAATATCCTGAAATTCAGACAACAACAAAGACACCTCGTGTGGCACATTACTTGGGTCATGAGAAGTAGATAAACAAAACGGGACAAGTAAAAAGCATGGGAACTTGCCTTCCATGACCGGTTGCAAATCATGACGGCGAGCTAAGAGTATCCGTGGCTCACACCGTCCTTGAATTACGGGATCCGAAGATGATAAAGGTGCGCCCGAAGAAACGATGCGACCTTTACTACCTTTGGATTCGGTAGCATGGACAAGAGGGGCGGTGTTGCGGGATTTGGAAGTACTAGCACCTACAACATCGGGACTCCGGGGGTCCGATTTTGCCGGTGCTTTAGCGGACTCATCAATAGTTTGTTGCCTCTTCCGTTCCGCATAGTCAACCAAAATTTCGTGCGGAGTCATAGGCAAAAGTGTGACCCGTTTTCCATTATATTGGAACATGTACCAATTAAGATAACCATCATGATATGTGCGGCGATCGAATTGCCATGGTCGTCCTAATAGGACATGTGTGGCGTCCATCTTGATAACATCACAAAGGACCTTATCAACATAGGCGCCAATAGAAAACGGCACCCAAGCTTGTTGTGTGACGGTGTCACATGCCGTATCGGAAATCCATTGGAGTCCGTACGGCGTTGGGTGGGGGGTCGTAGGCAACTTGAAGTGTTTTACCACCCGTTCGTTGACAATATTGCAACAAGAACCCCCGTCAACGATGAGAGAAAGACTCGTATTATTAACCAAGCAACGAGAGTGGAAGAGATTCTCGCGTTGATCAATAGGAATATGCTCTTTAACAGCCAAAATACGACGAGAAACAAGAGCGAATTTACCGGGTTGTGCTGGGCCGCAAGCAATCTCGTCATCACAGGGTTCCATGCCAACAAGTGGGTCGGTGTCATGGTCATCCTCAAGAATGATATCACCTTCATATTGACCATCGTCGTCCTCGAAATATGTTGGGTCGGCAAACAAGACCCGTTTGGTGTTCGGGCAATCACGTTGTACGTGGCCAAAACCGCTACACTTGTAACACACGGGCTCCCTTGGGCAAGCCGCCGGTGAGGGTCCTTGTTGACCTCGAGAGGGAGGCGCCGGTGCCGGGCCACGGTTTGGTGCCTTCTCGGTACCCGATTGCCGATTGGAAGGACCCGTCCGTTGGGTCCCTTTGGCGGCGTCGGTATCTGTGGGACTAGGCGCATCTCGAGAACGTGTGTTAGATGGATAAAGATATGGACTCGAAGAAGAGGGATACCTAGAATACCGCGGTGTTTCGAGTTGTTGCTTATATAACTTCATGGCGGCATGACATAATGCTCCCAAATCCTTGAATGGGACAATCTCGAGCGGCCTCCGGATGGAAGCATTAAGCCCACTCATGAACTTGGTGCGGAGGGCGGAGGGGGAGGCCGAGACGCCGGCCTTAATGTGCATGTCCTCAAGTTTAGCCAAGTAAGCCACCGGAGTGAGGTTGCCTTGCTTGAACTCGGCAATTTGCAACCGCATATCATTCTTAAAGTCCTCGGGTACGTACTTCTTGGTCATGCAATAGAGCAATTGCTCAAACTTCTCAATTGGTGCCCATCCTCGCCTCTCTCGGGTGAACTCATACCGGTTCCACCAAGACTTCGCATCGCCTTCAAAGTATAGAGTTGCCGCCTCGATTTTCTCGGATTCCTCCTCATAATGACAATGTTTTAATGCCCGTTTCATATCTTGCGCCCAATCAAGAAAAACACACGGATCATATTCACCATGAAAGGTAGGGAACTTAACCTTACCTTCCCTACGAGCTCGGTAGGGGTCCGGGCGGGGCGGTGGAATGTAGGCATCATCGGCACGGGCTCGCCGGTGGCCGCCATGATGACGGTGGCGCCCATGAACGGGTGGGGCCGGCCTAGGTGGATTTGGGGGAGGCAACCATTCTTCACCCCGGTCTTGGTTCTCATAGGGGTCTATGACGGGTGGGTGCCACGGACGGGTATGTGCTACCCGTTCTAAATCGGATTCATCACCGGAGAACTCATTGAAGTTGTGTTGCTCATCGTATTCATCAAAGTCAAGGGTCCTCGGTTGCCGGATTGACCGTTGGTGACGGTGTTCGGACCGATCATGCTCACGACCATGATTGGTGGTTGAGTTGGGACGGTACCGGGGCTCTTCCCGGGTTTGTCGGTCGGTGCGGGGCACACTAGGTGGAGCTGGAGAAGGAACATACCGTTGATGTTGATGCTCATAATATTGGTGCCGATGTTCCGTATCGACTATGGGCAAGTTATCTTGACGCGGGTCGGGGTATTCCTCCTCTTCTTCATGGGACTCATTTCCGTCAAGAGGTAAAGGATGGGTGCGTTCAATGACAGACGCAAGCCGGGTAACGTTTGATGGGCCGGCTCCCAAAAGTCCCTTGCCTTTCCGTTGTGCATCGGAAGTGGAAGCATTGACCACGTTCTCATTCGGATAAGTTGGGGTGGGACGGTGAGCATTCTGAAGGGACTTAAGAGCTTCTAGCTCTTTTTTCAAGGCAATGTTTTCTCGGGTCAAGGCATCAAACTTTTGTTGTGCCTTTAAGGCTTCCAATTCTCGCCTTATGGAGTCATTTTCGAGGGACAACGAAGCAGTTTCTTGAGCCAAGGGCTCACTGAACTCTTGCGGACCAGAATCCTGAGAAGTTTCCATTTCAACGTTAGTCATTGCTCCAAATCAGCACACAAGTTCAAGCAATCAAGTGAGCAAGGTGACAAGTTAGGTCAACTTTACCCAAGTTCAAGTGCGTTATCGGGTTCTACTTTGGGGAAGGCCGTTTGGCGGTTAGGCAAGGAAGGCAAATCCAACAAAATTGAACCAATTACACACAAAAAACAAGTGATATTTTGCAAACGTATGTGAGAAAATGGAGAGATAGAAGATGGACGGATTGTTCACTCGGCAAGCTTTGCTTGCTTTCGGTCTTTGACCGTTTTGTAAAATCCGATTTTTCGGATGGACCGGTTTGCCGGACGTCTTTTCACTTTGTGTGTTTCGTTTCTTTGAAACGTTTTGAGCAACACTTTCTTTTGTTTTTTTTTTTTTTTTTGAACACAAATCCGTATTGATGAAGAGTTGTTTTGCTTTTCTTGGAATATCAAATGCGAGATATCCGAACTTTTCGTTAACAAAAATATCCCAAGAGATTTGGTGAAATTAATTAACAAAATTGTTGGATTAGGTCGGTTTAAGAAAAAAAAAGACGGGTTTGATAAATGGTTTGAAGGTAAACCAAATATCTCCTATTTTTGTTCTTTTTGTTTTGATTTAAACACGGAAAAGAAAAAAAAAATTCAGGAAAAATGGATGAACATGATGAAGAACATGATGAACAACATGAAGATCATGAAGAACAAATGAAGAACATCATGAGCAAACGAAGAACATCATGAACAAAAAAAAAGGCTAAATAGGTTTAAGATAATAACGCACAAAAACAAGAGTAAAGAGAACTTAGCTTTGATCCCTTGCTCTGATACCAATTTGATGCGTCCTTGGAGGTAACCAAGGATAACTCCGGATCTAGATCAAGCAAAACTCCAACTACTCCTTGATTCTTTGTGCAACGTTGTATCGTTCGGATCCAAAAGGGGCGGAAGCGATGAAGAAACTAGGGTTACTTCGATCTTAGAGAGATCGAAGGAACCTTTTTGTGTGAAGCGAGGGTTGATTCTTAAAAAGAATCCTCGAAGATGGGTTTCTTGAATCAAAGACGAGATTCAAGGAAGAAGTTTGAGGGTTAGAAGAGAGGTTTTGATGCCCAAGCTAAGTGGAGGAAATTCTTCTCAAAACTTAGTAATATTGAACATGAAAAATAAGTGAGGCAAGATATCTCTTATATAGAGAAACTTGCCTACCTATGGGCCAACGGGCCAAACAAGAATACATGAAGAAAAAGCCCAAAAGGGGAAAACCTAAAAGCATCCAAGCAAACCCTAAACGGTTAAGGTCAAAAAGGGAATATTCCTATATGGAATATCCCTTTATTACATAAAAAGGAAAACATGAAAATATAGTCCGAAGGATAAGCTAGCTTCATGCCATGGAGTCGGAAAGACGGGACATGCCGCTAACGGAACCGGTAGCCTATGCCATGGTGGTGTAGAGACAAGGCATGCCGGTAATGGGACCAAGTGAAGAAGTAATGCGGGTGATGATGGAGCCGGTGGCTCGAGCAATGGCCTTAGCTCGGGATCGGGTGATCGGTCCATCTGAGCGAACTCTAAGAGCCTCGTCCTCTTCGTCCACGGTCAACGTAAAAGGGGCATCCTGTTCGCTCCAAACGGTGTGTGCAAGCTTTAAATTTATAACCCTAGACTTAAGCTTAAAACAAGGATGCGAACCCGCAGTGTACGGGTCAATCGTAGTAAAAGCAAGAAAATTCCAGGGGTCGATCACAGGGACTCGGTGAAACAAAGTCAGTACGGTATGCTTATGTCAATACTAACCACAAGAGCAATTAACACAATCAAAGATGAATAAGATGTCAATAAAGCAAACATGTAATTCTAGGGATTAAAGCATCTAGTTGTGGTTCCAACTCAAGATCTATAGATAAGCGGACAAAGCTGAGATTTTTGCATGGGGAAGGTGTTACTAAAGTGGAGTAGATCACCGGGTAAGTCTCACTACACACTAATCCTAAACCGTAACTCCTATTACCGGGTAAGTCTCAAGGAATTAAGATAAAGAACTATAACCTCAAACTAACACACCATCTAAGGGAATAGAATCAACCTTTACCGGGTAAGTCTCAGGCTAACTCACAAAGATGGGATGGAAGCACACTCAAACCCCAATAAAGGACAAACCTTTATTACCTACACTTATGATCGTTGGTACACAAACTAAGGAATTACCGGGTAAGTCTCATCCTAGGCTTGCTTTGAACCAGGAAAGGTGTAATAAGAATAGGATTTGGCAAACTCTAACACTTAACTCTCAGTTTAGGGTCGGATAAGTCACCTCGGTCAGAAGAATTCCACCCCGGCCGAGATGTTCATCGACTGAACGAGATGCTTAGGGTTAAGGTTAAAGACTCGAACTTTCAGGATCCTACTGTGATTAAGATCATTCTATCATTGTTTTTCCCACAACCTTCAGCCAATCACCCTAGAATCACACAAGGAAATTAGCCACTCATCATCATAATGAAAGTATTAAATGTAAGGGAAGAAGGTGAATATTTGAACAAAGAAGAATTTAATGAAAAGACTTCAATAACTGAATCAAATATCACAAACAAAAGCGTTCCTTGGATAGTAATCCAACAAGACAAGACAACAAGGAAAGGAATTGAAGATAATCTTACAAAACCCTCCAAAAAGCTATAAAGCTATAGTCTTCAAATCTTCCTTCAACCTTCAAAAAGGTTCTTCAACTCTCTCCCAAATTGGAGTAGGATGCGGCTGCTGCGCTTGTAAACCCTGATCGGTGGTATATCGTGATGTATGCAGCCTCTAAGCATGATCGGATTTGTGGAAAATCCAATCCTTTTTATAGGAAAAATAAACCTCCAAAGATAATAAATCTTAAGAAGATATTATCCCATAAATATAGGTAAAATATATGATTCTGCATATCTCCTTCCTTCTAGAAACTCAGCCCAAAAATATAAGATCACTTTCCAATTTTAAAAGATCTCAGCCAAGAATAAAATATTCTCGCCGCGTCCTAGGTGTTCGCCTCGGTCGAGTCGGCGTCTCTGGATCGCCTCGGTCGAGATGAATCTCTGGGCAACCGAGGTGATTCATAACTGAGTGTAGAATCTCTCAAAACTGGTCCAAAGTAAATCTTTAATCCATGGCTATGTTTCCTGAATGTAGCTCCAAATGACTCTTGACTCCTTTTGCTCCTTTTTGATGCAATACGTACCATATTACCTGCAATTACAACGAAACTAGGTGTAGACCTCGATTCTCGCAAAGGTAGATGAAATGGTAGTAAAATCACATAATGTACATACAAACATTCAGATTATGAAAGATAAAACGTCCAAACAAACCCCCAAATATAGACTATAATTTATGCTATCAGATCACCGGATAAGTCTCACTACACACTAATCCTAAACCGCAACTCCTATTCCTGGGTAAGTCTCAAGGAATCAAGGTAAAGAACTATAACCTCAAACTAACACACCATCTAAGGGAATAGAATCAACCTTTACCGGGTAAGTCTCAGGCTAACTCACAAAGATGGGATGGAAGCACACTCAAACCCCAATAAAGGATAAACCTTTATTACCTACACTTATGATCGTTAGTACACAAACTAAGGAATTACCGGGTAAGTCTCATCCTAAGCTTGCATTGAACCAGGAAAGGTGTAATAAGAATAGGATTTAGCAAACTCTAACACTTAACTTTCTGTTTTAGGTCGGATAAGTCACCTCGGTCAGACAGAATTCCACCCCGGCCGAGATGTTCATCAACCGAACGAGATGCTTAGGGTTAAGGTTAAAGACTCGAACTTTCAGGATCCTACTGGAATCTAAGATTATTCTATCATTGTTTTTCCCACAACCTTCAGCCAATCACCCTAGAATCACACAAGGAAATTAGCCACTCATCATCATAATGAAAGTATTAAATATATGGGAAGAAGGTGAATATTTGAACAAAGAAGAATTTAATGAAAACACTTCAATATCTGAATCAAATAACACACAAAATCGTTCCTTGGATAATAATCCAACAAGACAAGACAACAAGGAAAGGAATTGAAGACAATCTTACAAAACCCTCCAAAAAGCTATAAAGCTATAGTCTTCAATCTTCCTTCTAACCTTCAAAAAGGTTCTTCAACTCTCTCCCAAATTGGAGTAGGATGCGGCTGCTGCGCTTGTAAACCCTGATCGGCGGTCTAGCGTGCTTGTATGCGGTGTATGCAGCCTCCTCAAATTGTAGAAAATCAACCCTTTTTATAGGAAAAATAAACCTCCAAAGATAATAAATCTTAAGAAGATATTATCCCATAAATATAGGTAAAATATATGATTCTGCATATCTCCTTCCTTCCAGAAGCTCAGCCCAAAAATATAAGATCACTTTCCAATTTTAAAAGATCTCAGCCAAGAATAAAATATTCTCGCCGCGTCCTAGGTGTTCGCCTCGGTCGAGTCGGCGTCTCTGGATCGCCTCGGTCGAGATGAATCTCTGGTCAACCGAGGTGATCATAACTGAGTGTAGAATCTCTCAAAACTGGTCCAAAGTAAATCTTTAATCCATGGCTATGCTTCCTGAAGGATTCCTTTTTGCTCCTCAATGTAGCTCCAAATGACTCTTGACTCCTTTTGCTCCTTTTTGATGCAAAACGTACCATATTACCTGCAATTACAACGAAACTAGGTGTAGACCTCGATTCTCGCAAAGGTAGATGAAATGGTAGTAAAATCACATAATGTACATACAAACATGCAGATTATGAAAGATAAAACGTCCAAACAAACCTCAAAATATAGACTATAATTCATGCTATCAAAATACCCCATACTTAGCCCTTGCTTGTCCCCAAGCAAGTTCCTCATATAGAAACAAGATAGAATGGATTATAAGTCAAGAAAATCAATGAAAAGTCTTTCAAAAACATTTTTATGGTGTGCAACTATCATAGATCACTCTAAGAGAGTACTTCCTGGAATTAAAAACTCAATATGATCAAAACATTTTATAAATATAGGAAAGTTGTTCATCTTTGCATAAAATCATAGAATGCATAATAAATCATAATTATCAAAATTAATCATGTATAATCCAGTTTAAACCGCTAAGTCAATCAACAAGCTCAAGGTCTCAAGGGCTTCCCAAAAGAAAAGGTCAAGAAACGTGTAGGGTAGGGATGTATGTAAGGTAATGTGGAGCTAGAATCCGGGAAAAGGATGAACTTCACTTTCACTTTGACTTGCAACATCTTCCACCAATAAGCTTTGCTTATCTCACACTTTTTCTTTTTACTTTACTTTTTGGGATGCATGGACAGAGGTGCACAATAACCGAAGCCTAGGAAATCCGCAATCATCAATTTCTCGAGATGCATCAAACCCTTGATGCACATACCATGACCCGTTAGGAATATCGCTCAATCCGATTTTGGCAAGACACAAACACCCGGCTATGTGAATGGTGCCGAGTTACTCATCATCATGATTGACTTCCCCAAACCTATTATTGCTTTCTAACACTTTCACTTTCAGCCACTTCTCAACTTTTGACTTGCTTTCACCACTTCGCTTGCTTCCAAATTCCCGGATAGGTAAAGGGAGGCAAAATGTATATGAGGGGCTAAGCATGATCAAGAAGAAGAAGAAGAAGAAGAATGAATTGCCTTGGTCTTTCCAAGAAGAACGTGAGAGAACTTATGCTGCGGTGTCAACCTTCAAATTCAACATAATTTGGATAAAAATAAAGTATTAAACATGCCAATAATTTCAAACAAAGCATTTAGCAACTTAAACATATCATAAGACATTTCAAACATATAAAGAATTTAAATCCAGTCAGTAAACAAGATCTTCACTGAGATCATATCCAGATAAGTAGCACAAAAATCGTTTTCGAAAACTCTCAGTTAACCCACCTCGGTCGAGGTGTTCTTGGTTCAACCGAGGTGAAACACCTCGTTTTGCCAGAACTGTCCCGGTCGAGGTCAAAAATTTTTTTTTTTTTTAAAACCATTTTTTTTTTTTTTCGGTTTCGACGTTTTTCTCAATCAAATAACCTGTAAGTATTTAGCAACTTAAACAAAGCATTTAGCAACTTAAACATATCAGAACTGTCCCCGGCAACGGCGCCAAAAACTTGTTCGCTCCAAACGGTGTGTGCAAGCTTTAAATTTATAACCCTAGACTTAAGCTTAAAACAAGGATGCGAACCCGCAGTGTACGGGTCAATCGTAGTAAAAGCAAGAAAATTCCAGGGGTCGATCACAGGGACTTAGTGAAACAAAGTCCAGTACGGTATGCTAATGTCAATGCTAACCACAAGAGCAAGTAATACAATCAAAGATGAATAAGATGTCAAATAAAGCAAACATGCAATTCTAGGGATTAAAGCATCTAGTTGTGGTTCCAACTCAAGATCTATAGATAAGCGGACAAAGCTGAGATTTTTGCATGGGGAAGGTGTTACTAAAGTGGAGTAGATCACCGGGTAAGTCTCACTACACACTAATCCTAAACCGTAACTCCTATTACCGGGTAAGTCTCAAGGAATCAAGATAAAGAACTATAACCTCAAACTAACACACCATCTAAGGGAATAGAATCAACCTTTACCGGGTAAGTCTCAGGCTAACTCACAAAGATGGGATGGAAGCACACTCAAACCCCAATAAAGGACAAACCTTTATTACCTACACTTATGATCGTTAGTACACAAACTAAGGAATTACCGGGTAAGTCTCATCCTAAGCTTGCTTTGAACCAGAAAGGTGTAATAAGAATAGGATTTGGCAAACTCTAACACTTAACTCTCAGTTAAGGATCGGATAAGCCATCTCGGTCAGCCAGTTTCCACCCCGGCCGAGATGTTCATCGACTGAACGAGATGCTTAGGGTTAAGGTTAAAGACTCGAACTTTCAGGATCCTACTGTGATTAAGATCATTCTATCATTGTTTTTCCCACAACCTTCAGCCAATCACCCTAGAATCACACAAGGAAATTAGCCACTCATCATCATAATGAAAGTATTAAATATATGGGAAGAAGGTGAATATTTGAACAAAGAAGAATTTAATGAAAACACTTCAATAACTGAATCAAATATCACACAAAAATCGTTCCTTGGATAATGATCCAATAAGACAAGACAACAAGGAAAGGAATTGAAGACAATCTTACAAAACCCTCCAAAAAGCTATAAAAGCTATAGTCTTCAATCTTCCTTCAACCTTCAAAAAGGTTCTTCGAATCTCCCAAATTGGAGTAGGATGCGGCTGCTGCGCTGATAAACCCTGATCGACGATATAGCGTTCTTGTATGTGGTGTATGCAGCCTCTAAGCATGATCGGATTTGTGGAAAATCCAATCCTTTTTATAGGAAAAATAAACCTCCAAAGATAATAAATCTTAAGAAGATATATTCCCATAAAAATAGGTAAAATATATGATTCTGCATATCTCCTTCCTTCTAGAAGCTCAGCCCAAAAATATAAGATCACTTTCCAATTTTAAAAGATCTCAGCCAAGAATAAAATATTCTCGCCGCGTCCTAGGTGTTCGCCTCGGTCGAGTCGATGTCTCTGGATCGCCTCGGTCGAGATGAATCTCTGGTCAACCGAGGTGACTCATAACTGAATGTAGAATCTCTCAAAACTGGTCTAAAGTAAATCTTTAATCCATGGCTATGCTTCCTGAAGGATTCCTTTTTGCTCCTCAATGTAGCTCCAAATGACTCTTGACTCCTTTTGCTCCTTTTCGATGCAAAACGTACCATATTACCTGCAATTACAACGAAACTAGGTGTAGACCTCGATTCTCGCAAAGGTAGATGAAATGGTAGTAAAATCACATAATGTACATACAAACATGCAGATTATGAAAGATAAAACGTCCAAACAAACCTCAAAATATAGACTATAATTCATGCTATCAAAATACCCCATACTTAGCCCTTGCTTGTCCCCAAGCAAGTTCCTCATATAGAAACAAGATAGAATGGATTATAAGTCAAGAAAATCAATGAAAAGTCTTTCAAAAACATTTTTATGGTGTGCAACTATCATAGATCACTCTAAGAGAATACTTCATGGAATTAAAAACTCAATATGCTCAAAACATTTTATAAATATAGAAAAGTTGTTCATCTTTGCATAAAATCATAGAATGCATAATAAATCATAATTATCAAAATTAATCATGTATAATCCAGTTTAAACCGCTAAGTCAATCAACAAGCTCAAGGTCTCAAGGGCTTCCCAAAAGAAAAGGTCAAGAAACGTGTAGGGTAGGGATGTATGTAAGGTAATGTGGAGCTAGAATCCGGGAAAAGGATGAACTTCACCTTCACTTTGACTTGCAACATCTTCCACCAATAAGCTTCGCTTATCTCACACTTTTTCTTTTTACTTTACTTTTTGGGATGCATGGACAGAGGTGCACAATAACCGAAGCCTAGGAAATCAGCAATCATCAATTTCTCGAGATGCATCAAACCCTTGATGCACATACCATGACCCGTTAGGAATATCGCTCAATCCGATTTTGGCAAGACACAAACACCCGGCTATGTGAATGGTGCCGAGTTACTCATCATCATGATTGACTTCCCCAAACCTATTATTGCTTTCTAATACCTTCACTTTCAGCCACTTCTCAACTTTTGACTTGCTTTCACCACTTTGCTTGCTTCCAAATTCCCGGATAGGTAAAGGGAGGCAAAATGTATATGAGGGGCTAAGCATGATCAAGAAGAAGAAGAAGAAGAATGAATTGCCTTGGTCTTTCCAAGAAGAACGTGAGAGAACTTATGCTGTGGTGTCAAACTTCAAATTCAACATAATTTGGATAAAAATAAAGTATTAAACATGCCAATAATTTCAAACAAAGCATTTAGCAACTTAAACATATCATAAGACATTTCAAACATATAAAGAATTTAAATCCAGTCAGTAAACAAGATCTTCACTGAGATCATATCCAGATAAGTAGCACAAAAATCGTTTTCGAAAACTCTCAGTTAACCCACCTCGGTCGAGGTGTTCTTGGTTCAACCGAGGTGAAATGCCTCGTTTGGCCAGAACTGACCCGGTCGAGGTCAAAAATTTTTTTTTTTTTTAAAACCATTTTTTTTTCGGTTTCGACGTTTTTCTCAATCAAATAACCTGTAAGTATGCATGCAATCTCAGATAAACATATAAATGCAGAATGAAGCATAAATATGAAAATATCCGGTCAATGAAATACATCAAAGGTCAAATAATACATCATGAGTCAAATAAGTCAAATAATACAAACTACCCCATACTTGAGACACACTGTCCTAGTGGGCCAAATAAAAGTCTAAAAAATGAGAGTACTCACCGGATAAATAGCTGAACTGCATAAAAGAAAATAAAAAAAATCCTGCAGCTCCTCAATAATCCTGATCCGGTGGTGGTGGTGGAATGTAGGGGTACAAAGTAGGGTCATAGGGATAGCCCATGACATGCTGGAACTGTAGCTGAGCCATCATGTGCTGATGATGCTGCCGCTCCTGCATCTCCCGGATATCCAAAGAAAGTGCAGCATAAGTGTCGATAACCTGATCCGTCAGGTCATCAATCCGTCGGTGTGCTGCTCTGTCTCTAACCCTCTGCCTCCTGCGCCTAGCGGGCCTGACTGGAGAAGTCTCAGCTGGCGCCGGCTCAGTGTCCTCCTCATCCTCATCAAGATCAATAATGGGAGGCGCGCTCGTCCCAGCAGTGTCTGTCCCTGTGTCCATCGGGACGCCGCCTCCTCTCTCATCAACTGTCTCGTCATCATCCTCCTTATCAGCCTCCTCTGCAGCTGCAGCAGCAGCAGCTGCTCCCTCTCTATAGTCCTCCATCAGCGGGACCCATGCAGCCTGCCAGAAATGCGGGTCGGCGACAGAAAACTGTGCAGACCATCTGATGCCCTGAGGCGCTGTCCGCTCCCAAGGCATGGCAACATACGGTGTAGTCAGCCCACGGGGAACCAGAATCCGCCTCGTGATCATCTCCTGCAGACCCAGCGGCTTCAGAGCCGCCGCCAATGTGCAAATACTGAGATCCATCCCGTGGTAGGAGGCGATGTGGGTGACTAGACCTCCACAGCAGATATCCCCCTTCGACTTGGCCTTGATCTTGTGCAGATCCTCTGCCAAGAGCAAGCCAAAGTCTGGGAAACCTCCTGTAACCATGTAGTAGAGGCTGAAGAGCTCCCCCTGTCTGATCTTCTGGGGCGTCTCAGTACGCGCCAGAAGCATCTCACTGAATATCCGGTGGGCGAGTCTGAAAGCTGGGTGAAAGATGACCTTCTCCCTGGAATCTCCAGGGCGCCATCTGTCTGCATGAGTGGTGATGTGGGCTATCTGACCCCAAAACTCCCTAGCTACTGAACGGGAGGGAAAGTCTACAGCGGTAGGGGTAGGAAAGCTGAAAATCTCTCTCCATATCTCTAATGGAACTATGAAGTTCCGGTTCATCAACCGGTACTTCACAGACTGGTCTGTGGGGAGGTAGGAGAAGGAGCTGACGAACTCTAGTGTCGGCTCTATGTAGGCTGGGGCTCGGATCTCAGAAAACTGATCCAGCCCAACTGTGGCAATCATCCTCCTAAGGTCAGCCTCTAACCCTAGGCAGTCAAAAGCGGATACCTCCAGAAATCGCGGTGCGATAACCGGACGGCCCGCTATCCTCTCGTAATCTACCCGACATCTCTCGTGGATAGTCGGGCGGTAGGGACGGGAAGAAGAAGGGGAAGGGGAGGGTGAAGATCTATCTCTCAGGGCTAGTATCCTATCTGAACTCATCTTCACAAATCAATCTGTCAGACCACCTCGGTCGACTGACAAGTCCCAGAAATCACCTCGGTCGAGATGCAGGCCGACTGGACCGAGGCGTAGCAGTTCGAATTCCAATTCTCAGATTTCCAGTTCTTTTCCCCCTAAAATCACTACAATTGCTTCCTAAGGGGTACTTATGGGTTTCCTCAGCAGAATCAAGGGCAACCAAAGCCCAATAAACAGCAAACGAGGAGTTAGGGTTCTCGAACTTCGTTTACCTCGTTTCGGTCGAAAATGCTCAGATTTCTTGCAGATCTGTTGTTGCAATCGACTCCTCTTCCCTTTAATTGCAGTTTTGGAACAGAAATCGTCGAAAAAGAGCGAGAAACGAGGGGAACGAGATGCTTCTGTCGCCGCGGTCGAAGTGGGTGAAAATAAAAAGTGAAAAGTAAAATTTCCTTTTTATACTGTCGCGAGATCTGCTGTCACCTCGGTCGAGATGGTCTCGACTGGACCGAGGTGGTACGGACCGAGGTGGTTCTGCAGAAACCCTAGTCGCCTCGGTTGCTTCAAGAATCAACTCGGTCGAGGTGTTCTGACAGTGACCGAGGTGCTTCTTTCTTCTCAGAATCTCGAACTTCTCCCTTTCCTGGAATGCTCCTTCCTGTTGTCTGTCCAGAACGCCAAAAACAAAGCAAAGCAAAGCAAAGCAAAAACAAAAACTATCTAAACTAGACTAGAAAACGGGAAAAGAAAGCAATACCTTGGGTTGCCTCCCAAGAAGCGCTTGATTTAAGGTCGCTAGCTGGACCATGATGCGTCTCAAACGAGGTGGATCGGTGCGACCTCCTCAACCGGCGTTTCCGGTTGGTACTTCTTAAGTCTATGACCGTTGACCTTGAAGCTTCCGCTAGTTTCGCCCCATATCTCAACTGCACCATGAGGGAAAACGTGTTTCACAACGTAAGGTCCGGTCCATCTAGATTTCAACTTACCTGGAAAAAGACGGAGGCGGGAGTTGAAGAGTAGAACTAAATCTCCTTCGTTAAGCTCCTTTGGAACGATACGCTTGTCATGCCATCTCTTCGTCCTTTCCTTGTAGATCTTGGCATTCTCATAGGCGTTCAAACGCAGCTCTTCCAGCTCGTTAAGTTCCAATAGTCGCTTCTCACCAGCCTCCTTAATGTCAAAGTTCAACCATTTGATTGCCCAATACGCTTTGTGTTCCAACTCAACGGGCAAATGACAAGACTTCCCATATACCAAATTATAAGGGGTGGTACCTATGGGAGTCTTGAATGCGGTCCTGTATGCCCAAAGAGCATCGTCTAATTTCATGGACCAATCCTTCCTCGTCCAAAAACTTGTTCGCTCCAAACGGTGTGTGCAAGCTTTAAATTTATAACCCTAGACTTAAGCTTAAAACAAGGATGCGAACCCGCAGTGTACGGGTCAATCGTAGTAAAAGCAAGAAAATTCCAGGGGTCGATCACAGGGACTCGGTGAAACAGAGTCAATACGGTATGCTATGTCAATTCTAACCACAAGAGTGATTAACACAATCAAAGATGAATAAGATGTCAAATAAGCAAACATGCAATTCTAGGGATTAAGGCATCTAGTTGTGGTTCCAACTCAAGATCTATAGATAAGCGGACAAAGTTGAGATTTTTGCGTGGGGAAGGTGTTACTAAAGTGGAGTAGATCACCGGGTAAGTCTCACTACACACTAATCCCAAACCGTAACTCCTATTACCGGGTAAGTCTCAAGGAATCAAGATAAAGAACTATAACCTCAAACTAACACACCATCTAAGGGAATAGAATCAACCTTTACCGGGTAAGTCTCAGGCTAACTCACAAAGATGGGATGGAAGCACACTCAAACCCCAATAAAGGATAAACCTTTATTACCTACACTTATGATCGTTAACACACAAACTAAGGAATTACCGGGTAAGTCTCATCCTAAGCTTGCATTGAACCAGGAAGGTGTAATAAGAATAGGATTTAGCAAACTCTAACACTTAACTCTCAGTTACGGATCAAATAAGTCACCTCGGTCAGAAGAATTCCACCCCGGCCGAGATGTTCATCAACCGAACGAGATGCTTAGGGTTAAGGTTAAAGACTCGAACTTTCAGGATCCTACTGTGATTAAGATCATTCTATCATTGTTTTTCCCACAACCTTCAGCCAATCACCCTAGAATCACACAAGGAAATTAGCCACTCATCATCGTAATGAAAGTATTAAATATATGGGAAGAAGGTGAATATTTGAACAAAGAAGAATTTAATGAAAACACTTCAATAACTGAATCAAATATCACACAAAAATCGTTCCTTGGATAATAATCCAACAAGACAAGACAACAAGGAAAGGAATTGAAGATAATCTTACAAAACCCTCCAAAAAGCTATAAAGCTATAGTCTTCAATCTTCCTTCAACCTTCAAAAAGGTTCTTCAACTCTCTCCCAAATTGGAGTAGAATGTGGCTGCTGCGTTGTATGCGACTTCTTCAGCTGTAAGCGGGCTGTATGCAGCCTCTAAGCATGATCGGATTTGTGGAAAATCCAATCCTTTTTATAGGAAAAATAACCCTCCAAAGATAAGAAATCTTAAGAAGATATTATCCCATAAATATAGGTAAAATATATGATTCAGCATATCTCCTTCCTTCTAGAAGCTCAGCCCAAAAATATAAGATCACTTTCCAATTTTAAAAGATCTCAGCCAAGAATAAAATATTCTCGCCGCGTCCTAGGTGTTCGCCTCGGTCGAGTCGGCGTCTCTGGATCGCCTCGGTCGAGATGAATCTCTGGGCAACCGAGGTGATTCATAACTGAGTGTAGAATCTCTCAAAACTGGTCCAAAGTAAATCTTTAATCCATGGCTATGCTTCCTGAAGGATTCCTTTTTGCTCCTCAATGTAGCTCCAAATGACTCTTGACTCCTTTTGCTCCTTTTTGATGCAAAACGTACCATATTACCTGCAATTACAACGAAACTAGGTGTAGACCTCGATTCTCGCAAAGGTAGATGAAATGGTAGTAAAATCACATAATGTACATACAAACATGCAGATTATGAAAGATAAAACGTCCAAACAAACCCCAAAATATAGACTATAATTCATGCTATCAAAATATGAAAATATCCGGTACATCATAAGTCAAATAAGTCAGATAATACATCAACTACCCCATACTTGAGACACACTGTCCCAGTGGGTGTAATAAAAGTCTGAAAGAAAGGAGGACTCACCGGATAAAGAGCCGAACTGCATAAAAATAAAATAAATAAAATCCTGCAGCTCCTCAGAAGTCCTGATCCGGTGGTGGTGGTGGAATGTAAGGGTACAAAGTAGGGTCATAGGGATAGCCCATGACATGCTGGAACTGTAGCTGAGCCATCATGTGCTGATGATGCTGCCGCTCCTGCATCTCCCGGATATCCAAAGAAAGTGCAGCATAAGTGTCGATAACCTGATCCGTCAGGTCATCAATCCGTCGATGTGCTGCTCTGTCTCTAACCCTCTGCCTCCTGCGCCTAGCGGGCCTGACTGGAGAAGTCTCAGCTGGCGCTGGCTCAGTGTCCTCCTCGTCCTCATCAAGATCAATAATGGGAGGCGCGCTCGTCCCAGCAGTATCTGTCCCTGTGTCCATCGGAACGCCGCCTCCTCTCTCATCAACTGTCTCGTCATCATCCTCCTCATCAGCCTCCTCTGCAGCTGCAGCAGCAGCAGCTGCTCCCTCTCTGTAGTCCTCCATCAGCGGGACCCATGCAGCCTGCCAGAAATGCGGGTCGGCGACAGAAAACTGTGCAGACCATCTGATGCCCTGAGGCGCTGTCCGCTCCCAAGGCATAGCAACGTATGGTGTAGTCAGCCCACGGGGAACCAGAATCCGCCGTGTGATCATCTCCTGCAGACCCAGCGGCTTCAGAGCCGCCGCCAATGTGCAAATACTGAGATCCATCCCGTGGTAGGAGGCGATGTGGGTGACTAGACCTCCACAGCAGATATCCCCCTTCGCCTTGGCCTTGATCTTGTGCAGATCCTCTGCCAAGAGCAAGCCAAAGTCGGGGTATCCTCCCGTGACCATGCAGTATAGCGAGAATAGCTCCCCCTGTCTGATCTTTTGGGGCGTCTCAGTACGCGCCAGAAGCATCTCACTGAATATCCGGTGGGCGAGTCTGAAAGCTGGGTGGAAGATGACCTTCTCCCTGGAATCTCCAGGGCGCCATCTGTCTGCATGAGTGGTGATGTGGGCTATCTGACCCCAAAACTCCCTAGCTACTGAACGGGAGGGAAAGTCTACAGCGGTAGGGGCAGGAAAGCTAAAAATCTCTCTCCAGGTCTCTAGTGGGACTAAGAAGTTTCGGCTCATCAGCCGATACTTCACAGATCCCTCTGTGGGTAGGTAGGAGAAGGAGCTGACGAACTCGAGTGTCGGCTCTATGTAGGCTGGGGCTCGGATCTCAGAAAACTGATCCAGCCCGACTGTGGCTATCATCCTCCTAAGGTCAGCCTCTAACCCTAGGCAGTCGAAAGCGGATACCTCCAGAAATCGCGGTGCGATAACTGGACGGCCCGCTATCCTCTCGTAATCTACCCGGCATCTCTCGTGGATAACCGGGCGGTAGGGACGGGAAGAAGGAGGGGAAGGGGAGGGTGAAGATCTGTCTCTAAGGGCTAGTATCCTATCTGAACTCATCTTCACAAATCAATCTGTCAGACCACCTCGGTTGCTGACAAGTCCCAGAAATCACCTCGGTCGAGATGCAGACCGACTGGACCGAGGCGTGCAGTTCGAATTCCAATTCTCAGATTTCCAGTTCTTTTCCCCCTAAAATCACTACAATTGCTTCCTAAGGGGTACTTATGGGTTTCCTCAGCAGAATCAAGGGCAACCAAAGCCCAATAAACAGCAAACGAGGAGTTAGGGTTTTCGAACTTCGTTTACCTCGTTTCGGTCGAAAATGCTCAGATTTCTTGCAGATCTGTTGTTGCAATCGACTCCTCTTCCCTTTAATTGCAGTTTTGGAACAGAAATCGTCGAAAAAGAGCGAGAAACGAGGGAGAACGAGGTGCTCTGTCGCCGCGGTCGAAATGGGTGAAAAATAAAAAGTGAAAAGTAATTTTCGCTTTTTATACCGTCGCGAGATCTGCTGTCACCTCGGTCGAGATGGTCTCGACTGGACCGAGGTGGTACGGACCGAGGCGGTTCTGCAGAAACCCTAGTCGCCTCGGTTGCTTCAAGAATCAACTCGGTCGAGGTGTTCTGACAGTAACCGAGATGCTTCTTTCTTCTCAGAATCTCGAACTTCTCTCTTTCCTGGAGTGCTCCTTCCTGTTGTCTGTCCAAAAACCCAAAAACCAAGCAAAGCAAAGCAAAAACAAAAACTATCTAAACTAGACTAGAAAACGGGAAAGAAAGCAATACCTTGGGTTGCCTCCCAAGAAGCGCTTGATTTAAGGTCGCTAGCTGGACCATGATGCGTCTCAAACGAGGTAGATCGGTGCAACCTCCTCAACCGGCGTCTCCGGTTGGTACTTCTTAAGTCTATGACCGTTGACCTTGAAGCTTCCGCTAGTTTCGCCCCATATCTCAACTGCACCATGAGGGAAAACATGTTTCACAACGTAAGGTCCGGTCCATCTAGATTTCAACTTACCTGGAAAAAGACGGAGGCGGGAGTTGAAGAGTAGAACTAAATCTCCCTCGTTAAGCTCCTTTGGAACGATACGCTTGTCATGCCATCTCTTCGTTCTTTCCTTGTAGATTTTGGCATTCTCATAGGCGTTCAAACGCAGCTCCTCCAGCTCGTTAAGCTCCAATAGTCGTTTCTCACCGGCCTCCTTGATGTCAAAGTTCAACCATTTGATAGCCCAATACGCCTTGTGCTCCAATTCAACGGGCAAATGGCAAGACTTCCCATATACCAAATTATAAGGGGTGGTACCTATGGG
>BSUD01000004.1:19622089-19677309 GCA_033239045.1 Fagopyrum esculentum | reverse complement strand
CCAAGAATAAAATATTCTCGCCGCGTCCTAGGTGTTCGCCTCGGTCGAGTCGGCGTCTCTGGATCGCCTCGGTCGAGATGAATCTCTGGGCAACCGAGGTGATTCATAACTGAGTGTAGAATCTCTCAAAACTGGTCCAAAGTAAATCTTTAATCCATGGCTATGCTTCCTGAAGGATTCCTTTTTGCTCCTCAATGTAGCTCCAAATGACTCTTGACTCCTTTTGCTCCTTTTCGATGCAAAACGTACCATATTACCTGCAATTACAACGAAACTAGGTGTAGACCTCGATTCTCGCAAAGGTAGATGAAATGGTAGTAAAATCACATAATGTACATACAAACATGCAGATTATGAAAGATAAAACGTCCAAACAAACCTCAAAATATAGACTATAATTCATGCTATCAGCGGGTGATGATGGAGCCGGTGGCTCGAGCAATGGCCTTAGCTCGGGATCGGGTGATCGGTCCATCTGAGCGAACTCTAAGAGCCTCGTCCTCTTCGTCCATGGTCAACGTAAAAGGGGCATCCAAGGGCGCATCAGTCCCCCCATCTTGGCTGTGAAACGTCCCCGTTTCACCATCGTCAAAGAGGGGCTCAACATAAGGGGCAAGGTCCTTGACGTTGAACGTTGGGTGTACTCCGTAGGAATCCGGAAGCTCTAACTTGTATGCATTTGGACCATGACGGGCTAAGATGCGGAATGGGCCATCACCACGGTCCGAGAGCTTGCTCAAACGGCGAGTAGGAAAACGCTCCTTCCGTAGGTGGAGCCAAACAAGATCACCGGGCTCAAAAGAGACGTCGCGGCGGCCCTTGTTGCGTTGTCCGGCAAGCTGGGCGGCACGACGTTCGAGTTGTGTCCTAGTCCGCTCATGAAGCTCAATGATTTGGGCGGCTCGGTTTCCGGCGATGATGTGTTCTCCATCCTTGAGCGGGCGGGGAGTGAAATCCAATGGT
Source organism: Fagopyrum esculentum (assembly GCA_033239045.1). NCBI lineage: Eukaryota > Viridiplantae > Streptophyta > Magnoliopsida > Caryophyllales > Polygonaceae > Fagopyrum > Fagopyrum esculentum. The sequence goes on along the minus strand of BSUD01000004.1, from coordinate 19,676,346 downwards.
GTGTGTGGATTGAGGCCGTAGACAACTTCAAATGGGGACAATTTAGTTGCCGTGTGCCTAGACCTGTTATACGAAAACTCGACAACAGAAAGTAAGTCCTCCCACCTACGTGGGTTGGTCCTAGTGGTGGCTCTAAGTAGAGCACCAAGAGTCCGATTGGTCACCTCCGTTTGACCATCGGTTTGGGGGTGACAACTACTTGAAAACAACAAGTTGGTTCCAAGTTTTCCCCACAACGTTCTCCAAAAATGACTTACGAATTTCACGTCCCGATCACTAACGATGGAACGTGGTATCCCATGTAAACGCACCACATTGTCAAAGAACAAGGTGGCAACTTCACTAGCATTTAGGGTGCTTTTACATGCGATGAAATGAGCCATTTTGGAGAAACGATCGACTACCACGAAAATGGAGTCTTTGCCTCGTTTTGACATAGGCAACCCGACCACAAAGTCCATGGATAGATCCTCCCAAGGTCCCATTGGTATAGGCAAAGGAGAATACATCCCATCCGGACCTTGGCGCGACTTGGCATGATGACATGTGATGCAACCCTTGCAAAACCGTGTCACATGCATACGCATCCGGGGCCAAAAGAAATGCTCTTGGAGAGCGGAAAGGGTCTTGGTAGCACCGAAATGACCACGGCCCTCATGAGCTTCCTTGACCAACAAATGGCGTATAGATGAGCGCGGAATACAAAGTTTTCCCGCTCGAAAAAGATAGCCATCGTTAATAAAGAAAGACTCGTGCTCTCGGAGGTCGAGGCATTGTGCCCATATGTCCTTGAAGTCGAGATCCGTGGCATATAACTCTTTGATAAGAGCAAAGCCATGTATCTTGGCATCCATATACACAAGGAGGGCATAGCGGCGAGAAAGAGCATCGGCTACCACATTCTCTTTGCCTTTCTTATGCCGAATGACATAAGGAAAGGTCTCTAAAAACTCTACCCAACTAGCATGGCGCCGACTGAGATTTGTTTGACTCTTGAGATACGAAAGAGCCGCATGATCCGAATGAATCACGAACTCCTTCGGCCACAAGTAATGTTGCCATGTCTTAAGACAACGAACTAGAGCATATAGTTCCTTGTCATATGTAGGGTAGTTGAGCGAAGGGCCGGACAATTTTTCACTGAAGTAGGCAATTGGACGATTCTCTTGTAAGAGAACGCCTCCAATGCCCACATTTGATGCATCACACTCCACCTCGAAGGTTTTTGAAAAGTTTGGGAGTTGGAGTAATGGTGCATTACAAAGACGGTCTTTGAGCGCATTAAACGCTCGAGCATGGATATCACGCCACTCAAACGTGACACCTTTGGTAGTGAGCTCATGGAGCGGTGCTGCTACCGTGCTAAAGTCCTTGACAAAGCGCCGGTAGAAACCCGCTAAGCCGAGAAAGGCTCGGACCATGGTGACCGTAGTAGGAGTAGGCCACTCCCGAATAGCACGAACTTTAGATTCGTCTACTCTGAGTCCGTCCTTAGACACGACATAGCCAAGAAAGATAGTGGTGTCCGAGCAAAAGACGCATTTGTCAAAGTTGACATACAATTGCTCTTGTCTAAGGCACTCGAGCACTTGGCGAAGGTGCCCGATGTGATCCTCCAAAGACGTACTAAACACCAAAATATCATCAAAGTAAACAACAACGAATGTACCCAAGAATCGGCGCAAGACGTGGTTCATGAGGCGCATGAAGGTGGACGGGGCGTTGGAGAGGCCAAAAGGCATGACAAGCCATTCATAGAGTCCATACTTCGTTTTGAACGCCGTCTTCCATTCGTCACCTTTGGCCATCCGGATTTGGTGGTAACCGCTCCGGAGATCAATTTTGGAGAAGATAGTGGCGCCATGAAGCTCATCCAACATGTCATCAAGGCGCGGGATCGGGTGGCGATATTTGACGGTGATTTGGTTGATGGCACGACAATCAACACACATCCGCCATGATCCATCTTTCTTTGGTACTAAGATTACCGGGACGGCACATGGTGATAAGGATTCACGCACATGTCCCCGGTCTAGGAGCTCTTGCACTTGACGTTGTAGCTCCTTTGTCTCTTCCGGACTAGCTCGGTAAGCGGCACGGTTTGGCAAAGAGGCACCGGGTACAAAGTCAATTTGATGTTCAATCCCTCGGATAGGTGGCAAGCCGGGTGGGAGGTCTTTGGGCATAATATCCTGAAATTCAGACAACAACAAAGACACCTCGTGTGGCACATTACTTGGGTCATGAGAAGTAGATAAACAAAACGGGACAAGTAAAAAGCATGGGAACTTGCCTTCCATGACCGGTTGCAAATCATGACGGCGAGCTAAGAGTATCCGTGGCTCACACCGTCCTTGAATTACGGGATCCGAAGATGATAAAGGTGCGCCCGAAGAAACGATGCGACCTTTACTACCTTTGGATTCGGAAGCATGGACAAGAGGGGCGGTGTTGCGGGATTTGGAAGTACTAGCACCTACAACATCGGGACTCCGGGGGTCCGATTTTGCCGGTGCTTTAGCGGACTCATCAATAGTTTGTTGCCTCTTCCGTTCCGCATAGTCAACCAAAATTTCGTGCGGAGTCATAGGCAAAAGTGTGACCCGTTTTCCATTATATTGGAACATGTACCGATTAAGATAACCATCATGATATGTGCGGCGATCGAATTGCCATGGTCGTCCTAATAGGACATGTGTGGCGTCCATCTTGATAACATCACAAAGGACCTTATCAACATAGGCGCCAATAGAAAACGGCACCCAAGCTTGTTGTGTGACGGTGTCACATGCCGTATCGGAAATCCATTGGAGTCCGTACGGCGTTGGGTGGGGGGTCGTAGGCAACTTGAAGTGTTTTACCACCCGTTCGTTGACAATATTGCAACAAGAACCCCCGTCAACGATGAGAGAAAGACTCGTATTATTAACCAAGCAACGAGAGTGGAAGAGATTCTCGCGTTGATCAATAGGAATATGCTCTTTAACAGCCAAAATACGACGAGAAACAAGAGCGAATTTACCGGGTTGTGCTGGGCCGCAAGCAATCTCGTCATCACAGGGTTCCATGCCAACAAGTGGGTCGGTGTCATGGTCATCCTCAAGAATGATATCACCTTCATATTGACCATCGTCGTCCTCGAAATATGTTGGGTCGGCAAACAAGACCCGTTTGGTGTTCGGGCAATCACGTTGTACGTGGCCAAAACCGCTACACTTGTAACACACGGGCTCCCTTGGGCGAGCCGCCGGTGAGGGTCCTTGTTGACCTCGAGAGGGAGGCGCCGGTGCCCGGCCACGGTTTGGTGCCTTCTCGGTACCCGATTGCCGATTGGAAGGACCCGTCCGTTGGGTCCCTTTGGCGGCGTCGGTATCTGTGGGACTAGGCGCATCTCGAGAACGTGTGTTAGATGGATAAAGATATGGACTCGAAGAAGAGGGATACCTAGAATACCGCGGTGTTTCGAGTTGTTGCTTATATAACTTCATGGCGGCATGACATAATGCTCCCAAATCCTTGAATGGGACAATCTCGAGCGGCCTCCGGATGGAAGCATTAAGCCCACTCATGAACTTGGTGCGGAGGGCGGAGGGGGAGGCCGAGACGCCGGCTTTAATGTGCATGTCCTCAAGTTTAGCCAAGTAAGCCACCGGAGTGAGGTTGCCTTGCTTGAACTCGGCAATTTGCAACCGCATATCATTCTTAAAGTCCTCGGGTACGTACTTCTTGGTCATGCAATAGAGCAATTGCTCAAACTTCTCAATTGGTGCCCATCCTCGCCTCTCTCGGGTGAACTCATACCGGTTCCACCAAGACTTCGCATCGCCTTCAAAGTATAGAGTTGCCGCCTCGATTTTCTCGGATTCCTCCTCATAATGACAATGTTTTAATGCCCGTTTCATATCCTGCGCCCAATCAAGAAAAACACACGGATCATATTCACCATGAAAGGTAGGGAACTTAACCTTACCTTCCCTACGAGCTCGGTAGGGGTCCGGGCGGGGCGGTGGAATGTAGGCATCATCGGCACGGGCTCGCCGGTGGCCGCCATGATGACGGTGGCGCCCATGAACGGGTGGGGCCGGCCTAGGTGGATTTGGGGGAGGCAACCATTCTTCACCCCGGTCTTGGTTCTCATAGGGGTCTATGACGGGTGGGTGCCACGGACGGGTATGTGCTACCCGTTCTAAATCGGATTCATCACCGGAGAACTCATTGAAGTTGTGTTGCTCATCGTATTCATCAAAGTCAAGGGTCCTCGGTTGCCGGATTGACCGTTGGTGACGGTGTTCGGACCGATCATGCTCACGACCATGATTGGTGGTTGAGTTGGGACGGTACCGGGGCTCTTCCCGGGTTTGTCGGTCGGTGCGGGGCACACTAGGTGGAGCTGGAGAAGGAACATACCGTTGATGTTGATGCTCATAATATTGGTGCCGATGTTCCGTATCGACTATGGGCAAGTTATCTTGACGCGGGTCGGGGTATTCCTCCTCTTCTTCATGGGACTCATTTCCGTCAAGAGGTAAAGGATGGGTGCGTTCAATGACAGACGCAAGCCGGGTAACGTTTGATGGGCCGGCTCCCAAAAGTCCCTTGCCTTTCCGTTGTGCATCGGAAGTGGAAGCATTGACCACATTCTCATTCGGATAAGTTGGGGTGGGACGGTGAGCATTCTGAAGGGACTTAAGAGCTTCTAGCTCTTTTTTCAAGGCAATGTTTTCTCGGGTCAAGGCATCAAACTTTTGTTGTGCCTTTAAGGCTTCCAATTCTCGCCTTATGGAGTCATTTTCGAGGGACAACGAAGCAGTTTCTTGAGCCAAGGGCTCACTGAACTCTTGCGGACCAGAATCCTGAGAAGTTTCCATTTCAACGTTAGTCATTGCTCCAAATCAGCACACAAGTTCAAGCAATCAAGTGAGCAAGGTGACAAGTTAGGTCAACTTTACCCAAGTTCAAGTGCGTTATCGGGTTCTACTTTGGGGAAGGCCGTTTGGCGGTTAGGCAAGGAAGGCAAATCCAACAAAATTGAACCAATTACACACAAAAAACAAGTGATATTTTGCAAACGTATGTGAGAAAATGGAGAGATAGAAGATGGACGGATTGTTCACTCGGCAAGCTTTGCTTGCTTTCGGTCTTTGACCGTTTTGTAAAATCCGATTTTTCGGATGGACCGGTTTGCCGGACGTCTTTTCACTTTGTGTGTTTCGTTTCTTTGAAACGTTTTGAGCAACACTTTCTTTTTTTTTTTTTTTTTGAACACAAATCCGTATTGATGAAGAGTTGTTTTGCTTTTCTTGGAATATCAAATGCGAGATATCCGAACTTTTCGTTAACAAAAATATCCCAAGAGATTTGGTGAAATTAATTAACAAAATTGTCGGATTAGGTTGGTTTAAGAAAAAGACGGGTTTGATAAATGGTTTTAAGGTAAACCAAATATCTCCTATTTTTGTTCTTTTTGTTTTGAGTTAAACACGGAAAAGAAAAAAAAAAATCAGGAAAAATGGATGAACATGATGAAGAACATGATGAACAACATGAAGATCATGAAGAACAAATGAAGAACATCATGAGCAAACGAAGAACATCATGAACAAAAAAAAAAGGCTAAATAGGTTTAAGATAATAACGCACAAAAACAAGAGTAAAGAGAACTTAGCTTTGATCCCTTGCTCTGATACCAATTTGATGCGTCCTTGGAGGTAACCAAGGATAACTCCGGATCTAGATCAAGCAAAACTCCAACTACTCCTTGATTCTTTGTGCAACGTTGTATCGTTCGGATCCAAAAGGGGCGGAAGCGATGAAGAAACTAGGGTTACTTCGATCTAGAGAGATCGAAGGAACCTTTTTGTGTGAAGCGAGGGTTGATTCTTAAAAAGAATCCTCGAAGATGGGTTTCTTGAATCAAAGACGAGATTCAAGGAAGAAGTTTGAGGGTTAGAAGAGAGGTTTTGATGCCCAAGCTAAGTGGAGGAAATTCTTCTCAAAACTTAGTAATATTGAACATGAAAAATAAGTGAGGCAAGATATCTCTTATATAGAGAAACTTGCCTACCTATGGGCCAACGGGCCAAACAAGAATACATGAAGAAAAAGCCCAAAAGGGGAAAACCTAAAAGCATCCAAGCAAACCCTAAACGGTTAAGGTCAAAAAGGGAATATTCCTATATGGAATATCCCTTTATTACATAAAAAGGAAAACATGAAAATATAGTCCGAAGGATAAGCTAGCTTCATGCCATGGAGTCGGAAAGACGGGACATGCCGCTAACGGAACCGGTAGCCTATGCCATGGTGGTGTAGAGACAAGGCATGCCGGTAATGGGACCAAGTGAAGAAGTAATGCGGGTGATGATGGAGCCGGTGGCTCGAGCAATGGCCTTAGCTCGGGATCGGGTGATCGGTCCATCTGAGCGAACTCTAAGAGCCTCGTCCTCTTCGTCCATGGTCAACGTAAAAGGGGCATCCAAGGGCGCATCAGTTTGGGAGAAGCTACCTATGATGCTCTTTGTGACCTTGGAGCAAGTGTGAGTATCATACCTCTAGCTCTATGCAAGGCAGTTGGTCTAGGAGAGCCTAGACCGGTGAAGATCACACTCTACATGGCTGATCGTTCTACCACTAAACCGGTGGGAATATTAGAAGACATCCCGGTAAAGCTAGGTAAGTTTTACATACCTATAGATTTTGTCGTTCTTGACATACCTGCAGACTACCCAGTTCCCATCATCCTTGGGAGACCATTCCTCGCCACATCTGGATGCATGGTGGATTGCAAGAACGGCCAGCTATCCTTCCACATCGGTGAAGAAAAGATAGAGTTCATACTATCTTCCTTAATCAAGGAGCCAGCCTTGAAAGATGACGTTTTTGAAATTGTTGAGGAAGAAGAGTCTAGAGAGATAGTAAGTTCGATCTTGATGAAAGATCCTCTTCAAAAGGTTCTTAGCATGAGCATCATGGAGGAAGGGATAGAACATGACTGCAATGAGGATGTGAAAGCATTAAATGCTGTGGAGGAAGAGCTAGAAGCAAAAATTGAAGATCTAGAGTGGACTCCGGAAATTGTGAAGAAAATCGACCTGTCGAAAAAAAATCGTCCGATTTCTGAAGATTCAGCACGATTTTTTTCAACAGAAACTAAAATCGACCTACCAGAAATAAATCGTCCGATTCATGAAGAGGTAGCACGATTTTTTCCAACAGAAAGAAAAATCGTGCAGGAGATCGACCGATTTATTACAGAGGGGGTCGATTCACTGAGTGGTTCTATGGATTCTCCGGACTTCACCGCAGCCGCTTCCGAATCTAATGATGAAGTACCCAAACCTATAGAGACCTCCCCCATAACATCCGAAAGTCACGATACATCACCAACCAAGGTACCTCCATCACTAGAATTGAAGCAACTTCCCGCGCATTTAAGGTACGCATTCCTTGGCACTAACTCCACATATCCAGTTATAGTCAATGCAAACTTGAATGGTAATGATTTAGAGAAACTCATGCATGTTCTGAAGCAACATAGGAGAGCACTAGGATACACCATTGATGATTTAGTAGGAATAAAGCCTTCTTTATGTATGCACAAAATTTTAATGGAAGAGGATTACAAACCCTCACGCCAACCTCAAAGACGGTTAAACCCGGCAATGAAAGAGGTCGTGAAGAAAGAAATCCTTAAGCTACTTGATGCAGGTATCATCTTCCCTATTTCTGATAGCAAATGGGTGAGTCCGGTACAAGTAGTACCCAAGAAAGGAGGCATTACCGTTGTTGCCAACAAGAACAACGAGCTCATCCCTACACGGACAGTTACAGGGTGGCGAATGTGCATCGACTACCGCAAACTGAACACGGCCACAAGGAAGGACCACTTTCCCCTTCCTTTCATCGATCAAATGTTGGAAAGGTTAGCCCAACATGCCTACTTTTGTTATTTAGATGGATATAGCGGTTTCTTTCAGATTCCAATTCATCCGGATGATCAAGAGAAGACAACCTTTACGTGCCCATGGGGTACGTTCGCTTATAGAAGAATGCCATTCGGCTTATGCAACGCTCCAGCCACCTTCCAAAGGTGTATGATGGCAATCTTCTCCGAATACGTAGAGAATATCATGGAAGTCTTCATGGACGACTTTTCGGTATATGGTTCTTCCTTTGATAACTGTCTCTATAACCTCTCACTAGTTCTTAAGAGATGTGAGGACACTAACTTAGTCTTAAACTGGGAAAAGTGTCATTTCATGGTCACCGAAGGAATTGTGTTAGGTCACTTAGTGTCACAAAGGGGAATAGAGGTAGATCGATCAAAAATAGAGACCATTGAGAAGTTACCTCCCCCTTCATCAGTAAAAGGAATCAAAAGCTTCTTAGGACATGCAGGCTTCTATAGGAGATTCATAAAGGATTTTTCTAAGATTTCAAAACCCTTGACTAATCTTTTGATGAAAGATGCGACTTTCGAATTCTCGAAAGATTGCTTAGATGCCTTTTGCAGGATCAAAGAAGCATTGATTTCGGCACCAATCATCCAACCACCCGATTGGACTCTTCGTTTGGAGGTCATGTGCGACGCAAGCGATGTCGCTATAGGAGCCGTTCTTGGACAGAAGAAAGATGGTCGCACTCATGCCATCTACTACGCTAGCAAAACGCTAGATGAGGCTCAATACAACTACGCAACTACGGAAAAGGAACTTTTAGCCGTAGTATATGCATTTGAGAAATTTCGTTCCTATCTTGTAGGTGCGAAAGTGATAGTCTATACGGACCACTCCGCGATCCGATACTTATTCACGAAGAAGGATGCGAAGCCAAGGCTTCTACGATGGATCTTACTCTTACAAGAGTTTGATTTAGAAATCCGTGATAAGAAAGGATCGGAGAACTCCGTCGCCGATCACCTTGGTCGTCTCCCGCAACTCACCGGCAAGTCGGATGAACTTCCGATAGACGACTCCTTCCCTGACGAGCAGCTGCACGAGATTGAAGAGTGTCTTCAACACATATCACAAGGTAATGATCCATGGTTTGCTGACATTGTAAATTACCTTGTTTGTCAGGAGATTCCACCCGGACTCTCATATGCTCAAAAGAAGAAGTTCTTGAGAGACGTCCGGCATTTTTATTGGAACGAACCTCTCCTATTCAAAAGAGGTCCAGATGGCATCTACAGGAGATGTGTTCCCGAAGATGAGATAGATAGTGTCATCCGACACTGCCATTCTCTACCATGTGGCGGACATGCTAGTTCCCACAAGACTTGTGCTAAGGTACTTCGCTCCGGCTTTTATTGGCCTACACTCTTCAAAGATGTGCAAAAGTTTGTTGTTTCTTGTGATGCTTGTCAAAGGACAGGTAATATATCCAGGAGGAATGAGATGCCTCTCAACAACATACAAGAAGTAGAGATTTTTGATGTATGGGGCATCGACTTTATGGGACCTTTCCCATCTTCATGCGGCAACCAGTATATACTCCTTGCCGTAGACTATGTCTCAAGATGGGTGGAGGCAATCGCTTCTCCTACTAATGATGCATTGGTAGTGGTGAAGTTCCTCAACAAGACGATCTTCCCAAGGTTCGGAACTCCCCGAACCATCATTAGTGACGGAGGAACGCATTTCACAGCCCGTCGATTCGAGACTCTATTGGCTAAGTATGGGGTGACCCATAAGATAGCTACACCTTACCATCCGCAAACCAGCGGACAAGTCGAGATATCCAATAGAGAGATTAAAGGGATTTTAGAGAAGACCGTCTCTAAAACGAGGAAAGATTGGTCAATGAAGCTTGACGATGCACTATGGGCATACAGGACAGCCTTCAAAACACCAATAGGTATGACTCCCTATAATCTCGTTTATGGTAAATCATGTCATCTTCCTGTATAGCTAGAACACAAGGCTTATTGGGCTATCAAGTGGCTCAACTTCGACATGAAAGAAGCCGGAGAGAAACGGCTCTTATACATCAATGAGCTAGATGAGCTCCGACTGAACGCGTATGAGAACGCAAAGATTTACAAGGAACGGACAAAGCGCTGGCATGACAAGCACATCATCCCGAAAGACTTGAAAGAAGGGGACCAAGTCCTCCTATTCAATTCAAGGCTGCGTCTATTTCCAGGTAAGCTCAAATCCCGTTGGACAGGACCTTTTGTGATTAAAAGAATTTTCCCCCATGGTGCAGTTGAAGTATGGGGTGAACAAAGCGGAAGCTTTAAGGTTAATGGCCAACGGTTGAAGAAATACACACCGGAAGCTCCAGTCGAGGAGATAGCCCCTATCCTCCTCCATTGAACACAACATCATACACCGTCCAGCTAAAGACGATAAATAAAGCGCTTCTTGGGAGGCAACCCAATGATAGTATAGTTTTCCCTTTTTTTTCCCTCACCTAGTTAGAATAGATTAATTGCTTGTTTCTTCGTTTTTCGTTTTTATATGTTCCTCGATGCACTCTTGGTTTGTCGTGTCATTAATCGCAGGAAACTAGGTTCAAATGTGAGAGATTCACGGAGAATGGAGCACAATTAAGTTATATCTTCGAGATTCAAGAAAAACAAGGAAGGAAATCGACCTACCATAAGAAGATCGTCCGATTCAGTAACAGAGCAAGTCGATTTTTCACAACAGAAACAAAAATCGACCTGAAGATCGACCTGCCAAAATAAATCGTCCGATTTATTCAGTCAGAAGGAAAAATCGCCCCGACAAATAAATCGACCAGAAAAATCGTCCGATTTTCTTCAGAAATTGTCGACCCTATATAAGGACTTCACACTCGATCTTCTTCATTCACACACCTTCAACTCGCGATTCCCCTATCTCAAGAACGCCGAAAAATCGCCACACCCTCAAATCCTCATTCCTTAACCATTTCAAGAGATTCTTGGCTCCAAACTGAAGCATTTTCAACAAGGAACACGGATCTAACAACAACACGCACGGCAATCGACTACTCCATCAGGAATTCAGGTTTTTCTTTCCAAAACCTAAGTTTTCTCACTTGAAATCGAAGTTGCCTAGGAAGTGCTTTGTTGTTGGAATTGATAGAGGAATTTGCTTAGGATTCATTGTAGAGAACTGTGTGTGGTGATAGATTGAACAGAACTTTACAGAATTGTGAGAATCGTCGAAATCGAGATAAAAATCGACCCAGCCTAGAAAAATCGGCCGATTTGTGTGAAGAACAGGTCGATTTTTAGTACTTAGAATGAATCTTGTCAAGAGGATAACTAGAAACACGGGGAAGAAGAAGGGATCTTCTTCCAAAGCCCCTGCCCCACCTCCACCACCACCTACCAACATCCCTAAGCTCCCCCCTCCCCTATCCAAGCATAAGAAACGCTATGAACGCATTATACATCGCCCATTCACCCCTCCTCGCTACATTGTACTTGATGACTTAGATTCGTTATATGTTCGAGAGGATGTTGATATGATGCTTGATAGAGCAGGGTTGAGACAGTTTGCTACGATCAGGGAAGATGCTTATAGGGAGATCACCCTAGAATTCCTTAGCACGTTTGAGCACGATCCTAGGGAAAGGATGGTCACTTTCCGCCTCATGAGCCAAGACCACACTTTGTCTATTGATGCTTTTGGCGACTTGTTTGGCTTTTCTTATTCAGATGCAGGCACATTTGCTAGAGGCCTCAATGCTAGTGATTTTTGGGAGGCTATTTCCGTAGGAGAGTACGGAGGGGATAAGTGGAGACCCGGAAACTCCAAGGAGACAAGCATGTACAACCTTTCCTTCAAGGTAGTGCATAGGATACTCAGTGAGAGTTTGTTTGCCCGGACTGAGACCCCGCAGAAGCTCAAGGCTGATGAACTTTTCATCCTCTACTGCATGACATCCACCACCACTCCCGACATCTCCACCATGCTTGCTGACTATCTAGGAAAGATAGACAACAAAGCCAAGGGTGACATATGTGCAGGAGGCTTGGTCACTCATGTGGCTAGGACTCTAGGTTATGACTTCTCGGGATGCACTCTAGCTGAGAGTGCCCTTCCTTTAGGCTCACAGAGGTTGGTGGTTCGACAGGTCTTGATTCCTCGAGGGAGAGGAACTCTTCATGTGCCGATGCCATGGCATAGGGATCCGAAGAAGAAGCCGTCCGAGATCATATGGAAATCCGAATACACCATTCGGAATAAGAGGAACTGGAAGGAGACCTTTGAGGCGATGCTTGAGGAGTTCTCACCTCCTACTTACTATGATGATGATGCAGGTGACTCAGAGGAGGATGAGGATGGAGGACAGGAGACTATGCTCGAGTTTGAGAGCGATACCCACAGCGGGCATGCCACGGATGCCATGGACACTAACACTCATGGAGCAGGACCGAGCAGGACTAGTAGGCAGGATGAGGAGACGGAGGATGACATGCAGCCACCTCGACACTCTTATGCACATGCTCCAGGCCCTAGACGAGGACACCGAGCTCCACGCCACTTCAGGGAGCTAGTCACTAGCTTCCAGAGCCTCAGCACCGACTACCGTGTCCTCCGCACCGATTATGACACCCTGAACACACAGTTCAGGAACTACAGGGAGGAGACGGACGCTAGGCATTCATCCTATGATGGCCAGATGAGGGACATGTACTACCACCAGTTCGGCCACTTCTACGATCCCTCCGCACCGATGTATCCATATCCACCACCTCCACCACCGACAGAGGATTGAGCTTCCACTTCTTTTACATTGTAAGTATTTTTCTCCTTCTTATGCTTGATTTTCACATTGGGGACAATGTGGATGTCAAGTATGGGGTTGGGGTACTTACAATACCTTATGTTTCATTCTAGCATTCTATGCACTTTCCACTACTCTTGACAATTTGGCTTGTAATAACTCTTGCACGGATTGCTTTCCATTATGACACTCGCATTTGCATGAACTTTTTCAAAACCCATGAATTTCCAAGAATTTTAAGTGCTTCTTATATGGAAATGACCTCTATGATGAAAATTATGTTTATGGATAGGCAAAAAGATGCTTAGCTATGTTGAGATGTTGATTATAGCATGAATGAAATTGCTTTTGTTACTTGAATTCACGAATAAGTTATATGATTTAGTTGTTTAGATGAGAGAATGAAATAATAGTCGAAGCTATATTGCAAGTTCTTTTACACCATTTAAGGATGACTAAGGCAATTCACTTCTTTCCTTTTCTCATATCTTGATCATGCTAGCTCCTCAATGAAATATGTAACCCTCCTCTTACCATCCGGGAATTAGGATAGGTGATTGAATAAAAGGCATGTTTGATGTGGGAGGGCCAAGGAAAATGTATTGGAAAAGTGCAAAAATTTCATAAGTTTGGGGACGTTGAACATGAGGATGAGTAACTCGGCACCATTCACATAGCCGGGTGTTTGTGTCTTGCCAAAGTCCGATTGAACGACAAGTCCTAACGGGTTATGGTATGTGCATCAAGGGTTTGAGGCATCTCGAAATTGAGAAACGCCGATCTCCCAGGCTTCGGTTTTTGTGCACCGCTGTCCATACTCTCAAAAAGTAAAATATAATGAAAGCAAAGCTTTCTACATGCGAAGCATGTGCGGTGAAGAAAATTCTTGAAGGTGTTATGTGTTCCTCTTTCCCGGATTAGCACCACAATTGCCAAAAAGAACTCCTTCCCTTAATACGTTTCTTGAGCCTTTCCTTTGACTAGAAGACCTTGAGACTTTTATGCATGTGTTTAAGACTTAATGGCTTAGATTTGTTTGAATTTGATTACCTCTACACCTTTATCATGTTCTTTATTTATGCTTTCAAAGAAGAGAAGGGAGTTTGTTCATCTTATAATCATCATTGATACATGTTTTGCTCTTTTATGCCTTGAAATTTCACTTTGAGGGTGATCCAAAACGAAGAAGCACTACCAAAAGAAAAGTTTTTAGATTTTCATACATACATAATCCATGACATCTTTTGTTCTAAATTTGAGTCTTGCTTAGGGACAAGCAAGAGGCAAGTATGGGGTATTTTGATGACATGAATTATGTATCATCATATTCATGCATAATGCAGCACATTATCTCTATTTACCTTGCATTTAGAGGGATTTTGCATACCTTTTATGTTCTATTCAATCAATTGCCGGAAATAGAGGTCTATACGAGATTTTGATGAATTACAGGTAAATAGAGTTGAATTGGAAGCAATAATGGAGCAAGAAGCATCTAAGGATGTTAAGGAAGCTAAAGGAGCCTTAGAAGGATCACAAAGAGCTAAGGAATTGCAAAGGAGAAGCATAGAAGACGAAGCAAAAGAAGAACACTTTCTGTTGAAGAAAATCGTGCCAACAGATATATAAATCGGACGATTTTCATTGGATGAAATCGAACGGTTTTGCACCTAAATCGACTAGGTCGATTTTCTTCACGATTCGGCCAAATGAAAAGACGACATAAAGCCCAATTAATTTGGGCTAGATGGAAGTTTTGCCAAACGGCCCACCTGCAAGAAACTATAGATGAGAACCCTACGAACGAGGACGGGGGGGTCGCACGAGATAATCTTTACACGTTTTGAAGAAATCAACGATTCTTGGAGAGAGATTTGAAGAGCTTTTGCCGGAAAGTCATTCTTGATCTTTGATTGTGAGATTTCTTTGTTCCATTGTTTTGTTTGTGGTTTGTGAACACGAAATTGAGTTGTTGAGAGATACTTTGAACAGATTTGACGATTGTTTTACAGATTTGAGAGTTATAGAATTTTTCCGTTCAAGATTTGGTTTCTTTGCGATATCTTCTTCAATAATTTATTTGATTCGATTTTGAAAATGGTTGGCTAAAAACCTTGTGATTCTGGGGAGAATAGTTGATGATTAAGGCTTAGATGATGATAGACTGAACTCATTCAAACATTAGGACCCTGAGAATTTAGATTTCAGTTTTGCGTCAAACAGGAAAATCGGGCTGTTCTTGAGGAAATCGGCCGATTTTGCTTATGAACAGGGCGATTTATCCTTCTGACGAACTTTAATTGAATCAATCCTTGATCAAAACTAATCCTTGCTTAAATCCCAATCTTGATTAACCTTTTTACCCTCTAGTTGAATGTATGAATGCACTTCAAACCTGTTTCTACATTTAATAGATTAAGATTGCAAGATTTGGGTAATAAAGAGACTCAACATCCTTTATTAAGATTTTAAGCGTGCTTTCTATTTGTACTTTGGAGAGTCATATCCTGGAGTTTTAGATAGTTAGTTTGAACATAATTCTTGTCTTTGGATCTTTCTATATCGCAGCCTCAACAACCCTTATAGAGAGGATCTTTAGATTAGTTATATAGGTTTCGGAACTTCACCGTACGAATCCTACCTTTTGAACATTTAATCTTGGCAATATAAATTCTGTCCTATATCTATAGAAGTGTCTTGAATCGAAAGCCTAAATCGGATACTTGAATCCTTGGAATCATTTCTCTCTTTATCATATCACAAAAGCTTTTATACTTTCGCTAGATAATTGAAATTGGAAATTTTCTCACCAAATCCCTGAGTTTGACTCTGGAATTCTTACCTTTCTACAGCCGATCCGTACACTGCGGGTTCGCTTTGCTTTTGAGTTCTAGATATAAATATTAAGACTTTGACGCACACCCTTTTGAGCGAACATTTAGGTTTTAGTTTGCCAAATCCTGTCCTTGTTGCACCTTTTCTGGCTTACACGCAAGCCTAGGATGAGACTTACCCGGTCATTCCTTTGCTTGTATACCCATGATGATGAGTGTTAGGTAATAAAGATTTATCCTTTATTGGGGTTTGAGTGTGCCTTTATCCTACCTTTGAGACTTAACCTAAGATTTACCCGGTGATGGTTAGTTTTGTACCCTTATGTGAGTGATGTTGGTTTGAGTGCCTTTACCTTTCACTACAAAAAATAAATAGATTTGCGACACTAGTTTATGACGGCAAGAAATAGCCGTCGCCAATGGCCCGACAGTTGCGACGGCATGCGACGTTTCGAATTTTGGAGAAGTGTTTGTAACGGCAACTACAAAGCCGTGGCAACCTAACAGACGCCTCACTACTTAACTAGGGTTCCGGAATTAACATTATTTCCTCTGTTCCGCTGCTTCTCCTCCTCCGCTCCAACCATTAGTTCTCTTTCATTCCTCCTTTTCAAGTTCGCTTATGCAGGTGCTTACCGGCAATCTTAGAACCCTTCTTTGTTCATCTATCTCTCAGATCTCAATGGCTTCACACTTAAACAAAATCCCGCTGCTCCTCACTTTGATTCTTATTTTTCTTCCATTTTTAGGGCCATGGCGACTCCGACTCTTGCTTATCCTTCCGTTCCTTTGACTATCATATGCAGGTAAACCATATAAACTCTAAAGGTCGTGAATTAGGTATCTAAGGGAGAACTAATTAAACTCGAAATTAAAATCTGATTAAATTTTACTTGCGATTCGCTATGCCATCGTTGTTCTTGTTTGTCTTTACCCATCAAATTCCATCTTTCTATGTCTTCATTTTATAACCAATAATGACCCCCTCTACTGTCCTAATCAGATGTTGTTTCATTGATATCTTGTTGTATCATAGAATACCTCAATAAATGTTTCATGAATTTAGAGCCTCAACATTCTTTCGTCAATGAAGAATCTTAAGAGAGGGGTTTCGTAAAAAAAATGGGTATGGGGTTGGATTGAAGAATCATATTGAGGTCTGAGGAGGTGGTAGTGTGGTACTGGGTTGGAACTTGATAGATTATACAATTAGTCTCAAGCACGTCTTTTTCTCGAACTTTAATATTCTTAATGTTCATATATATGCTGCATTACTCTAAGCAGTTACAAAATCCGACTGATGTGAAGTTGAAGGATTGCTTTTACTGACTTCATTTCTCTAGTTGTTCATATGCTCTTTGAGACGGGAACGAAGATATTCAGACGTGCTGAACTATTAGAACTTTTTTTTTCTGCTTATTGTGTTTTGTTATTCTTTCTAAATGTAGGACACACTAATCAACAACTTGAAGACCATTCAGGACTACCTTTGCTCATTTGAGTCGCAGGTATCTCTAGCTTATATTCTAGGACTTTTGGTGGTTTGAAGTGCTATCATGTACTTTGTCTACTAAAGCTATTTTCTGGAAATGATTTGGATTTATTTAGTCAGTGAGAGCTTCAGTATAAACAACTTAGGCTAACAAGTGTTACTATAATGCATTTTTACTCGAAGTAGTGTTCGGATGCATTGTAATTTTAATATATGTAGTTTTGACAAATACTGACTCTAAATTGTTTATTTTTAAAGCCCAATGTGATAAACTATGAAGTCCAAACAGACCCTTAAATCCTTAATTGATCCTAATTTGAACTTTACATAAATCAAATTAGTTGCTAATATTACTGTATTTGACTTGCATTGCCTTTCAAATCCTGAATCCAAATGCTTGTATCTATAGGGTCTCAGCGTTGTAAATATATCAGCAACAACTTTTCCCCAAATTCTGGATTGGCTGTTCAATCATCTTCTACATGTACCTTTTTTTATTTATGTCAAACATAAAGTTTGATACTATGCTTGTTATAAAGTTTCTATTTTACTGAAATTGCGCCTATTCTTCATCTTTTTCCAGTGTATTGAAGAAGGTATAACATATGTCGAAAGCCCTAAACAACATGAAAAGAGCTAAATGAACTGCAGATGTAACCAGTTCAGATTGCATTTCATCAACCCAGGTACATATCAAATAGATTTTGAAGCTTAAAAGGGCTTGTTTGGTTGTTCGCACAAAATGAAAACAGAAAATAATAGTGAAGGACAGGAAATCCTGTTGTTTAAGATCCTCTCTTAGGTTGCATAGGGAAGAGCAACTTTTAATTGAATTTGGAAGATTAGCATATTCTCTCAGTTTTCTACTTTGATTTTAATTTTGTTATTGATTTATTAATTTGCTGAACATAGAATTTTTGAATTAGTATTATTGTAGTTAGAGGTCGGGTACTTCAACTGACATGAAAAAATGGTTAGAAGTTTAAGCAAAAATGGAATTTCTGAACCAGTAAACCCTAATATTGAGTGATTCTTTCATGTATATATTGAGTAATTAAATTTGCTTAAGTATGAATTGGGTTCTTATTTTCCAACTTAATTGAGGTCATTGTTTCACTTATGGAATCGATACTATTTTGTTTCTAAACCTCACACTTTTTGGATGATGAACACAATAAAGCGATAAAACATGACATTAGCATGTTTATCAATTGCAGTCAAAATGGAAATATCCCTCAATTAATGGAATTGAAGGTGAGATTATTTTCTTTAATATGTTTTTTAAGCAAGTAGTTGATGTTCTTGTGTTTGATATGACTTTACATTTGTTGCCTCCTTAAGAGCGTGCAGCTTATCAGTGTTATCAGCGAGAAGTAAGTTACAACAAACACGTCTTTAGTCCTATAATTGCTTACCAGTTTAATCAGTAGTCATAACCAAAGGGTAGATGGGATGAAGGATTGGTCTGCTTGGGAAACATGCAGTTAAACTGACCTAAGATTGTAATAGCTCATAGAATAGTGATTTCTATGATTACTATTTAGTTGATATAACACTTTCTATGTTCACTTCAGTTTCTTACATGACAATGTGCAGGATGTTAAATGTTGTGTAAGATTGTGTTCATGCTCATGTTACTTTGTACAAAATTAAAACTACAGTACTAATGTTGTCAGGCTCTTGAATGGAAACCAAGTTATAGGTGTACTTTGCTAATAGATTATAATGTGTCACTTATTGCAAATAATAGTGCCATCATATAAATCTTTAATATCTTATTTTGGGCTTGATGATCGTGTTGTTACATGCACACTAAAATATCACAGGAGATGCTACTCAAGAGCGGATGCTTAATGTCACTAGGGATGCTTAATGTCAATGGAGATGCTACTCAAGAGCGGATGAAGCATGTGAAGCTATTACACGATGGACACAACAATGATGTGAATAAATAAGAAATTAGGAATGTCAAATTACTTAATGTGAGTTAAGTAGTATTTTGTTACTCAATTGTTTTTTAAAAACAGATTATTTTATTTTAATTAATTTGTATCATTGATTATTTATATTTCATATTAATTTGTATCATGATTAGTTAGATTTTTCAGTTTTTTTTAATTTTGTTGTTTAAATCTGCGACGGTAATTCGGCTGTCGTAGATATAACATTTTTTTTAATTTCTACAAATAAATTGCGTCGGGAAAAACCATCGCAAACAGCTGCCGTAAAAAGTTACGACGGCATTAGTCCGTCGCAAAAACCTTTTGCGACGACCCAATTCGCGACGGTGGGTTTGCCATCGCAATGCCGTCGCGAAAGACCATTTGTGACGGCAGAAGCGCTTTTAGCCGATGCAAAGTTCCGTCGCAAAAGTAATTTTTTTTTGTAGTGTTTCCCTAATTCCTTGAGACTTACCCGATGATAGGAGTTTTGATTTGGGAAAGTGGGTAGTGAGACTTACCCGGTGATCTATCCCATAGGAGCAACACCTTCTCTTAGCAAACCTCATCTTTGTCCACGTTATCCGAAGAGATCTTGAGTCGAAACCACAACTGGATACTATATAGATCTTAAGAATCTGAATTTTCCCATCTTGATTCATACATCTCGTCTTTTGATTTTGATCAATATTACTGCATGCTTTCGATATTGGATTGCTTTACTGTGATTGCTCTCACCGATTCCAAGAGATCGACTCCGGAATATAAGCCCTTGCTACGATTGATCTGTACACTGCGGGTTCACTTATCGTTAGGTTTTTATTCGGATTATAATTTTTAGCTTTGTCTGCACACACCTTTTAGAGCGAACAAGTTTTTGGCGCCGTTGCTGGGGAATTGGTCAAGACCAATCCAGTGTACGGTTGTCCATACTTGGAAGTTTCTTTCTTTACTATTGATCTTTTTGCTTGAGTGTTCTTCCAAGACCTTTCCTTAGGTTTATGCGAAGAACTAGAACTGGTAAAGGAATCGTTCCTTACGATCCTGAACCAGAAAAAACTTACAAGAAAAGGTTGAAAGAAGCTAAGAGAATGGGCGCTACAAATAATGAGGAAGTAGAGGGATCTTAGAGCTGAATTAGCTGCAACTCGAGATCAAATAAGGCATTAAGAAGAACCTTTAAGGAAAGAGAGAGATGACCAACTTACTCAGTAGGAGCAAGTTCAGGCCGACATGGCCACTATGAGAGAACAAATATGAAAAGTGCATCTGGAAGCTGAGAGAGGTGTTAGGGTTGTGATCAACCCACCTCCACCAGCACCCGCTTATGTACCACCACCACCTCCACCAAGGGTGGAGCCAGTCGATCCATTTGTGGGCATTCCACAAACACTGGGTTAACGTATGGATCAAGTTCAGCAAACGCACCGTCCCGGGGTCAACCTAGGAGATCCAGCTAACAGAGTTATAAGTTCAGACCTCAAGTCATCACAATGATTCAACAGAATTGCTTTGGAGGAATGGAGAGAGAATCACTACACCAACATTTGCAAAATTATGACATTTTGATGGAAACTTTGAGACCATATGTGATGACAATGGCTATAAGCTGCGTGTTTTCTTTTTCTCTTTGAAGGATAAAGCATTGGCATAGTATCATTCGCTTCCCACTGGAAGCGTGAACACATGGGAGGAGACGACTGCAGAGTTTCACACTAAATTCTTCCCACCATCAAAGACGGCGGAGACGACCGCAGTGTTTCTCACTAAGTTTGAACCTTGATTCTTGTGGGTTCACGTTGTTGATGTATCGTTGTTCTCAGGCTCTCTGGAGTTGAGTCTTGACGTGTTGGAATCAAAGGTTCGAGCTTTGGTGTCCCTTGTTGCGAGTTATGTCGAAGAGAAAGCCGACAACACTTTCTGTCATGCAGCCGCCCCCGCGCCTGCACATCCCCCCCGGCGGCCATCCGCCCTTGCGCCTCGTCCAGCCGCCCCTACAGTTTCCTCTGCAGTAACTCCCATTCTTGTGAGTTGCTTCCTTCCTTGCCTTCCTCGTTCCTTTCCTTGATCCTTATGGATGTTCCTTGTTTCCTGAGTATGCTATTAGACTAAGGTTGAGGCCTTAGCTTGTGGAGATCTCTTAGAGATCATTGAGGCTCGAAGTTATAGACTTCTAGCAGCCATTTCGTTCCTAATTTGTGATGCTTGTGTGAACAGGCTTTCCTTGCTCCTTTCCTGAGGGAAACTGAGTGTTTCTGAGTTGTTCCTTGATCCTTGAGTTACCTTCGAGTGAGGTAATTCCCTTGGACTTACTTAGCTTCATTCCGCGTATTAGTTGGATTGTATTGGCTTGTTTGTGTTGTTTATTATTGTATAATGGATAACCGGACTAGGATTCACCCTTTATTAACCTTAACTAGACCAAGTGTATTATAACCGGGCGGTGACCACTTGTCTAATTCTACAGGAGACTAGAATGTGGTCTTGCAACCCTGACCCGTAGGTAACAGATAGTACTGATCTATTACTATTGGTAGACGGAAGCGGAGGCAAGTTTTGGGAGATTCTCGTGTGACAAAAGAAGTTGAATTAGTAATGGATAATCTTAATGAAGATAATAACCGGTTGTGTGCAAGCATGCTATGTGTTTTCTTTACCTTGTGTGTTTGTGCCTTTACGCTCTTGTTAGTATCTAGAATGTTAGCTAAAGGTTTATACCGTCGTTGTAGATGTTCCGCAGGTTCAGGATGCCGCTGAGTGATCCGGATGGTGTGGTCAACCGGGGTTCCCGTACATTATAGAACGGGATCGGATTTTTGTTTCTTTTGTTGTTTCCCTTTTGTTTTGAACTCGGTTGCGAGTATTTTACGTTTTTCTTTGTTTGAACCTTTGGTTTTATATTTAGTTTTGATTTTCATTTGTCTGTGCCTTGTTGTAAGACCGTTTGCTGTTGCTACTCGAAAGGTCGGGACCCATTGTGCGGTCCTAGCCCGTAGCGCTTCGAGTTCCTAGAACTTTGGGTGTTACAGTTGGATGAAAAACACCAAGCAAAAGTTTCCGATTTTGGATCTTCTAGGACCATTGCGATTGATTAGACACACATGACCACCCTCGTTCAAGGAACAATGGGGTATTTTTACCCGGAATACTTCCATTCATATTACGGAGAAGAGTGATGTTTATAGTTTTCGGGTTGTATTGTTGGAACTTTTGACTAGAAAGAAACCAATCTACAGAGACACCAATACGATGGAGCAAAAGAATTTGGTGACGGAGTTCTCGTATATGAGCCAAAATTCTAGGTTGCCGGACTTGTTGGATCCTAAAATTGTGCAAGAGGCTAATGAGGAGGAATTGATATCCGTTGTCGAGCTTGCAAGACGGTGCATAAGTTGGAGCGGGATATTAAGGCCGACAATAAGATGGTAGCTCTATGCGAGGGCCAATTTTGGTAAATAGTGGTACAAAGTTTGACAGATAGGTTCGTGTTGGGGAAATTCGTGTTTTTCTTACTCGAATCGAGTATATAGACGGATATTTTGTTGCGCAAACCTCATTTTGTGTATAACCCTTTAAATCGACAACATATTTATGCATGTAAATGTAAACTATTACCAGCATATGCACACTTATCTGAGATGATAATTACAAAAACTTCTCTCATAATTTAGATAATTCTAAAGTTGATTATCAACAGCCTGTTTCTCCAAATCTCTAGAATTGTCAATATTCTGTGTTGGACGTTCATTTCCTTACTTTTCGATTAGAGCCCAAATGAAGAAGCCTATCCAGTAATCATAATCAGGCCTAGTTAACCCATTATTAGATTGGCCGAAAATATAAATTAGTGTAACAATTCGGAGTAGCATTTAAGGAAGCGGGAGAGCCTTAGGACCTGAGAAAGGAATCCTGAATAGAGTGGTGTGGGTTGAAAGATTGGTCCAGTTGAACACTTGAGAGAAGACCTCAGCTGAGAACTTGCATGAACCTCATAAGATCCCAGTTAGACAAATAATGACAAAAATAATATGGAGATAAGTCAACTCTACACTTACATCCAAGTCTTCCTCAATCTGTCCTAGAAAACAAAAATTGTTGAGTCAACTGAAATGGAAAGAAGTGAGAAGATTGTATTTGGAAGAAAGTTTTTGTATCATCATAGCTCTCCCTACAAGGGATCAAATATGTTAGGAAGAAAACAACAATGATGGTCCCCCTTCTCACACAACCATGCATTTTAGCTCTCACAATTATGAGTAAATTATACAAAATCACCTCTTATTTGTCCATTTTTCACTTAACCACCTCTTATAAAAACAATTTGATTTAACCACCTCTTATTCTATTTCTGTCAACAAACTACCACCACATTCGTAACCTGTTAAGTATTCCCTCAATGGATCCCACAAAAAGTTAAAAAAAAAAGGTTGTATTAATCTTATTTTATTGAATTTAAAGCTCTAAAAAAATACAAAATATCTAACTAAAAAAAACTTGAAGTCTCCAATTGAATCACCTTATCAATATGGAGGATGAAGAATATCTAATGAGAAGTAACTGCCTATCTATATATCTTATCTATATCTATTATACATACTAAAACAGAGTACATGATTTGATGACGTGGCGCGCTGTGCAAGCAGCAATCAAATGGAGCTCCCACAATTTTTTGGCCAATAAATCTTTATTTTTTAAGCCATAAAATCTTTTTTTTCCTATACAAATCATACATTTTCGGACCTTTTGGTCAGAATCAAGTATAATACTTATTATACCGGATTAGCATTTGTATGTGGAGTGAATTGTTTTGACCTACTAATTCGTAGGTCCTTTTGATCTAATGATTTTTGGGTCGTTTTGATCTAATGATTTTTGGGTCGTTTTGATCTAATAATTTTTGAATCGTTTTGACCTACAGATTTTTGGATCGTTTTGACATATAGATTTTTGGGTCGTTGTGACCCACTAATTTGTGGGTCGTTGTGACCCAATATGTTGTGGGTCGTTATGACCCACTGATTTGCGTGTCATTGTGACCCACTGATTTGTGCGTCATTGTAACCTATTGATTCGTGGGTCACAATGACACGCAAATCAGTGCGCCAATAACTTTTTTTACTAAACCTTAATTATTTTGTAAAATATGAATTTTGTTATCCCACATCGGTTATCAGAGAAAGATGACACTTTGACAACATGTATAAATAGACCTCAAATGTTTGAAGATTATACAAATCATACATTTTCGGACCTTTTGGTCAGAATCAAGTATAATACTTATTATACCGGATTAACATTTGTATGTGGAGTGGATTGTTGTGACCTACTAATTCGTAGGTCCTTTTGATCTAATGATTTTTTGGGCGTTTTGCTCTAATGATTTTTGGGTCGTTTTGATCTAATAATTTTTGGATCGTTTTGACCTACAGATTTTTGGATCGTTTTGACCTATAGATTTTTGGGTCGATTTGACCTAATAATTTGTGGGTCGTTGTGACCCACTGATTTGTGGGTCGTTGTGACCCACTGATTTGTGGGTCGTTGTGACCCAATATGTTGTGGGTCGTTATGACCCACTGATTTGTGTGTCATTGTGACTTATTGATTCGTGGGTCGTTGTGAGCTACTAATTCGTGGGTTGTTGTGACCTATTGATTCATGGGTCGTTGTGACCTACCTAATTCATGGGTCGTTGTGACCTAATAATTTATGTGTCCTTGTGACCTACTAATTTGTGGTTCCTTAAAATCTTCTGATTTGTGGGTTGTTTGTGATCTTCGTAATTCTTATTTTATCAATATAATAAATATACATCTATATACTTTACTAAAACAAAAAACACTAATTCTTGACGTGCCACCCCACGTTTTTTCTCTAATTAAACTTTTTATTAAATCACGAATTAAGCTAATAAATCCTTTTTTTACAAAATCATAATCATAATCTTTGATTATTTTGTAAAATAAAAATTAAGACTCCATATTTTTATCGGATTAAATTTTTTTACTAAATCTCGAATTAAGCAAATAACTTTTTTTTACTAAACCTTAATTTTTTTGTAAAATATGAATTTTGTTATCCCACATTGGTTATCAAAGAAGGATGACACTTTGACAACATGTATAAATAGACCTCAAATGTTGAAGATTATACAAATCATACATTTTTTGGACCTTTTGGTCAAAATCAAGTATAATACTTATTATACCGGATTAGCATTTGTATGTGAAGTGGATTGTTGTGACCTACTAATTCGTATGTCATTTTGATCTAATGATTTTTGGGTCGTTTTGATCTAATGATTTTTGGATCGTTTTGATCTAATGATTTTTGGATCGTTTTGACATACAAATTTTTGGATTGTTTTGACCTATAGATTTTTGGGTCGATTTGACCTAATAATTTGTGGGTCGTTGTGACTCACTAACTTGTGGGTCGTTGTGACCCAATAATTTGTGGGTCGTTGTGACCCAATAATTTGTGGGTCGTTGTGACTCACTGATTTGTGGGTCGTTGTGACCCAATAATTTGTGGGTCGTTGTGACCCAATATGTTGTGGGTCGTTATGACCCACTGATTTGCGCGTCATTGTAACCTATTGATTCGTGGGTCGTTGTGAGCTACTAATTTGTGGGTTGTTGTGACCTACTGATTCATGGGTCGTTGTAACCTACTGATTCGTGGGTCGTTGTGACCTAATAATTTATGGGTCCTTGTGACCTACTAATTTGTGCGTCCTTAAAATCTATTGATTTGTGGGTTGTTTGTGACCTACTAATTTGTGGACCGTTGAACTATTAAATTCGTAATTCTTATTTTATCAATATAATAAATATACATCTATATACTTTACTAAAACAAAAAACACTAATTCTTGACGTGCCACCCCACGTTTTTTCTCTAATTAAACTTTTTATTAAATCACGAATTAAGCTAGTAAATCCTTTTTTTACTAAATCATAATCAAAATCTTTTTGATTATTTTGTAAAATAAAACTTAAGACTCCATATTTTTATCGGATTAAATTTTTTTACTAAATCTCTAATTAAGCCAATAACTTTTTTTTACTAAACCGTAATTATTTTGTAAAATATGAATTTTGTTATCCAACATCGGTTATCAAAGAAGGATGAACTTTGACAACATGTATAAATAGACCTCAAATGTTTGAAGATTATACAAATCATACAATTTCGGACCTTTTGGTTAGAATCAAGTATAATACTTATTATACCGGATTAGCATTTGTATGTGGAGTGAATTGTTGTGACCTACTAATTCGTAGGTCCTTTTGATCTAATGATTTTTGGGTCGTTTTGATATAATGATTTTTGGGTCGTTTTGATATAATGATTTTTGGATCGTTTTGACCTAATCATTTTTGGATCGTTTTGACCTACAGATTTTTGGATCGTTTTGACCTATAGATTTTTGGGTCGATTTGACCTAATAATTTGTGGGTCGTTGTGACCCATTGATTTGTGGGTCGTTGTGACCCTATAATTTGTGGGTCGTTGTGACCCAATACGTTGTGGGTCGTTATGACCCACTGATTTGTGTGTCATTGTGACCCACTGATTTGTGTGTCATTGTGACCTATTGATTCGTGGGTCGTTGTGACCTACTAATTTGTGGGTTGTTGTGACCTACTGATTCATGGGTCGTAACCTACTGATTCGTGGGTCGTTGTGACCTAATAATTTATGGGTCCTTGTGACCTACTAATTTGTGGGTCCTTAAAATCTACTGATTTGTGGGTTGTTTGTGACCTACTAATTTGTGGACCGTTGAACTATTAAATTCGTAATTCTTATTTTATCAATATAATAAATATACATCTATATACTTTACTAAAACAAAAAAAACACTAATTCTTGACGTGCCACCCCACGTTTTCTCTAATTAAACTTTTTATTAAATCACGAATTAAGCTAATAAATGCTTTTTTTACTAAACCATAATTAGCCTAAATCTTTTTTAATTAGTTCCAATTTTAAAGTATTTTATTTGGATTACTAACTAATTCCGATTACAATAACATTTCCTCTTCTTTTAATTTTTTTTCCAAATATTTAAAATTAAAAGATATTGTTCATAAGCCTATCTCATACCCGTAAGCTTAACTTCCTTCCTATCTATATACTTTACTAAAACAGAAGATACTAATGCTGATGTGGCGCTCCAAATTTTTATCGGATTAAATCTTTTACTAAATCACGAATTAAGCCAATCACTTTTTTTTTACTAAACCTTAATTATTTTGTATGATATGAATTTTGTTATTCCACATCGGTTATCAGAAAAGAATGACACTTTGACAACATGTATAAATAGACCTACAAGGTTTGAAGATTATACAAATCATACATTTCTATACATTTTGAGTCGGTGTAACCTACTGATTTTTGGATCGTTGTAATCTACTGATTTATAGTTCGTCTTGACCTAATGATTTGTGGGTCGATATGATTTAATAATTTGTGGGTCGTTGTGACGCACTGATTTGTGGGTCGTTGTGACCTATGAATTTGTGGGTCGTTGTGACCTATGAATTTGTGGGTCGTTGTGACCTATTGATTCGTGGGTTGTTGTGACCTATTAATTTGTGTATAGTTGTTTGACCTACTGATTCGTGGGTCGTTGTGACCTACTGATTCGTGGGTCAGTGTAACCTACTGATTTGTGGTCGTTTGTGACCTACTGATTTGTGGATCGTTGAACTATTATATTCGTAATTCTTATTTTATCAATATACTAAATATACATCAATATAATTTATTAAAACAAAAGACAATAATTCTGACGTGGCGCCCCACGTTTTTTCTCGGATTAAAATTTTTACTAAATCACGAATTAAGCTAATAAATCCTTTTTTTACTAAACCATAATTATTTTGTAAAATATAAATTTTGTTATCCCACATCGGTTATTAGAGAAATATGATAGTTTAACAACATTTATAAATAGACCTATAAGGTTTGAAGATTATACAAATCATACATTTCTGGACCTTTTGGTCAGAATCAAGTATAATACTTATTCATACCGGATTAGTATTTGAATGTGGATTGTTGTTACCTACTAATTCGTAGGTCATTTTAACCTAATGATTTGTGGGTCGTTTTAATCTAATACCTTGTGGTTCGTTGTGACCTATTGATGCTTGTGTCCTTGTGACATAATGATTTGTCGGTCTTTGTGATCTAATGATTTGTGGGTCCTTGTGACCTATTAATTTGTGGGTTGTTGTAACCTATTAATTTGTGTGTCGTTTGTGACCTATTGATATATGGGTCGTTTATTACCTACTGAGCTACTGATTTTTGAATCGTTGTGACCTACTTATTTGTGGGTCGTTGTGACTTACTGATTTGTGAGTCGTTATGAGTTGTGATCTACTAATTTGTGGGGGTCATTGTGATCTACTAATTTTCGTTGTGACCTACTGATTTGTGGGTCGTTTGTGACCTACTAATTTGTGGACCGTTTGTGACCTACTAATTTGTGGACCGTTGAACTATTAAATTCGTAATTTTTATTTTTTCAATATACTAATTATACATATATATTCTATATACTTTACTAAAACAAAAAACATATTCTGACGTGGCGCCCCCACGTTTTTTCTCGGATTAAACTTTTTACTAAATCACTAATTAAGCTAATAAATTTTTTTTTAATTAAACCATAATTATTTTGTAAAATATGATTTTGTTCTTCCACATCGATTATAAGGAAAGGATGACACTTCGAAAACATGTATAAATAGATGTAGAGTGTTTGAGGCTTATAAAATTCATACATTTATGAACCTTTTGGTCAGAATCAAATATAATACTTAATTATATCGGATTAGTATTTGTATGTAATCATTGTGACCTACTAATTTTTTGGTCGTTTTGACCTAATGATTTTTGGGTTGTTGTGACCTAATGATTTGTGGGTCGTTGTGCTCTTGTGGGTCCTTGTGATCTACTAATTTGTGGGTCCTTGTAACCTACTGATTCCTAGACCGTTGAACTATTAAATTCGTAATTCTTATTTTATCAATATACTAAATATACATCTATATTCTGCATATTTTACTAAAACATACGAAACTAATGTTGACGTGGCGCTCCTACGTTTTTTCTCGGATTAAATATTTTTACTAAATCACAAATTAAGCCAATTAATCTTTTTTTACTAATTGAATTTGTATCAGATTATGGTATTTTTAAATTATGTGATTATTTTTTTTCTTTAAATTATTATTTATTAAATAATAAATTAGATTTTAAAATTTTTTTATTAGTATAAAACTTATTAATGATCAACACATGGATTACGTGGTCTCATTTACTATGTAACACTTGACGCGTTATTTATACGAGCTCATAACATATAACTAATAAAGTTAACAACATATAATATAGTAAAAAAAATATAATATGATAAGCTATTTTATTAACAAACCCGCACAAGGTGCGGGATATACACTAGGGAGGATATACCACGTTGCACCTGGGTCTGGAGAGAGGTACTACTTGAGGGTTTTGCTGAATCATATTAAGGGTCCTACATGCTACGAGGAAATTCGGACAATCAACGGTACACTATATGCCACATTTAGGGAAGCATGTTATGCTATGGGGTTGTTGGATGACGACCGGGAATACATTGACGGTATAAAAGAAGCAAGTTTTTGGGGAATTGCTGGTTATCTTCGGAATTTATTCGTCATGTTGTATCTCTCACGTAGCATGTCGTCGCCTCATCTGGTTTGGGCCGAATTATGGAAGTACTTATCTGATGATATTCTTGCACGGCAGAGAAGGGTGTTGCGTAATAATGGTATGCTTTCTTTCATGTATATGAATTTAATTCGAGTTTTGCATTATTTTTTCAATTTGTTTAGTATATTTTGTACTAGGTAAGTAAACATGTTTAACTTGGTTTATTTGTACCTAGATTTGCAATTAGATGATGTCGTGCTGCAAAATTACGCCTTGGTTGAGATAGAGAAACTTTTACAGAGGAACGGCGGCAGTTTGAAGACGAATAAGTCTATGCCTTATCGTGACGAAGCCTTGATTATGGAGGAGAAAATTGGTGAAATAGGGCCCTTTTTGTTTAGTGTATACTAACTAGGCCCCTCTATTTCACCAATAAAATTTTAAAGAATAAAACAAATAATTAAAGGGGTATAAGGGGAATACGTAAAATTAAAATACTATAAAATCATCTTCAGTTAGGTTTACTGCCGACGTTCTCAATCTCACCGTCTCATTGACCGCTTTCGCACACGAGTCCGGCGGCCAACCGCTTGACTGGAGGAGCCGACAAACGCCTGCCTGGAGGAGCCGGTAGTCGTATGCCTGGAGGAGCAGCTAGCCGACCAACTCCAAACCCTCTCGACTTCATCACTGTATAAAGCTTCTTTCCTCACTCTATCTCTCTTTTTAAACTATTTGATTTAAAAACCCTAACCCTATCTGAAAAGGTTCGTGATTAGCAGCGGCGGAAACGACTTCGGGGAACATTGCGAAGAAGCCACGGACGATGACTAGCAACGCCACCTTGCACGACTCATTCTCGAACTACGCTGATTACATCAATAATCTTGTAAGCAATCTCAACTTGCGAATGTGCCATTTTCTCTTTCCTTAAAAGCTTCATACAATTTTTTCCGATGGTTGTGGACTATATGATAGGTTAGGCTTGATTTCTATCTCATAGTCTGGTTTTCAATATATATTCCAGTTTCTGATGCCTGCGTTGAGTAGCCGCCCGCCCGCCTGGATGATCCGGCCAATCTTCTGCGTGGAGGAGCCGCCCAGTCACAAGCCTGATGTTGCTGCTTGTTGGTGCCGCCGCTGCTGGATGCTCCAAATTGGAGAAGAAGCTGAGTCATCGGGAAGTTAGGGTTTGCCTCAAGTGAAATTTGGCTTAATTACAAAAATAATCCGTATTTTATATTTACATTTATAATCCCATTTTTTAAAAATCTACAAATATGGCCCTACAAATTTAATTACATATTTTGGCCCAGGTTTTATAATTACATAAAAGGCTTAGAGTTTTAAAAGTTAACAAATTATCCCAATTTGATTAGTTATAGATTTTGACCCAACTTTATCAATACAGGATATGATCCTTTTTTTTAAATTTTCGATGGGCTTGTGCACGAACTCGATGGGCTTTGACTTGTGTAACTCGATGGGCTTTGACTTGTGTAACTCGATAGGCTTGAATTTGTGTAACTCAACTTTGTGTCAACAAACAGAACTTGTGTAACTCAAATTTGTGTCAACAAACGAAACTTGTGTAATTGAAAAATGACCGAATTTGTTAATTACATAAATTTACATAACAAATGAAATTGTATATTAACATTGTGTAACTCAAATTTGTGTCAACAAACGGGATATTGACTACATATTTTACAGTTATAATTGGGCTTGTGTAACTCGAATGGGATTGAAACAAAGACGGAGACAAGCTTGTGTAAATGAAAATTACGTATTAACGTGTAATTGAAATTGTGTATTAAAATTGTGTATTAAGCATTATGTACTAATACTGTGTATGAACAAGAGAATACACGAAGTTCAATTAGTCCAGCTGGTATAAGGGTGGGAGGGAGGGGCTGTCGTCCAGAGTTCGATACTCACTAGCTACAACATTTATATTTTGTAATGGATTTTATGTAAGGAGTTATGTAACTCGAATGAGTTGACTTATGTAACTCGAAATGGACGACTTATGTAACTAGAATGAGCCGACTTATGTAAGGGGTTATGTAACTAGAATGGGCCGACTTATGTAAGGGGTTATGTAACTAGAATGGGCCGACTTATGTAAGGGGAAATGGACGACTTATGTAACTAGAATGGGCCGACTTATGTAACTAGAATGGGCCGACTTATGTAACTCGAATTGGACACGGGCTTATGTAACTCGGATTGGGCCTACTGATCTTCAATTTAAATTGGGCTTGGATTCAGTTAAGTTGAAATTACTAATTAACCCTTTCAATTAATATTTACTAATAAATGAGAGGGGCCTAGTTTGTCTACAAGAAACAAAAAGGGCCTACTTTATACTACAATAGACAAAAAGTGCCTACTTAGCCAACTCATCCATTATGGAGCAGCATAATAGACTAATTCAAGATGAACTAAACTATGATCGATCCCAGTTATATTTGGACCATGACAGATTGGTTTCCAGTTTCACCAGCGAGCAGAGGGGAGTGTATGATCAGATTATGTGTGCTGTGTCCGCTGATAGGGGGGTGTTTTTTCTTTATGGATACGGTGGAACAGGAAAGACTTTTATATGGAGATCCCTTTCGGCTGGTTTGAGGAGTAAAGGTGAGATCGTTCTAACAGTTGCTTCGAGTGGTAATGCAGCTCTCTTGCTTCCAGGCGGTAGAACCGCTCATTCGAGGTTTGGCATCCCAATAAATGTTGACGAAAGTTCAACATGCAACATTCGTGCAGGTATAAACCTTATTATTCAATTATTAAACTTCTTTTTTAATATATTGTTCATATTACACTGAACAATATATTAATGTTTTAATCTTATATGTTTAGGTACGGATTTGGCTGAGTTAGTGTCAAAGACAATGCTGATAATATGGGATGAAGCACCCATGGTTAACAAATGATGTTTTGAAGCGCTCGATAGAAGTTTAAGGGACGTCATGCGATCTTATAATCCAGACTGCTCACTTCTCCCGTTTGGTGGTAAGGTTGTCGTTTTTGGTGGTGATTTTAGACAAATATTGCCTGTTGTAAGTCATGGAAGTAGACATGATACTGTCTTTGCTGCAATCAATGCGTCATATTTGTGGGATCACTGCACGGTGCTTAGATTAACTCAAAACATGAGGGTTATACGTGGAGTTACTGAATTAGAAGCTCAAAAGGCTAAGGAGTTTTCAGATTGCATATTGGGCATTGGAGATGGCACGGAAGGTGAAAGTGTTAATGGAGAAGCTCAGATTATCATCCCCGAAGATCTCCTACTTGCATCTACAGGTGACCCGATTGCAACTATTGTTGACCATGTATATCCTTTGAGTTACAATATTCAGGATCCACCGACCTACTTTCAAGAAAGAGCTATTCTCGCCCCTACCAATGAGATTGTTGAGAAGGTTAATGACTATATTCTATCATTGATACCTGGAGACGTGACAGAGTACTTGAGTTCGGATAGTATATGTCCAAGCGAAGGTTCTCTTGATGATGGTTTCTACTCGAGCGAGTTCTTGAACTGCATCAAGTGTTCTGGGTTTCCGAACCATGTCTTGAGACTGAAAGTTGGAATTCCAATTATGTTGATGAGAAACATTGATCAGTCTGCAGGGTTGTGTAACGGAACCAGACTGATAGTTAGGAGACTTGGAAAACAAATCATCGAGGCAGAAATAATATCTGGGAACAATATAGGTCATAAGGTCTTCATTCCGCGAACAATTCTTACACACACAGACTTGAAAATTCTTGTTAAATTTCGAAGGAGACAGTTCCTAGTTATGGTATGTTTTGCTATGACTATAAATAAAAGTCAAGGTTAGTCCCTTGCACAGGTAGAAATATATTTGCCTAGACCAGTCTTCAGTCACGGCCAATTATATGTCGCTATCTCAAGAGTGACGAGTAGAGATGGATTAAGGATTATGATATGTGACCCTAAGGGCAAGGTTCAAGATACTTACAACTAATGTTGTATTTGACGAAGTTTTTCGCAACATAATTTAAGGTACGTTAGAATTTCTTCTTCATTTTATTTCGTTTTCAATCAATAATATCAAGCGATCATAAACCCGTCCTTGAGCTTACACTTATATAAAGTTTATCTTCTTCTCTTTTTCAGGATAGGACTGTCACGCATGTGCTCGAGGTTTCACGTCAAAGGTTATCATCGTGATTTCTATTATATTAAATGTACACAATTTTAACTGTTTTTTGACATTATTAATATTGTGATTTTTATAATACAGAGATAGTGGACACTCCTGGCTTGGTATGCCCCGAACTGGGTCAACAACAATGTTGTTACATAAACATTCGTATCAAATCAACAAAATATAATAAGAAAAATAAATCTATAAAAAATTACTCATACGAAAAAAAAACTGTAAGAAATATATTTTCAAATACCCGTGCACGGCACGGGCGCTAAACTAGTATCTTAGTAAAACAGAACCCACTTCGTCCACATGTCGCGTGTTAAGGCTAGCCACATCAGCTTTTTTCAATTTATTTACAATATTGCCACAAGATATTTACAGATTTGCCATAATATTTTTCATAATAAAAAAATCATTAAAACTAATAAACAGTCAGCAAGCCAAATCAACATTAATCTAATAAATTATCATGCCACATCAATTTTACTCAAATATTAATTAAAACAAAAACATAATAAAAGCACATCTAGATTTTGTTTTTATAATTTTCAAAAAATAATTTGGGCACATTTTAATTTACGAAAATGTTAAATTTATAATTTCAAATTTTATATATCACATTTTGTTTTCTTAATTTAAATTTTTGAAAATTTTGTTTTAATTAATTTTTTAATTATATATATATATATAAGGTGCTGGCATTAAAATAGTTTCAATTAATATACGTAACTCTCATATTAAATTACCTTTCAAAACCTTCAACCAATTACACTCTAATTATCAAGAAAAAATTAGTTACTCTGCACTTTATATACCCAAATTAAAATATTTGCTTCAACCCTGAAAATGATGGCTGCTTATTTTAATGGAAACAACAATACACTATCGGATTCAAATCTCTCCTCTATAATCACTGCTCCCAAAATTAGCCCATACTTTGTAATTAAATGCTTCATCCTTCTCTTTTGTTTGGGAAACAATGGTGGTACTACTCGATCGAACGCCCAGGAAAAAATCCGGTGTCATGAACAACCAAAAATCACAAGTCCGCTGGATCAAGATTTGTCACAACACGCTAGAAACTCAGGCTCTTTGTCCGTCCCTTTGGGAAACAGCAATGTTGACACTAATCGATCGAACGCCCAGGAGAAAGGTCAATGTCATGAACAACCTATTTTTTACTCAAATGTTGGCATTGGTAATGTACGTTCTGAAAGAGACAAGGCTGAGGAGGCTAGCGACCCTGGGGTTGTTGGAACGTTAATTGCCGGCCAGCCATTGCATGAATATCCGAAGTTAGGGCAACCTGGACCTAGTGCCAATGTTCGTCAAGCTTGGCAAGGAAATTCTTCACGAATTTTTATGAATTCTGGCCTAGGAGGCCGCCTTGAGTATGTTCAGCCTACTTCGTCACGTATTGCTATCAAATGTTCGGAGGGGATGCCCAAAGCTCAAGTATGGGGTAGCACTCTATTAGGCCAATATGTTGGATTCTATCCAGGATTTTTTGCCATCAACAATGTCATGAAATCATGGGGAACTACGGTCAAGTTTCGTATGGAGGCGGGATGAATGATATTTAGCTTCTTGAATGATGATGATAGAGATAGAGTACTTAGAGGAGGTCCATATTTCATCTTCAATAAGCCTCTTTTGCTCAAGCATGTGCCGGATAAGTTCGCCTTTAATCAAAAGGACGTTGCCACCATGCCATTATGGGTACGTATTACTGGATTGCCTAATGAGTTTTGGACATCTACCATTCTAGCAAGAATTGGCTCTTTGATTGGAAAGCCACTTTTCATGGATCATGTTACGGAAGATAGGAAGAGGGGTTCTTATGCTCGAGTATTGATTGAAGTGAACTTTGCTAAACCTATTTTGAGGGAGGTTTCATTGGATTTTGATGATGGAGTCAGCCTTGATTGAACATTGCCCTATGAAAATGAACCACAATATTGTCGAAAATGCCTTCAGTTTGGGCA
Source organism: Fagopyrum esculentum (assembly GCA_033239045.1). Taxonomy (NCBI): domain Eukaryota; kingdom Viridiplantae; phylum Streptophyta; class Magnoliopsida; order Caryophyllales; family Polygonaceae; genus Fagopyrum; species Fagopyrum esculentum. Next base: position 19,640,466 of record BSUD01000004.1, on the reverse strand, counting down.
CAAGGAAGTGGAATGTGCTTTTAATGAGCGTCCTAAAGAAGCAGGTGGTCGGCCTCAACCTATGAAGCGAAGGCAACCGGCTAGAGTTTCAACAAAAGGTCCTAAGAATCCGTTGGATGTGGAAACTGGGGGAGGTAATGAAACAAACTATGGCAATCATAATGTTACTAATGTGGTGTCTAGTCCGGAAGGAGTTAATATTGAAGCTAATAAGAGCCAAGAGCAGCCTCATGTATCTAGAGAAGAGCAAGAGGTGGTACGTGCTAGGCAATTGCAAGAAGAAGCTGAGGAGCGGCGAAGAGCAAAAGGGAAAGACAAGGTCATTAAGGGTGTAACTTATGAAGAGATTATCAAGGGCAACATGGATCATGCTAGAGTTGAAAGTGAAGCAAGCGGCGATGAGGACTCGGATAGCAATGATGAGGGCACTGAGGATGAGGAAGAATCGGAAGATATATCAATACAAGCAAGTGATGCCGATGACCCATCAAGCGAAGCAAGTGAGGGAAGTGATGAAGAGGTATTCACCCCAGCGTTATCAAGAGCCAAGAGGCGTATCATCTGGAAGTTAAATGCATCCTTAGAAAAGCAAGGGAAGCAAGGTGCTCGTGTGAAGCAACCAGGTGACGGAGCAAAACGAGTTACTCGCCTAACGGTCAAGCATAAAGACGGAGGAACATTGAACAAATAATAAGAAACTGGCCTTGGCGGAGACTTGTCAAGACTTGTCATGACCGTGCCAGATGGGCCCAGATGGGGTCTGATGGGTATGAATGCCACTATATGAAGTTGTTATGATCCTGGCGTAGACTTGTCAAAACTTTTCGTGAGCTTTCCAGATGGGCCCAGATGGTGCCTGATGGGTATGAATGCCGTTGCTTATATGTGTCATGGAGCGGAGGCCAAATGTTGTCAAAAGCTTGTCATAAGATTGTCACAGTGGGCCGAATGTTGTCACAGGCTTGCCAGCGCCGGACATTGTCAAAGTGGGCCGAATGTTGTCATCAGCTTGTCAAAGGTTGTCACAGTGGGCCGAATGTTGTCACCAGCTTGCCATAAGTTGTCAAAGTGGGCCGAATGTTGTCTTAAGGTTGTCAAAGATGGACTGTGGTTGTCAAAACTTGTCAAACTGGGACTTTATGTTTGTCAATGTGCTTGCTTGTATTTGAGATGGTCCTTCCATCTCTTAGGTTGTTAGGATTACTCATGTAATACCTTGGACGGTTGTTCTGCCGAACACCTCATTTGAGGGATAGGCATCTTTTTCTCCGTCTTCGAATTAACCTGCAACTTTCGAATCCCGTCCTCACATCACACTTTTCTCCACCCACTTCCTCGATCCTTCCAAGCTCGAAACCCTAATCAAGAACATTGCCGCTAAGTAGGAGCCCCTGCACTTTAATTTCTCCTCCATTGCATGCCTCCCCCTCCCGCCGACGGGAACCTACTTTTCCTCTCTCCTACACCCACATTTGCCCTCCGTCACCTCCATTCTCAGCTTTGCGATCTCCTTAGGAAGGAGAGCGTTGAAATTGGGGATGAATTACGGGTCGATTCCTGGGTGCCGATTTGCCCCATTGCTCAAGAGATGCCCAAGCATCGAGTTTCCGAGGCCTTTGGTGTCCTCAAAGATTTGAAGTTACCCGTTACTAGGTACGCCATGGATATCGGATTGTTCGAGTTCTCACATGTTAGGGAGGTCCACTGAACAACCGGATTTCGTCTTATAAGGATATTAATTGAAATAGGTAGCTACTTCTCATTAGATATTCTTCATCCTCCATTGATATTGATAAGCTGATGCAAGAGGGGACTACAAATTTTTTTAGTTGGATATTTTTGTGTTTTTTTAGATCTTTAAATTCAATAAACTAAGATTAGTTAAACTTTTGTTTACCTTTTATGGGCTCCATGGACGGAATACTTAACAAATTGTGAATGTGGTGGTAATTTGTTGACAGAAATAGAATAAGGGGTGGTTAAATGAAATTGTTTTTTATAAGAGGTCGTTATGTGGAAAAAGAGACAAATAAGAGGTGGTTTTATGTAATTTACTTCACAATTATTAACATTTTTTTTAAATGAGAGTAGTTACAAAAATACTATCTTTTAGTGATAGTCCATCTTAAAACATCCTTACGAATGAATACATGAAGTTCGGGATCGTGAGAAAATAGTGTGTTGGGTTCGAAATTCTCAAATAGGTCAATCAATCAGCAACACAGTTGATTTCTCTAAACACATGTCTGACCTCGACTTCCTTAAAAAAGCGAAGATCTAGTTTGGAGACCTCGACTTCCTTAAAGAAGCGAAGATCTAGTCTAGAGTAGGATACAATCATCTCAATCTCCCAGGAACAACTCCAAAGACCTTGGAGTGTCTTGATAACACACATAGGTTAACGCCCTCAATTTCAATCTTTTTGATATTTAGCCTTATTGCTTCTTGTAGTCCATCTTTTAAAGCGAAGGCTTCTACTTTAATTACCGAGTTAAAGTTTTTTTTGATATTTAGCAAGACTCGAAGAGCTTGTGTGCACGAGGAAGAAGAAGAAGATGTGGCCCTTGTCCCTGAAGGCGCACCCGCGGCTGAGAAAGCCTAGCGCGACCGTAGTTTGACCCATGTGCGACTGCGGCCTGTTCACGCACAACTTCTGTTCGCTTGCTCCTGCGTCGTTGTGTGGCTTGAGAGGACAATCCAAAAGGCGATGAAGGTCCAAGTGAAGGTTGTTGTGCCCAATCACGAAAGGAGAGGCCGCTCCCGCTTGTGGGTTGCTGCTCGTGACAAACTAAAAGAGGAGGTACAAGGAGGTCTGCCAGTGTGGCTTGCTGCGCAGGAATATTATGTTGCGTGAAGAGATATGAAGGAGAGAGATCGAGACCAAGAGAAGGAAGGCATGATATGTTGCCTTAGGCCGGCGAGATCGATCGTGAAGGAGAGGATTATATCTGTTTGCATAAAGTAGAGAGATCGAGACAAAGAGAGGAGGAGGATAATATTGGTTAGGGTAGTGTGAAAGGAAGAGGAAGATCGTGTGTAGGGTCACGTAGGAAGCAAGAGAAGGAAGGCAACAACTGCCACCATAATCAATAACATAATGGGCCCATCTGGTATGCTCGTGACGGGCCCGGATGGAAACTCTTGATGGGTCCAGATGGCCTATCTTAACGAGTAAAAATCTTCTTTAACGGGCTAAGAAAAGATAGTTTGATTTGCGTATTTCATGTGAGTAGAGTCCTCACATAAAATGTTAAATGATTGAAGAATCATGAACTTAATCCCACATAAAAAAAATGATAAGACGATGGAAGAAGTCCAAAACCGGTCAAGGTCCGGTTTGCTTCGAAATTCATTGGAAATAAAATTTTTGGGTATTACAATTTTGAAGTATTTCTTGTAAGATAAGTTTGTTTCTCAATCAACACAAGTACATCACTAACATCCTTGATCATTTTAACATGGTTTCTGCCAAGTCTATGCCCCCTCCTATGTCCACTGATGTAGGCTTCTTCACTGACAAGACCAAGCTCATGCGCACTCCTTTATTATATCGTCAACATCCTTTAAAATCTCTCCTTCACTAGACATGATGTTGCTTTTGCAATTAACAAAATGTCTCATTTCTTGCACGCATCAACGGTGCTTCACTTGTTTGTTTCCAAACGAGTTCTGTAAGTTAGATTTATCAATTAGTCTAACCAAGAACAATTTCAACCTCTAATTTGTTCTTTTAGGGATCTTAGATTTGAAAGGAATTGCATGTGTAGTTTGTACCTTGATCCGCCATGGTGGTGCAACAGTGAAGTCCGGCGACAGTAGCGGTGGCGGCAACAGCGCCGGTGGCGGCCGGTAGGAGAAGGTGGTGATGGAGGGGAAGTCCCTTGGTTTCTCCTCTCTCTCCCTACCCTTTCTTTTAGTATGCGTGTATGTTATGATATATATCCTTATGACCTTATTTATATACCCATATCATTAAGGGTTATATAATATCACATGATATAAGATATATGCCACATATTATATGGCTATTAACGGAATAGCTTATATTTAAGGGCAAGAGGAGGACCGGGCTTCTTCACTTGATTAATTTAATCGGTCCGTCTACAAATAAATGAATCGGGTTACTCCCACTTAAAAACCCCGACTATTAGATTTAGCTAATTACCGTAATAAACATAGATTATCTATAGGTCCACATAACGAGATAAAATTATTCTTACATTCTCCCACTTGGACCATAGGTACATCTACTATACTGTTATATGCAGGTAAACTTAAATTGTACAATGTGCTAAATTTACTTTACGGGTTTATCTTAATTACCTCGAGAATCCTAAAACAACAATAGAGTAATGACGGTTCCACATTATCTATTCAACATGGTTCCTTCCATCTACTACTGATTGTTGTCCAGGAAAACCCGATCCGTATAGGGGAATAAGCCTAATGGTCTCTTTAATGTCTTTAGGAAAAGACTATTTCTGTTCAACCAACAAAATGTATATATACAGAACAATAATATGAAAACAGAATGATTTTTAAGATCTATAACATAAATGATCAAAACATAGTATCTTTACAAAACACTTGCAATCCACATAACATAAAAACTAAGTACTACACTCAAGACCCATTCGGCTAGCATGCATCAAAAATGTCTTGGGTGGTAGTCCCTTAGTAAGTGGATCTGCTATATTAGCACTAGTCGAAATATGCTCCACAGATACTCTTCTCTTCCGAACTTTCTCCTTAACTGATAAGAATCTCATTTCCATGTGTTTTATGCCTTTGGGATACTTATCATTTTTCGAAAAGAAAATGGCCGCAGTGTTGTCACAGAAGATTCTCAGCGGTCTTGCGATCAAGCTCAGGACGCTTAACCCCGAAATAAAGTTCCGCAACCATAATGCATGATTTGTAGCCTCAAAGCACGCTACAAACTCGTCCTCCATTGTGGATGATGCAATAATGGTTTGCTTAGCACTCTGTCAGGCGATGGCTCCTCCCACTAAGACAAACACATAACCCGAGGTGCTTTTCCTGCTATCCTCGCATCCTCCAAAATCTGAATCAGTATAGCCAATAACCTCAAGTTGATCAGAATGCCTATAGGTGAGCATGTGACTCTTAGTCCCTTGTAGGTACCTTAACACCTTTTTCGCAGCCTTCCAGTGTTCAATGCCAAGGTTGCTTTGATAGCGACCTAGTACACCTACTACAAAACTAATGTCCGGTCTAGTACAAACTTGGGCATACATAAGGCTTTCAACTATTGAAGCATAAGGAATATCTTGCATTCTTTTATGTTTCTCATCAGTTTTGGGGCATTGCTTCAAGCTTAACTTATCCCCTTTCTGAATAGGAACTATACTAGAATTACATCCAGTCATATTGAATTTTTCTAATATCTTTGAAATATATGCTTTCTCAGACAAACCTAATGTCCTTTGTGACCTATCACGGGATATTTCTATCCCTAACACAAAAGACGCCTCACCCATATCTTTCATCTCAAAGTTACTAGACAAGAAACTCTTGGTCTCTCTAAGTAAACTCATATCACCGCTGGCGATCAAAATGTCGTCAACATACAGGACTAAAAATGCAAACTTGCTCCCACTGACCTTCAGGTATATACAAGGATCAGAAAGGTTTTCCGTAAAACCGAAGGCAGTTATGGTATCGTGAAACTTAATATACCATTGCCGAGAAGATTGCTTAAGTTCATATATTGACTTCTTTAATAAACAGACTAGATCCTCCATATTGTCTTCAACGAAACCTTCAGGTTTAGACATGTAGACTTCTTCCTCCAAACTTCCATTCATCATTCTTTGAAACTGGAGAGAAGGTTTCATTATAATCAATGCCTTCTTTCTAGTTGAAACCTTTGGCTACAAGGCGTGCTTTATGTCGCTCTATTTGGCCAAGGGAGTCGCGCTTGGTCTTAAAGACCCATTTACTGCCGACTGCCTTATGCCCTATAGGTAGAGCAACTAACTCCCACACTTTATTTGCAACCATCAATTTCAATTCCTCACACATAGCATCAATCCATTTATCAGAATCATCACCTTTTATGGCTTGTGAAAACGTTACTGGATCGTTATCCAATCCTAAGTCAAACTCATGCTGTAGCATATACACCATATAGTCATCTGAGGTTGCAGACCTACGAGGTCTTGTGGACCTTCTTATAGAAATCTCAGCTATAGGTGTATATGCTGCTTTAATGACTTCAAGAATGACAGGAGTCACATTAATGGGTTGAGGTTCATCATCATTATGTTGTTCAACGACATCGCCATTTATTACCTCATGACCAGAGATTAGAGGTACAGTAATAGGAACCAAAGTTCCCTCTCTAATCTCATTGATGATGACCTCATGAATTCTCCCACTGACTTCGCCAACCTCTAGGAATTTGGCATTACCTGTTTCTTCTATTTTGGTGTTGTGGCTAGGACAGTAAAATTTAAACCACTTTGATCTCGAAGCATACCCAATAAAAAACCCGCTAATGGTTTTAGAATCGAGTTTTATCTCCTGAGGATTGTAGATGCGCGCTTCTGCGGGGCAACCCCAAATGTGTAAGTGTCGCAAACTTGGTTTCCATCCATTCCACAATTCAAATAGAGTCTTTGAAACTGCTTTACTAGGAACTCGGTTTGCGACTTACATGGCAGTCATAAGTGCATGGGTAAATTAGCTTTACTCATCATAGCCCTTACAGCCTCTAGAAGGGTTATGTTACGCCTCTCAGTAACACCGTTCATCTAGGGTGAACCAGGCATCGTGTACTGAGCGACAATACCCAAACTTTCTAGAAGTTTAGCAATTGGACTAGGGTTTTGCCCTGATTCATCGTATCCACCATAGAATTTCCCACCTCTATCTGACCTTATGATTTTCACTATCTTTCCCAGTTGCCTCTCAACTTCCTTAATGTAAAGCTCTACAGCATTTACTAGATTGAGATTTTTCATGCAACATGTAAAGATAACAGTACCGTGAATAATCATCTATAAAGGTGATGAAATACTTCCCTCCACTAAAGGAGGGAACATCAAATGGACGACAAATGTATGTATGTATGAATCTAAAAGAGCAGTGCTTCTTGTGGCGCCCTTTTTGGTGTGTTTGGTTTGCTTACCTTTAATGCAATCCACACACGTCCCAAAGTCAGTAAAACCAAGAGAAGGAAGAATGTTGTCTTTAACTAACAACATCATTCTTTCCCTTGAAATATGGGCCAAGCGTTTATGCCACAAGAACGCTGAGTTCTCATTCGACCTGACACGTTTCACTCCAATCTCAGAATTCAAAGAAATAAATAGCGAATCAAAAAATAATTTATCCAACTCAATACGATACATTCCATTTTCCAAAACACCATAACCAACTATATTCTTATCTTTGAATAAACTGAAACAACCATTTCCAAAAGTCACAGAAAAGCCCATACAGTCGAGTTTAGAAATTGAAATTAAATTATGAGACATTGATGGAACTGTATCCTCCAAAAGTAATTTAAAGCACCTACTTAATTCTAAACTAAAACATCCTATGGCTTTAATGGATGCTTCAGACTTGTTTCCCATGAGTAGGTTCTTCTCATTGCTTCTTATGTTCTGGATTAAACTGAAGCCCTATAATGAGTTAGAAACGTGTACATTAGTACCAGAGTCTAACCACCAAGTATTAAAAGGTACACTAATGAAATTAGATTCGAGACATACGAAGGAAAGGTACATACCCTTCTTCTCGAACCATTCCTTGCGCTTTACGCAGTCTTTCTGGAAATGTCCTGCCTTTTTACAAAAAAGGCAAACATCCTTCTTTTTCACCTTCTTAATGCGTGACGGACCTGACATATTGGTTGAGCTAGACTTGATGTTCTCCCCGTCCTTCCTTTTGAACTACCCCTTCCCCTTAGCGCCCTCACTATTATACACAAAATGTGCCTGAGGTATATTATGCGCTTTTGCATTAGTCAGGCGTGTGGCTTCCTGAACAAGCTTATTCGCAAGTTCATCCACTGTCCATGTTTCTTTAATGGCATTGTAGCTCACATGGAATGCCTCATATTCTTTGGAAGACCCTCAAAGATGAAATGCGTTAATATAGGGCCGCCAATTTTCAGCCCCAACTTGAACAACTGAGAGACTAAGCTTTGCATATGCATTGTATACTTAGTCATGTCAGTCTTCTTTTCATCAAACTTACAGTGAGACAGTTAAGAAAGAAGCTTTCCAATTAATGCCTTATCAGAAGGCTGGAACTTTGCCTTAAGTTTTGCAAGATATTTCTTCGTGGTATCACTTTCAGCCTCTGTAATTAAGTTCTTAATGTCCACAGCAGTGGTAAGGCGTAGAAAAGAAAGATAGTTAGCATCCTTGTCTTTCCAGTCCTTATATGCCTTAAGCACTACTGCGTCCTCCTCATCAGGCTTAGGCTTTTCAAGACCGTCCTCCCTTAAACATTCGCCGTAACTTAACATGGACATAGAGAAAGTTACAATCTCCATCCAATCAGCGTAGGTTGGTCCAGTAAGAGGAGGAACAGTCGCGAGGCAAGAGAGCAATAACTTATTTTAGGAAGCTGCAAAGTTGGAAAACATGCTCAAAACGATTAATCTTTGAGTAAACACACATATTTTTTTAATCATTAATGAATAAGACTTGTTCAATAATTGAGAAACTCGAGCAATCTTGACTAAACCAAGTATGGCATTTGTGGATAACTTTTACAGTCTAATCTCATTTGATTAAGTATTCCATACTTATATGGTTAAGTTACTAATAAATGCCGGTCCACCTGTGGGTAAGACCTAAGGGCTAGCAACTTATCCACAATACTTGCTTATTTTGATCTTCACTACCTTAAGTGAGTCCACTATGGTTTAACTCAAATTTAATGTGAAAATCTGAGGCTTATTTAAACTTTTATGAAATTAATCAAACATGAATTGGCCCACTGAGGTGTAACTCAATTCAACTTAACGATAATTTCAACCCTTCAAAGTGGAATAATCATTGGTGAGAATTCAATCTCTTATGAACGGAAGCAACTGTAGTGTGCAGCCAAACAACCTTACTGAGATTTCTCAATCGATTATCCGTACTATAACAGACAGCAGCGGAAGTATAAGGGAAAGCCTCCATAAACCCCAAATGCTCGACAAAGATGCTCGACATAATCGATCATCACCCAGTAGGTCGATCGACTTAACTCTAATGTAGAACGACTACGGGTGAAGTCGTTTGACTTGAAAAACCCTTTAAAATGGGTCTTAGTCATTTCAACAAACACCTTATATGCACCAATTGAAACTTAAAATTGGTTTGAGCATTTCATCAAACACCTTAAGTGCAACAAAATTCAGCATACACATTTATGGCATTTCATCAAACACCTTGAGTGCACCACAAATTCAGCACACACAACTCAATCATTCAACATGTAATAAGGTTTCTAATCAACAAACAACGCTTTGATACAACATGTAAGTTAGATTTATCAATTAGTCTAACCAATAACAATTTCAACCTCTAATTTTTTCTTTTAGGGATCTTAGATTTGAAACGAATTGCATGTGTAGTTTGTACCTTGATCCGCCATGGTGGTGCAACAGTGAAGTCCGTCGACGGTAGCGGCGGCGGCAACAACGCCGGCGGCGGCCGGTAGGAGAAGGTGGTGATGGAGGGAAAGTCCCTTGGTTTCTCCTCTCTCTCCCTACCCTTTCTTTTAGTATGTGTGTATGTTATGGCATATATCCTTATGACCTTATTTATATACCCATATCATTACATGATATAAGATATATGCCACACTTTATATGGCTATTAATGGAATAGCTTATATTTAAGGGCGAGAGGAGGACCGGGCTTCTTCACCTGATTAATTTAATCGGTCCGTCAACAATTAAATTAATCGGGTTACTCCCACTGAAAAACCCCGACTATTATATTTAGCCAATTACCGTAATAAACATAGATTATCGATAGGTCCACATAATGGGATAAAATTATTCTTACAAGTTCTTCTGTCAAAAGGTGAATGGGCACCGTAATAAACATCTTCTCGTGCATTGAGATAGATGGGGAGCATTGTGGAGATTTTAAGGTGAATGGACACCTTTTGAAAAAGTATATCCCGGGAGCTCCTGTGGATATGATTGCCCCACTTCAGCTTGAGTGAGACACCCTCGAATTTGGTCAAGCTAATGACCTTAAAGAAGCGCTTAATGGGAGGTAACCCATTGGTACATGTCTTTCTCTTTTCGTTTTTGTTTTGGTTTTCATTTTTCTGTTTTTGTGTTTTTTGTGTGTGTTTGGTGTTTGTGTGCTAGAGTCTAAGTAGCATGGAAGTCTTGCATGGCATGAGGATGATGATGGTGATCCCGCATCAAACGTGGGTGGTGCGGACGCGGGACTTGGACGGCTAACGGTGCTTAGCGCGGGTCCCGACGCCATAATGAACATCAAGAGCTCTCTACCACCTTTGATTGATCATCCACCATCACTCCACATGAGTGAACTAAAATACCGAGCAACACCACTTTTACATCGTGAGGACTCTCTTTCACTCTTCTTTACTTGATTTGCACATTGGGGACAATGTGTTTCTGAGTATGGGGTGGGGTTTTCATAATAACTTGCATGATTAGCATCTAGGATAGTTTCTTTTTGTCACATGTTTCATTAGGTTTTGCATTGTACATACATATTTCGAAAAATCCAAAAAATCAAAAAATTTAAAAAATTTTAGTGCTTCTAAGCTTGGGTATGACTCTTATGATGAGATTGTCTTGTGAATTGGCTATGGATGGCCTTGTGTGTTGAATGGATGTATGCATATGTGGACTTGAATTACTTATCTTGAACCCCATGTATGGATTGTAATCATGATGTTTGCCTTGATTGGATTGAGGATTGATGGTCAAAATTACATGCTAGTTCTTGCACATCATTTAGGAGTGATTGAGGCGATTCATCTTTCTCTACTTCTCATCTTGATCATGTTGTTTGAGCACCTCAATTGATATAAAAATTTGACCTCTTTTGACCCATCCGGGAATAGGAGCATGCTAGTGTGTTGATGTGTGTGAAAATATAGTGTGGGGTGAAGTTGTTGATGAAAGAATGTGGTGAATAAAGTGCTGAATTTGTTGTGAAAAGTGTAGAAAACATATATAGGTTTGGGGACTTTGGTTTTGAATGACGAGTAACTCGGCACCATTCACATAATCGGGTGTTTGTGCCTTGCCAAAGTCGGATAAACCGAATGTCCTAACGAGCCTTGGTGTGTGTGCCCGGTGTTAGGCACCTCGAAAAAATCCCGAGGTCCGCTATTCACCAAGGTTTCGGCTTTTGTACACCAATGTCATTGCCTTAAAAATAAGTGAAAGAAAAAGAAAGTGAAAAAGAAAAGAAAACAAAGAAAAGATGGAGAAAAATATACACTTGTGGGGAAGTTGATCAAAAATAAAATTGTGGAGTTAGTTCCTTTCCCGGATTAGCATCACATGACCTAGAAAAATTCCCTCCTATTCGCAACGTTTCTTGGCCTTTTCTTTCCTAAGTCCTTGTGGCCTATTTGCATGTGCGTAAGACTTAGTGATCTAGATTGGATATACTCATGATCATCTTGACTTCTTCATTTTCACCTTACATGCATGCCTTTTGAGTTAAGTATAATAGTCTTCCCATGCCTTCACTCATTTGATGCATGATTGCTTGTCCATTGCCATGAAACATGACTATGAAGGTGATCCAATATTAGAAGCACAATTCCCAAAAGATTTTGTTTTTTTCTGCATGACTAAATCATGTCATCTCTTAGTCTATAGTTGGATCTTGCTCGGGGACGAGAAAATCTTAAGTATGGGGTAATTTTGATAACACGATTTATGACGTTACTTTAGACATCCATTTAGATAGTTTTTCCCGCTATTCATGCATAGTTTGGCATTAGTTCATGACATTTACGTTCAATCCATGCATATTGTCGAGATGGACGTCTACACGCACTATTGTCGGTTTTGTAGGTATTTTGGGGAACTTTTGGAGCTTAATCGATACATTCGAGGATCATTCCTCGCGATGACACACTTCTGGACTCAATAAGAAGCAAGCTAGGAGCTAAGGAGAACAAATAGGACCTTATTGGTGCATACCTTGCACCAACTCATGGCTCAATGATCAAAAGAGAGCTGAAACACCAAAACCACGGTCACTGGCACTTCCACGCCCGTGGAATTGGGCCGTGATTCTCTGTGGACAACTGTGACAGCTGTCCCACGATCTCCATAACCGACTCTTGCTCTTGGTGGAGGCTATAAGTGGTCCAGCAGGCTGATTTTTAGAGGATCCTCTCCCACACTCTCTCATTCCACAACATTCCATTGGAGGCTACTCGTGGAGGGGAGCAAAAACACTCTCATTTGGAGAAGAAGAAGAAGAAGAACATTAGTCTTAGAGTTTTCATAGTTTTTGAGAGGTTTTTGAGTGAACTTGTCAAAGATATTTGCAAGGCTTTGTAAGGAACGATTTGAACCTTCTTTGGAAGGGTTGTAAGTCTTTCTTAACATTCATTCAGCTTGGTTTTCTTGTTCTACTTGCTTCATTACTCTTTCATTTCATTTTCTTGCTATGGGAGCCATGAATGTATGCTTGTTGAGTTTGATTGTTAAGATGTATGTTGTTGGATAAATAGATGCAATTCTAGGGTAAGGGAATGATGGTTAGGGCTTGGACTATGATAGAATAGACTTAAATGTATCTTTGGATGATTTGCTTGCTCGAACTTAGCTGTTGTTATAAATTACGGTCTGTTCTAGGAGAACCACGGTCGTGGTTCTTAAGATTTGCCCGTGGTTTGCTTCTGTTGTGCTTGTATTGATAAATCCAAATGTTAGGATGTTAGATTGTTGAAATCCTAGTGTTTGTTAAGCTTAATCTAGCCTAGGGTGACCTAATGCTAGCAAGCTAAGTGAGGAAAGAGACCTACCCGGTAATTTCCAACCTTAACTACCAATGATGATGAACTCTAGGTAGTAGTGAGCCTCACAAGCCGCTATTGGACTGAATGTGCTAGGATTGATGCTTAGGACTTGCCTTCCCGAGACTTACCCGGTAAGGAGAGGTTAGACCCCTAGATAGCAATTCGGTTTGTGTATATTTCCCAACCTTAGGCTCCTAGAGACTTACCCGGTGATAGGACCTTAGTTGCGGGATTAGTGGATCATGAGACCTACCCGGTGATCGATCCCATTAGAGAAACATTCCTTCCCAACATACCATAGCTAGTCCAAGATTGATTAGAAGCTTGAGTCCAATGCCATAACCGGAATTCCTAACCCCTAGAATCCGCTTTTCTCTCTTTGATCACATATCTCGTGTTTGTTTTGCTTGTTTGTGTTGCTAGCTTAGTTGTTCGTTTGATTTGTTAATATTGCATGATTTGTGATCCTTGCTTGATCAGCACAAAACCAATCAAAAAACATTGTGATTTTCTTTTCTTAGACTAGATTTACACTATCCTTAGTCACTTATTTGATTCGATTTCACCTTAGTCATTGTGTTCGACTTCGGAATACTATCCTTGCTACAAAATGACCCATAAAATGTGGGTTCGCTAGGAGTTAGGAAAAATATATCGAGTTATAAATTTAAGACTTTTGTGCTACACGTTCTTAGCGTAACAAGCTTTTGGCGCCGTTGCCGGGGACTAGGTCTAGATTGAATCATTTTGTGTGATTGTCTATAGTGTAGGTCTTTCTTGTTGCTTTTGATCTTGTTTGGTTTGTGTCTTTGAATTTTCAGGACATCTCTCATTCTTTAGGTGCATGCGAAGATCTCGTGGCAAGGATTTAGCTCCATTCGATCCCGAACCGGAGAAAACCCTTAAAGCTAGATCTAAGAGCATTAAGAAGAAGAAGGAGATGGCCGCAAGAGATCTACAAGCTGAGTTGGATGATTCCTTAGAGCAAATTAGGTTAAGAGATGAACTCTTGGAGAATGAGAGGAGACTTGCCAATGAGAGGCAAGAAGCAACTAGGAGGGAAATTGAAGAGATTAGGCAAGCTCTTGTACAAAGAGAGCTTAATCGTCAACAACCTCCACCACCACCACCGCAGCCGGCGGTTAATATTCGGTTCGAGCTGATCATGATTGAGGAGCCACAAACGTTAGGGCAACGTATGGATCCGGCCCAAAGAGTGCACCGTCCGGGTGTAAACTTAGGAGATCCCGCAGCCCATGATTATGAGCTCCGCCCTCAAGTGCTACAAATGATAAGGCATAATCAATTTGGAGGGATGGAAGGAGAGTCTCCTCATCAACACTTGATGAATTATGAGATCTTGATGGAGACTCTAAGGCCGCCTAGATTGGAGAACAACAACCATAGGCTTAGGGCTTTTTCCTTCTCTCTTAAGAATAAAGCCTTGGCTTGGTACCAATCGATTCTACTACGACATGTGAGTACTTGGGAGGAGATGACAACCGAGTTCTTGACAAAGTTCTTCCCACCTTCCAAGATAACCGAGCTAAGAGGGAAGATAAATGCCTTCGTGATGAAGGATAGAGAAAGCCTATTCAAGTCTTGGGATAGGTTTAAGGACCTCCTCCTAGATTGTCCACACCATGGTATACCGAAGATAGAGTTATTGGAGATTTATTTCAAGGGGCTTGATGAGGATAGCCAATTCAAGCTTCAATCGCTTTCCGGTGGAGAAGTGTCTATTAAAGATAAAGACATTGGATCATCACTAAATGGAAAAATACATTCACGGGTACAATTTATATACCTATAATATCAAATTAAATTATGCATCGTCTATATTGAATAGGCATGATTACAACACACATGCTTCAATACACTCAGTAATCCCTTATTTCATAACTTAAGACTAGCATTTCACAATTATTGATAACTACAAATATATTGCATCAATATGTTACATACTCTTAAAGAAAAATATCATATCACATATGCCACAAGAACTTGTAGCTAGATTTTGCATCGGTTTCTTTCTTTACGAAAATCATTGGGTGGTATGTAGTAGAGGATGCACATCAATGTATGGAGGTTTGACAGAACCCGGTGGGAGCGTGCTTGATGTAAACTCTGCAACATTTATATCATCCATGGAGTACTCATCAAATCCTTCAACATGGATTGGGAAAGGTTCTTGTTCTTGCAACCATCCTGTCACTTGAGTTGGAGATTTCATAATCATTTCTAGTGTCATTGCCACTTCTTTCATGGTGGGTCTCAGTTTTCCACTCCAACATAAGCAACGTTTAACCAACTCAGCCATAGCTAATAACTCATCTTCCTTGGCCTCTCTCACATTTGTAGGGTCTAAGATCTCCGACAACCTAGAATTTTCCATCAAAAACAAGAACTCCGTTACCATATTCTTTTGCTCCATAGTATTTACGTCTCTATAGATTGGCCTCTTTCTTGTCAAAAGTTCTAACAAGACAACCCCAAAACTATAAACATCACTTTTCTCTGTAAATTGATATGACTGGAAGTACTCTGGGTCGAGGTAGCCCATTGTTCCTTGGACGAGGGTGGTCAAATGTGTTTGATCAATCGCAATGGTCTTAGAAGATCCAAAATCGGAAACTTTTGCCCTATGTTTCTCATCCAACAATATATTTGACGATTTGATGTCTCTATGATATATAGGAGTTGATGAAGATGAGTGTAGGTACCAAATCGCGGTGGCTGAATCCGCTGCAATTTTCAAACACATGTCCCAACTAACGACAAATTCTTCATCGGGGTAGTGGATGTGCTTAAATAGTGTACCATTGGGAATGAATTCATATACTAGAAGAGGGACTTCCGTCTCTAGGCAACATCCTAGTAGCTTGACAACATTTCTATGGTTTATCTGAGACAAAATTACCACCTCGTTTATAAATTGCTCCAACTGGCTTTGGTCCAACAACTTGGCTTTTTTAATTGCAACAATACTTCCGTCCGTCAACATACCTTTGTAGACGGTTCCTTGGCCACCTTGACCCAATATTCTGTTTTCATTGAAGTGGTCGGTTGCTTTGTCCAATTCATTCATAGAGAAGATCCGTGTTCTCTCTACAACACCTTCATTAGACGATAGTTGTTGTTGCAATAACAAGCCACCGTTATGCTTAAAAAATCTAGCTCTTCGTTTCATATCCACCCACCTTTTGCCAAAACGATGCATCCCATAGAGCACAATCACAATCACAACTACACCAAAACTGATGCTGAGTCCTACATAAAGCGATGTATATATCTTTTAATCTCATGAGCCAACATCAAAAGTTATATATCATTCATCATTTGGTTGATCGTTCAAAACAATGATACCCTATGCTAATTTTGTTTTCCTAGCTTGTTAATGTTTTCTAATTTTATTTAGAAAGTATGTAAACTTTATGCAATATAATAGTTCTCACCAAGAATGCTTGCAAGGTTCAAGATTGGTTTCTTTGGCAACTCATAGCAATATGCAGTGTAGGAGATAAGGTTTCCTTCAATATCCCAATCTCCGCCACAGTATTCTGGACAACTCATGCATTCTTGAGCAACTGAAAAAAATAAACACCAATAGTGAAGATGTACTATCCAACGATGAAGATGTAATATTCAACGTTAATTAATACGTTAATTAATACGTCAAATAGTTCAAAACTCAATTTTCATTAGCTAGTTCAATTGCTGGTGCATTCATCGTCTTTATTTTTCATAGAAAAATAAAGACTATGTTCATTGTTTATATAAACTACGTTTATTTTTCCTATGTACCAATCTGATAATAGAAATACATTAAATAAATACAACACTAGCTTCACCATTAGAGCATGATCACTCACAAATAATGAAGATGCACATCCCAAAATAAAAAGATGCACGACCTAATGGTGAATATGTTTCGAACACAATCAGCGTAATATTTTGAACACAATCTATTGAACATCGCCAAGGAAGAAGTGATTGACTGTGCTTTTCTTCATTCTCAAATAAGAGTAAATACGCTTTATGAAAGTCAACTTGTTCCACTAAGAAGTCAATTTTTTATACTATATGTCCAATTTTTTCAAAACTTAATTAATTAAAACAAGTAAAAACAAATTTTAATATATTAAGTTGAGAACATATTATTAAATATTGTTGCTCAATATAATATAAACGCAATGAATTATTCAATTATAAAATCAATTTGGTCAATTACGTAGTCCAATTTGATAAATTATATGTCTAATTTGTTCAAAATGTGATTTTGTGAAAAATAAAATCAAAATTTACATTTTATGTTGGAGATAAATTAATTTATATTGGTTTTCAAAATAATATAAAAAAAATACTGCTTTGTTCAACTATATGTTCAATTTGTTCAAACCTTAATTTTGTAAGAAGTAAAAACTAACATTTACACATTAAGTTGATAAGAGATTAATAAATATTGGTACTCAACATAATATAAACCCACTTATATATTCAATTATCTGTCCAATTTATTTAAAACTTGATTTTTTTGGAAAGTAAAAACAAACTTTGATATATTAAGTTGAGAACATATTAATAAATATTACTTATTAAACTAATACGAACGCATTAGTTTTTTCGACTATAAGGTCAACTTGGTCAACTATAAAGTCCATTTTGATCAACTATATATTCTAATTTATTCAAAACTCGATTTTGTGAAAAGTATAATCATAACATTTACCTATTAAACTGATAACAGATTAATATATATATATTAGTGCTCAAAATAATATAAAAACACTGATTGATTTAAAACTTATTTTGTTGGGTCGTAACATTGTGCTTCTTCCATCTCCTTACAGTCGAGCTCAATTACATCGACCCTCCCTTCTTGCTTAACAACTAGCTAAAAATGTCTAGCAAGCACCTACCCTTCTTTTAGTTATTTTATTATATTACTTTTACTATAAATTACATATATACTCTCAACAATTTGTATTTTTATACAATCTAAAATATAAACTATAAATGATAACTCCTGTAATTATATTTATCTACCTACAAATTTATTATTTTTTTCGAAATCCTAATTTAATATTTAAATGACTATATTTAATATAAAAATAATAATCACAAGTATACATTTGAAATAAGAAATACAATACAAACATACTTGATTAATTTAAAAATTCTAATTTAATATTTAATACAAACATACTTTATTACTTAAATCAAAATATATAAAATAGAATACACAATCTATTATACATAATTAAAAAAATCAACACGTAAAAAATACTTAAATCGAAATATAAAATACACTATTCAACCCAATACACAATGATTAAAAATAAAAAAAAATAAAAATCTAAAGTAAACCCATA
>BSUD01000004.1:19538540-19617504 GCA_033239045.1 Fagopyrum esculentum | reverse complement strand
GGGGGGGGAACCGTGTGATTAGTGGAAGAAATATTCGGCGGTATAGTCCCATATATTCGGCAGTATATATCTGACTCATATAATATATATTCGGCATTATAGTCACATATATTCGGCGGTATATTCACATAAATTCGGCGTATATTATATATTCTGTAATTTGTTCTCATGTTTACATGGTAAGAGTTGTTTACATATGAGTCAAGATCTATATATATATATATATATATATATATATATATAGAGCTGTTCAGGTAAGACCCATTTCTTCCGGTAAGGTCGTAAGGCAGGCTAGGAAGATGACACGTGTCCTTTTTGTTACGCTAGGAAATAGCACAAAAAGCTTTACATTTAAATGACAAGTAACTCGGCACACTTGTTACGCTAAAAGGTGTGCACGCAATAAGCCTTAAATTTATACTCGTTATATTTATCCTAACTCCTAGCGCACCCGCAGTGTACGGGACGTTTGTAGTATGGATGGTATTCCGAGGTCAAACACAAAGACTAAGGTGAAATTGATTCGGTTTTGTGATTAAGTTTAGTGAAGGTCTAAGGCTAGAAAAGAGGGAAACAAAGAAATGAAAACCTCAATTGTTTTTGATCGGTTTTTGGTGATCAATCAAAGATCACAATTCATGCAAAGTGAACAATCAAACTAGACTAAAAATCAGCACAAATGAACAAACCCAACAAGATAATGATCAAGGAAAGAGAAGACGGATTCTAGGGGTCGGAAATTCCGGTTATGGCATAGAACTCAGGTTATCTATTCATTCTTTGGATTTCACTATGATATGTTGGGATTAAGTGTTTCTAATTTGGGATCAATTACCGGGTAAGTCTCATGATCCAACTAGTCCACTCCTAAGGTCTCATTACCGGGTAAGTCTCTAAGATCTTAAGGATAGGAATTCTACACAAACCGGATTGTTAATTAGGGATCTAACCTATCCTTACCGGGTAAGTCTTGGAAAGGGAAGTCCTAATCAACTATCCTAGCACATCTAATCCAATGGCGGCTTATTAGGCTCACCATTACCTAAGGTTTGCTATTTTAAATTCTAAGAGCAAGGATTACCGGGTAAGTCTTTCCTAACTCTTAGTCACTACACTAAGTCGCCTTAGGGTAGGTTAAACTCAACAAATACTTAGGGTTTCAACATTTTATAGGTCTAAGGAAAAAATCCTTCGAACCAGGGAAAATCACGGTTTGTTCTTCCGAAACCACGGTCGTGGTTCTTCAAGAACTACCCGTGATTTCTAACAGCTACTACGTTCATAAACAAAAGTCATCCAAAGGTAAATCTAAGTCCGTCCTATCATAGCTCTAGCCATAACCATCCTTTCCTTACCCTAGAACCACATCAATTTAGCCTACAACATTCATAATGAAAATCAAAGCAAACAAACATGAAATCATAACATCCATTGCAAGATAATGAAAGAAAAGAGATGAACAAGTGAACTTCAAAAGCAAACAAATCTGAAAATGGAATTAGAACAACTTACAACCCTTCCAAAAGAAGGTTCAAGGGTTCACAAAACTCTAGAAATAGAATCCGAAATACAAGAAAGCTATGGTGTGTGTTCTTCTCTCCTCCTCAATGAAATCCTTCTTCTTCTCTTTGACACTTTCCTTCCTAGAAAAGTCTTCTTCTTTTGAGAATATATTTGTTAGAGAAAATGGATAATGGATGAGCTGCTCCCAAACTACCCCAACTGCCTCAAACAACCCATGAAGGACCACTTTTATAACAAATCTCTCATGAGCTGGCCATGAGAGTCGTGGCACAGCTGTCACGAGAATCTGGCAAAATCCACGGTCATTTCCACGGCCGTGGTTCTTCAGAGAACCGTGTTTCTATGCAGAAACTTCGCCTTGGATCATTAAGCTGTACTTTGGTGCATGGCTTGTGTTGGCAAGGTTCCATGAGTCCTCCTTAGCCCTTGGCTTGCGTCCTAATGAGTCCGAGGACGTGTCATCTAAATGAACGATCCTCAAACGCATCATTTTAGCTCTAAACTTCCCGAAATACCTACAAAACGCATACAAGTCCGTGTAGACGTCTATCTCGACAAAATACATGTTTTGAGTGCAAAACGTCTTGGACTAATGCTAGATCATGCATGATTGAGCGAGAATTCTATCTAAATGTACACCTAAAACTATGTTATAAATCGTGTTATCAAAATACCCCATACTTAAGGTTTGCTCGTCCCCGAGCAAATTCCCAACTATAGACTAAGAGATGACATGATTTATGTATGCAGAAAAATGGCAAAATCTTTTTGAGTTTTTGTGCTTCTACTATTGGATCACCTTCATAGTCATGATCAATGGCAATTTGATAAGCAATTATGTATCAAACAATAAGGGCATGGAAAGACAATTGTACTTAACTCAAAAGCATGCATGAGATGTGAGGATGAAGAGGTCAAGAAGATCAAGAGTCTATCCAATCTAGATTACTAAGCCTTACAAACATGCAAGTAGGTCATAAGGACTTGTGACATAAAAGGCCAAGAAACGTTGCAATTGGGCGGGGGATTCTCTAGGTTATGTGATGCTAATCCGGGAATGGAACTAACTCCACATCCTTGTCCTCGATCAACTTCCCCCAAGTGTATATTTTTCCCTATCTTGCTTTCTTTTCTTTTTCTTTAACTCATTTTTGAGACAATGACATTGGTGTACAATAGTCGAAACTTCGGTGATTAGCCATCCTCGGGCTTTTTCTCTTTTTCGAGGTGCATCCACACCGGGCACACATACCAAAGCTCGTTAGGGCTATTGGTTCATTTGACTTTGGCAAGGCACCAACACCCGATTATGTGAAGTGTACCGAGTTACTTGTCATTTGAACCAACGCCCCCAAACCTAATTTTGGCTACACTTCCACAATAATTTCAGCATTTCATTCACGACATACTTTTCATTACATCTTCACCCCGCATTTGCTTTTCACACATTTCAACACACTAACATGCTCCTATTCCCGGATGGGTTTAAAGGAGGTCAAATTTATATCAATTGAGGTGTTCAAGCAATCATGATCAAGATGAGAAGTAGAGAAAGATGAAATGCCTTATTCATTCCTAGATGGTATGCAAGAACTATCATGTAATTTCGACTTTCAATACTCAATCCATTCTAGGCAATCATCATGATCACAAGTCATTCATAGAATTCAAGAGAAGTAGTTCAAGTCCACATATGCATTTATCAATTCAACACATAAGGCCATCCATAGCCAATCACAAGACAAGTTTCATCATTAGGATCATATCCAAGCCTAGAAAGCACAAAAATTTTTAAATTTTCTGATTTTTTTATGGGATTTTCGTTTTAAGTATGTGCAATGCAAGACATGTGCAAATATTAACCTATCCTAGATGCTCATCATGCAAAGGATCTTGCGAACCCCACCCCATACTTAGAAACACATTGTCCCCAATGTGGTATACAAGTAAAGAGAGTGAAAGAAGGTTCTCACAATGTAAAAGTGTTTGCGTATGGTATTCGGGATTATTCAAGTGAATTGATGTTGGATGATCCTATCAACCATGGTAGAGAGCTCTCAAGCATCCTTCAAAGCTTCGGAACCCGCGCTAGGCACCGCTAGCCGTCCAAGTTCCGCGTCCGCTCCACCCATAATTGGTGAGGGTTTCATCATCATCATTTTCATTGCCAAGAAAGGCTTCCAATGCCACTAGTGCTCTAGCACACACACGAAAGTAGACAAAACACACACAAGCACACAAAAAAAGAAAAATCTAAGCAAAAATGAAAAGGAAAAAATGTTACCAATGGGTTGCCTCCCACCAAGCGCTTCTTTAAGGTCATTAGCTTGACCAAACTCGGGAGCGTCTATTCGAGGTGAAGCGGGGCAATCATGTCTACCGGGGCTCCCGGAATATACTTCTTTAAGCGATGCCCATTCACTTTGAAATTTCCACAATGCTCTCCTCCTATCTCAATAGCTCCATGGGGAAAGATCTTCTTCACCACATATGGCCCGGTCCATCTTGATTTGACCTTTCCGGGAAAGAGCCTTAGCCTTGAGTTGAAGAGAAGGACAAGATCTCCTTCACTCAACTCCTTTGGAATGATCCTCTTGTCATGCCACCTTTTGGTTCTCTCCTTGTAGATCCGGGCATTCTCATAAGCTTCCAACCGGAGCTCCTCAAGGGCATTGATATCGAGCAACCTCTTCTCTCCCGCTTCCTTGAGGTCAAAATTTAGCCACTTAATGGCCCAATAAGCTCTATGCTCCATTTCCACCGGAAGATGGCAAGACTTGCCATAGACCAACTTATAGGGAGTGGTTCCAATTGGTGTCTTGAAGGCGGTTCTATATGCCCATAATGCGTCATTGAGCTTCATAGCCCAATCCTTCCTTGTCCTAGACACCGTCTTCTCGAGGATGGCCTTTATCTCTCGGTTGGAGATCTCCACTTGGCCACTAGTTTGGGGATGGTAGGGTGTTGCCACCTTATGAGTCACCCCATACTTGGCCAAAAGTGCCCCAAAGTTCCTATTTGTGAAGTGCTTCCCTCCATCACTAATGATTACCCTTGGTGTTCCAAACCTAGGGAAGATCACCCGGTTGAAGAACCGCACCACCACCTTGGCATCATTCGTAGGAGAGGCGATTGCCTCCACCCATCTTGACACATAGTCCACCGCCAATAGGATGTAGAGATTGCCACATGAAGAAGGGAATGGTCCCATGAAGTCTACACCCCACACATCAAAAATCTCAACTTCTTGGATATTATTCAAGGGCATTTCATTCCTTCTTGAGATGTTGCCCGTCCTTTGGCAAGCATCACATGCCGCTACAAAACCTTGCATATCTCTAAACAAGTTAGGCTAATAAAAACCGGATTGCAATACCTTTGCACACGTTTTATGTGAGCTAGCATGTCCTCCACATGGTAAGGAGTGACAATGCCGGATCACACTCTCCATTTCATCTTCCGGTATGCATCTTCTAAGCACCCCATCCGGGCCTCTCTTGAATAGAAGTGGCTCACTCTAATAGTAATGCCTTACATCGTTGAAAAACTTCTTCCTTTGTGCATATGTAAATCCGCGAGGCACTTCCTCACACACCAAGTAGTTCACGATGTCGGCGTACCATGGCTCACTTCCTCTAGCCACTTGGAACAAGCACTCCTCCACCATTTGCAATTGTTCATCCCGAAATGAGTCATCTATCGGGATGTTGTCTTTCCCAAGCTCCAATGGTGGGAGTCTACTAAGGTGATCCGCCATGGAGTTCTCGGATCCCTTCTTATCTCGTATCTCCAAATCAAACTCTTGAAGAAGAAGGATCCACCGAATCAACCTTGGTTTGGCATCTTTCTTTGTAAGGAGATAACGGATCGCCGCATGATCCGTATAAACTATGACCTTCGCTCCAACAAGGTATGAGCGGAACTTTTCGAATGCATACACCACCGCCAACAACTCCTTCTCGGTGGTAGCATAGTTGAGTTGGGCATCATCTAGCGTCTTGCTAGCATAGTAAATAGCATGAGTGCGCCCTTCTTTCCTTTGCCCTAAAACAACCCCAACGGCCACATCACTTGCATTGCACATGATTTCAAATGGTAGACTCCAATCCGGAGGTTGCATTATAGGTGCGGAGATCAAGGCGTTCTTCAACCTACAAAACGCTTCAAGACAATCCTTGGAAAAGACAAAATCAACATCTTTCATTAATAGGTTAGTGAGAGGCTTAGAAATTTTAAAGAAATCTTGAATGAACCTCCGGTAAAAACCGGCATGCCCTAAGAAACTCCTTACCCCCTTCACCGAGGTAGGTGGTGGCAACTTCTCTATCGTTTCAATCTTAGCCCTATCAACCTCAATGCCACGGTTGGACACCAAGTGTCCTAACACAATCCCTTCACTTACCATGAAGTGGCATTTTTCCCAATTTAAGACAAGATTTGTCTCCTCACATCTTTGCAACACTAATGACAAGTTAGCCAAGCAATCATCGAAAGAAGAACCATAAACAGAGAAATCATCCATGAACACTTCCATGATATTTTCTATGTATTCCGAAAAGATAGCCATCATACACCTTTGGAAGGTGGCGGGTGCATTACACAACCCAAATGGCATTCTCCTATATGCAAAAGTACCCCATGGACATGTAAAAGTCGTTTTCTCTTGGTCATCGGGGTGGATAGGGATTTGGAAGAATCCACTATACCCATCTAAATAGCAAAAATGAGAGTGTTGAGCTAACCTTTCTAGCATTTGGTCAATGAAGGGGAGGGGGAAGTGATCTTTCCTAGAGGCCATGTTCAATTTCCTATAATCAATGCACATCCTCCACCCCGTAACCGTCCTAGTCGGTATTAGTTCATTGTTCTCATTAGTTACTACCGTCATTCCACCCTTCTTAGGTACTACATGAACGGGGCTAACCCACTTACTATCCGAGATAGGGTAGATAATTCCCGCATCTAGCAATTTAATGATTTCCTTTTTGACCACCTCTTTCATTATAGGGTTCAATCTCCTTTGATGTTCAATAGAGGGTTTGTGATTATCTTCCATCATTATCTTATGCATACACAAAGATGGCTTAATGCCAACCAAATCATCAATAGTATAACCAATGGCTTTCCTATGCAATCTTAGTTCATGCAGCAATTTAGCAAGTTCATCATCACTCAAACATGCATTAACAATCACAGGGTATGTAGAATTGTCACCAAGAAATGCATACTTTAAATGAGAGGGGAGGGGTTTAAGTTCAAGTGAGGGAGGACCTTTATCGGTTGAAGACGATCCAAATATGGTTGGATGAGATGAATCCAAAGCAAATGAAGACTCCCCATGACTCCTAGAAGCTTGATCGTCATCAAGAGCTGATTCAGGGAAAACCACGGTTGGAAACACGGGTTGCTCATTTTCCACGACCGTGGTTTTTGCCAAGTTTGCTTCTCAGAGTTGTCCAGAAAGTTTGACGGCCGTGGTTTGTGCATCTCGACCGTGGAACTTGCAGCTGTTCAACACTTCTTCGTGGCTTTCAAATCCAACTCTCGGCTCCTCATCCAAGGCCTCCAAGGCCTTGATCTCTTCATTACAGCCCTCCTCAACACCTTCTTCCATCATACTCAAGGTAAGAACTTTTTCCAAAGGATCCTTGATCAAGATCGAGCTCACAATTTCTCTAGATTCTTCTTGCTCGACTATGTTGAAGATATCCTCATCAAGGGTTGGCCCTTTCATCATTGTGGACAGCTTGAACTTGATGTTCTCTTCCCCGATGTTGAAGGAGAGAGTCCCGTTCTTGCAATCCACTAAGCATCCGGAAGTTGCTAGGAAAGGCCTTCCTAAGATGATAGGAACCGGATAATCCGCCGGGATGTCCAACACTACAAAATCAATAGGCACGTAAAATCCTCCTAGCTGCACCGGAATGTCCTCTAGAATCCCAACCGGATGAGTAATAGAGCGGTCCGCCATGTAGAGGGTCATCTTGACCGGCTTTGGCTCTCCTAGCCCGACCTTGTTGCTAAGTGCAAGCGGTATGATGCTTACACTCGCCCCAAGATCACAAAGGGCCTCGTACTTCACGTCTCCTACTCCAATTGGAACGCAAAAAGAGTCCAGATCTCTTAGCTTGGGAGGCATTTCCTCCTTCATGGTTTGGATCAATTCTGAGGATCTCTTGGTCATCCTTATCTCCCCATACTCCTCCAACTTCCTTTTGTTGGAGAGTATTTCCTTCAAAAACTTGCCATACGCCGGCATTCCTAAGATGGCATCCATGAACGGAATGTTAATATGTAACTTGGACATTAGTTCAAGGAACTTACCAAAGTGATTGTCCAAACGAGCTCTTGCTCTTGATTGGGGGAATGGTAGTGGTGGCTTGTATGGAGGCGGTGCCACATAAGTTGGCTCTACATCCTTGCTCTTGCCTTCATCTTCTTGCTTCCTTCCCTCTTCTACCACTACTTGCTTCCCCTTAGCTTGGTCCTTGGGCAAAGGATCCTTCATACTTAACCCACTCCTTGTTGTGATAGCCAACACTTGGCCTCTTGGGTTGTCTTCGGTTCTTCCGGGAAGCTTCCCCGGATCTCTATGTTCTTCACCCGCCTTTTGAAAGACTTGTGCTTCCAAGACCTTTTGAGCCTTAGAGATTGAAGTCACGGTGCTCTCAAGTCCACTCAATCTTCCTAGCAATTGTTCAAACATGACTTCGGTCCTATCCTTTGAAGGTTGAGTAAAACCGGGTGGAGGTTCTTGTGAGGTTCTTTGTGGTGGAGTTGTGCTTGTGGAGGCGGGAGGGTTCAAGGCTCCATCCGGGTTAGAGTAAGAAAATCCGGGATGGTTGTGGTTTGGCCGGTAATTGTTGAATTGCCGGTTGTTGTTGAAATTCCTTGGGCCTTGGTAATTGTTGAAGTTGCCTCTTCCCATATAATTCACATCTTCCTCCTTGGAAGACAAGTTAGCTTGTGGAAGCACTTGAGGGGTTGCTTGGCTCTTCAAGGTTGTAGTACACAACTCTCTCAAGGACTTCAACTCGTTGTTGATGGCGTCAAGCTTGAAATTGCTCATGGTGACTTCGCTCACCTCATATGCTCCCGCCTTTCTTCCTTCGCTCTTCCTATGAGAGTACTTTTCAATCACTAGAGCTTGCTTCTCCACAAACTCCCAAGCATCATCTACATGTTTCTCCATAAATGTCCCACCGGAAAGAGATTGAAGCTTGAATTGGCTATCTTCATCAAACCCCTTGAAATAGATCTCCAACAGCTCAATATTCGGTATGCCATGGTGTGGACAATCTAAGAGAAGGTCTTTAAACCTCTCCCAAGACTTGAACAAACTTTCTCTATCCCTCATCACGAAGGCATTGATCTTCCCTCTTAATTCGGTGGTCTTGGAAGGTGGGAAGAACTTGGTCAAGAACTCGGTTGTCATCTCCTCCCAAGTACCAACTCGCCCTTGTGGAATAGATTGATACCAAGCCAAGGCTTTATCCTTAAGAGAGAAGGAAAAAGCCCTAAGCTTATGGTTGTTTCTCTCCAATCTTGGCGGCCTAAGAGTCTCCATCAAAATCTCATAGTTCATCAAATGTTGGTGAGGAGACTCTCCTTCCATCCCTCCAAATTGATTATGCCGGATCATTTGTAGAACTTGAGGGCAGAGCTCATAGTTGTGGGTTGCGGGATCTCCTAGATTCACACCTGGTCGGTGTGCTCTTTGTGCCGGATCCATACGCCTCCCTAGGGTTTGTGGCTCCTCAATAGCAATGGGAACAACCCTAACATTGGCCGCCGGATGCGGTTGTGGTGGAGGAGGTGGAGGTTGTCGGCGATTAAGCTCTCCTTGAACAAGGGCTTGCCTAATCTCCTCGATCTCCCTCCTCGTTTCCTCTTGCCTCTCATTGGCAAGTCTCCTTTCTTCCTCCAAGAGCTCATCTCTTAGCCTTATTTGCTCTAAGGCTTCATCCAACTCAGCTTGAAGATTTCTACCGGCCATCTCTTTCTCTTTTCGGATGTTCTTGGATCTAGATCGAAGGGTTTTCTCCGGTTCTGGATCGAATGGAGCTAAATCCTTGCCACGAGATCTTCGCATACACCTAAAGAGTAATAGATGTCCTGAAAAGCAAACACACAAACCAAAGAGAGATCAAAAGCAACAAGAAAGATCTACACTAGAAACAATCACAAAATAGACTCAATCTAGACCTAGTCCCCGGCAACGGCGCCAAAAACTTGTTACGCTAGGAAATAGCACAAAAAGCTTTACATTTAAATGACAAGTAACTCGGCACACTTGTTACGCTAAAAGGTGTGCACGCAATAAGCCTTAAATTTATACTCGTTATATTTATCCTAACTCCTAGCGCACCCGCAGTGTACGGGACGTTTGTAGTATGGATAGTATTCCGAGGTCGAACACAAATTCTAAGGTGAAATTGATTCGGTTTTGTGATTAAGTTTAGTGAAGGTCTAAGGCTAGAAAAGAGGGAAACAAAGAAATGAAAACCTCAATTATTTTTTATCGGTTTTTGGTGATCAATCAAAGATCACAATTCATGCAAAGTGAACAATCAAACTAGACTAAAAGTCAGCACAAATGAACAAACCCAACAAGATAATGATCAAGGAAAGAGAAGACGGATTCTAGGGGTCGGAAATTCCGGTTATGGCATAGAACTCAGGTTATCTATTCATTCTTTGGATTTCACTATGATATGTTGGGATTAAGTGTTTCTAATTTGGGATCAATTACCGGGTAAGTCTCATGATCCAACTAGTCCACTCCTAAGGTCTCATTACCGGGTAAGTCTCTAAGATCTTAAGGATAGGAATTCTACACAAACCGGATTGTTAATTAGGGATCTAACCTATCCTTACCGGGTAAGTCTTGGAAAGGGAAGTCCTAATCAACTATCCTAGCACATCTAATCCAATGGCGGCTTATTAGGCTCACCATTACCTAAGGTTTGCTATTTTAGATTCTAAGAGCAAGGATTACCGGGTATGTTTTTCCTAACTCTTAGTCACTACACTAAGTCGCCTTAGGGTAGGTTAAACTCAACAAATACTTAGGGTTTCAACATTTTATAGGTCTAAGGCAAAAATCCTTCGAACCAGGGAAAATCACGGTTTGTTCTTCCGAAACCACGGCCGTGGTTCTTCAAGAACTACCCGTGATTTCTAACAGCTACTACGTTCATAAACAAAAGTCATCCAAAGGTAAATCTAAGTCCGTCCTATCATACCTCTAGCCATAACCATCCTTTCCTTACCCTAGAACCACATCAATTTAGCCTACAACATTCATAATGAAAATCAAAGCAAACAAACATGAAATCATAACATCCATTGCAAGATAATGAAAGAAAAGAGATGAACAAGTGAACTTCAAAAGCAAACAAATCTGAAAATGGAATTAGAACAACTTACAACCTTTCCAAAAGAAGGTTCAAGGGTTCACAAAACTCTAGAAATAGAATCCGAAATACAAGAAAGCTATGGTGTGTGTTCTTCTCTCCTCTTCAATGAAATCCTTCTTCTTCTCTTTGACACTTTCCTTCCTAGAAAAATCTTCTTCTTTTGAGAATATATTTGTTAGAGAAAATGGATAATGGATGAGCTGCTCCCAAACTACCCCAGCTGCCTCAAACAACCCATGAATGACCACTTTTATAACAAATCTCTCATGAGCTGGCCATGAGAGTCGTGGCACAGCTGTCACGAGAATCTGGCAAAATCCACGGTCATTTCCACGGCCGTGGTTCTTCAGAGAACCGTGATTCTATGCTGAAACTTCGCCTTGGATCATTAAGCTGTGGTTTGGTGCATGGCTTGTGTTGGCAAGGTTCCATGAGTTCTCCTTAGCCCTTGGCTTGCGTCCTAATGAGTCCGAGGACGTGTCATCTAAATGAACGATCCTCAAACGCATCGTTTTAGCTCTAAACTTCCCGAAATACCTACAAAACGCATACAAGTCCGTGTAGACATCTATCTCGACAAAATACATGTTTTGAGTGCAAAACGTCTTGGACTAATGCTAGATCATGCATGATTGAGCGAGAATTCTATCTAAATGTACACCTAAAACTATGTTATAAATCGTGTTATCACTTTTTTTCCAAAAAAGAATGAAAATGATGGTGCAAAACTTACAAAGGGATAGTGCATAACTTATAAAAGGATAGTTCATGAATTATAATAGAATAGTTCATAACGATAAGGCGATAAACCGTCAAGGTAGCCTAGGAAGGTGGCACATATCCAATTTTTCCCCTTATTCCTTCCAACAACAAATTAAAATGATAATGCAAAACTTATAGAGGGATAGTGCATAACTTATAAAAAGATAGTTCATGAATTATAATAGAATAGTTCATAACATATAAACGATTAATTTATAAATAATTTGATATAATATATTAACAAATGAAGTATTGAAAGTAGTAGTTTATAAACTTTATAAGAGTAGTTCATTGAAGATATAATATTTGTTCATGAATAGATTATTGTGAAATACTACTTGATGAATTACATGAGAATACTCAATGTAGTATATAAAAGAGTAATTCATTAATCGTGATAATTCATATTCTAAGGGAATAATTTATAAATTATATGTGAATAGTTAAAAGTTATAAAAAAAAAACTAATTCATGAATAATATAAAGTAATGGTTCATGAATTATATGAGAATAGTTTAAAGTTTATAAGAAAATAGTGCAGATATAACATGGTGATTCATTATAATTAAAAGTATCCAAAATATATTTTCTTAAAAAAAAAAATTGGACACGTGTCAACCTCTTAAACGGCCGCACAACCTTACCACAATTAGCAGCCTTACTTGAACATCACCCTATAAATATACGTATATATTAGGTTTTGTTCATTCAAGTTAGAATTGTAGGATCAAGACTCATAGTACAAACTAATATAAACTAAAATAATTATATCCTACTAACATTTAGATTACGGTCTCAAGATAAAGTGTTATATTATTTTATCATTTTAATTTTATGGTTTTAGAATTTAAGTTGCACAGTCAAAGCACGTATCTCAAAGAATAAGACACATAAAGAACACATGTAGTGTGTCATGCATGTGATCATCGTGATTTGACTTTTACGACTTACGACG
Source organism: Fagopyrum esculentum (assembly GCA_033239045.1). NCBI lineage: Eukaryota > Viridiplantae > Streptophyta > Magnoliopsida > Caryophyllales > Polygonaceae > Fagopyrum > Fagopyrum esculentum. The sequence continues at coordinate 19,604,844 of BSUD01000004.1, read as the reverse complement.
TATTCAAGAATTTCATTAGAGTGTTGTTATCGTCATATGATCAAAAACCAAATTAATATAGGTTAGCACTTACTCTACTTACCATGAGCATAATTTACACATATATTTATCATAAAAGTATTTAGACTTATAATGTAATTTTCAAAATACATGTTGTGCAAATAGGATTATAAGAATGAGTATGATACTCTTAATTCTTAAAGCATAAAAGTGTATATTGTTTAAAATTTTAGTCATCATTCACAATTTTAAACTTAAACAAAATTTTTTAATTAAATTTTGATTAAACTTAAAACTACAATGAAATTCTTATATAAATAAAATTTGTTTAATCGGTTTTTCCCGTCAGATTTCCATTTGGGGTTCCCCGTGGGGTTCCCGATCGGATTCCTCGATGGGCTCGGGTTTGGATCAGGAAGCGGGTCGAATACCTTTATCTCCATCCCCATCCCCATCCCCAAGCGGGTAATCAATTATTAACTCATCCGCGTCCCCGTCTAAAATTCTCATCTCCATCCCTATGACGGGTAATATCCGCAAATTTCGGAGAAACCCCAACCCATTTACACACTGTAAGTCAAGGTCTACGCTTACATCCAAGTCTTCATCAATTTGTCCTAGAAAACAAAAATTGCCGAGTCATCTGAAATGGAAAGAAGTGACAAAATTGTATTTGAAAGAAAGTTCTTCTATCATCATAGCTCTTCATACAATGGATCGAATATGTTAGGAAGGAAACAATAATGATGGTCCCCGTTATCACACAACCATGCATTTTAAGTTAAAATTTTGGGAATAGCTCTCACACTTATTGATTTTTTTTTAAAAATTTGGTCAAATAGGCTCGTTTTTATTTCATTTTGTTTTGTGTATCAATATAGTTTTTACCACTTTTATTAATATTAGGTAAAATTAATTAACTACCTCTATTTAAAAAAACAATGGAATGGAGGCATGGTTTATGTAACAGCCGGTTTTTAGCCTTCACCGCCCCACGGTGAATGGGGCCGCCCCTGCGGATGACTCGAGATGGCGCCCGATTTGTTTTCGTTCGTTTTTATATCTTTCCTTTCTTAGAAGATCCGATCTTCTATCTTTTGGGCCGGCTTTCCTTCTATCTTCTAACCCTAACTTCACCTTCCTTGCTCTTTTTGTAACACCCCGAATCCGCGGGACTCAGGATGCTACGGGTTGGGACCTCACAATGGGTCCCGACCCTTAGCCTGACAACAATTTCACCGGATCTTTCAACATGGCACAAATAAAGGCAAAACCGAAATTCCTTTTAATGCAAATGATAAGAAACCCGAAGGAAAACAACAAAAGACTTCAGCCGATAAACAACACCAAAGACCAAAACGCCATACACGCGACATACCAACATAATAAACGAAGAATAAAACACAACCCGACTCCAACCAAAACCCACTCCTAAAATGTACGGAACCCCGGCTGCCCATTCTTCCGGATCTCCCGGCCGCATTCTTAACCTGCAAGACAATCTACAACAATCGGTATAAAACCGTTAGCTAATATTCGAAGCATTAGAATCAAGGTGAAAGACACAAACACAAGTAAATCAACATAACACACAATGTACACCAAATCACACAAGTCCGGTTTATTATCTTTTTATTATTAAGTCGTATCCCGTTCTAATTCAACTTCTTTTGTGACACGAGAATCTTCCGAAACTCGCCTCGGTCCCCACTTACCGCATGGAACGGTACGGATGCCTCCGATCGTCTAACCACACGGGCTAGTCGCCAAGAACCTCCTAGCTCTACGCAAGAGCTAGACAGTGATGTCACCTCCCGTTATCATACACTTGGGCCAAATAATATAAAGGTCGGTAGTCCTATTTCCGGTTTAGTTGTTATAAATAATAAAGAATAAACACACACCACCAAACACACATCAATGCTAATACAAGGAATACAAGCTAAGTAAGTCCGAAGACTTACCTCGTCACCACACTCAACTCACGACACTCTCGCTTCCTTAGGGAGGAAGCACATAACCTGCTCACAAGAAGATAACTATATCAACAACAACCCACTCACAATAGAAGTCTTAAACTTCTATACAAATGATCTACGCAAGACCATTTGACTCTCAATTCTACGACCGCGTCCTAGAATCCCTCAAGCTCACATCACACTCAAAAGAAGCTAGAAGTCCTAAGACTTCCAAACCTATGGATCTCGCAAGATCATAACTCACAACACCACTAGGATACTCTCGTACTAGTCTCCACAATCTCAACAATCATACAACCTCAACCCTTAAATTCTCAGAAGCTCAACATACAACTTAAAGCCATAAACTAACTCATAAGATTACAATACTACCTCAAGCTTATAACAACAATCCATCAAACAATATCAAATCCTTAAAACTCACCTAAGGGTTCACAACCACTACTTGGCATTCTCACTAAATTATGCTAGATCCAACCTAGCATGATACTACCATAAAACATAACTAGATCGAGTAAGATCATAAGCTCGGGAGAGAGGGTATTCACGAGATATCAAAAGACGGAAGACGATCTATGAATGTCGATATGGACTCGTCGGGCCTTATCGAAGTCGTTTCCGAACCTAATAACAAAACTAAATAAATTTAGCTTTATACGCTAAATTTGGGCATACTATGTAATATCTGTAAATATAAGATAAAACTCGTATATAAAAATCCAAGTTTAAAATTGTAAAACACATTTTTAGGTCAACTTTGCAAACTCATAAAATTTAGGTCATAAATTGTAAATAAAACTTTGAGCCAATTTTAGTAATTATCTCACAAGGGCAAAATTGTAGAGAACACAAATTTGGGGCCAAAAATGTAAATACAAAGATAGGGTGGTTTGTGTAATTTTACCAAATTTGGGGGAGTCCAGCTTCTAATTAAAAGGTAAGGGTTTTCTTCAACCCATTGGATGCAGACTTTGGTGAGGAGGGACGCTGGGGATGGCGGCAGCAATTGATGGCCCTCCGGTGGGCTTCAAAGGCGGCTCTGATGGCCGTTCTTCCGACGGCAACAAACGCGAGCTCTCCGGCGGTGACAGACAGCGGAACTCCCCTCTGTTCCTGCGGCGATCTCCCCTCTAACTGCTCTCCCAGTGGAGGTCACAGGCCATCGATCGGCCAGATTCCAAGCGTGTAGTCGGAAAAGAAGGGCTGAAGGCGACGGCAGTGGGGACGACATCGAGGGGTGCAAGGCTCGCCGGGCTTCGGTGGTGTGAGAAACAGAGATGCGAGCTCAAGGTACCTTCCGGGCACAAGGAAAACAAACAGAGGTGGTGGCTGCGTGATGGCGAAAAGAGGCTGAGGGAACCAGAGGAGAGAAGCAGAAGAGGTGCTGGGTTGAGTCCGAGAGAACAGACAGACGAGAAGCTGAAGAGGAGGGGGGATAGGGGAGGTTGAGAGATCAGTTGAGAGTTTTGGAGATGGAGGGAAAGTCCCACATCGACCATACGATAGTGTGTGAATCTAATATATAAGCAGTAGGGCTACTCCTCCTATTGCCAATTGGTTTTAGGATGGAACCCCGTGTGCTTGTATGTGTGGTTCACCGAACGTGCGCCCTCCGCGTCATTTGGTCCCGGGACGGATATAAGAAAAACTAACATGGTATCAGAGCAGGTCCGATCCGGGTCCGGTTTCCTGACTTCGGGAATTAGCTAAAAGAGAATGAGATGCGAAACCCGTCGAAAAACAAAATCGAAAAACAACAATTGTGGGCGAGCTAAAAAGAGAATGAGATGCTCGACCCGAAAAAGAAAAATGTGTCAAGTGTTAACTAGTTCAGGTAGTTAACACTTGAGGGGGAGTGTTGGAGATGGAGGGAAAGTCCCACATCGACCATATGATAGTGTGTGAATCTAATATATAAGCACTAGGGCTACTCCTCCTATTGCCAATTGGTTTTAGGATGGAACCCCGTGTGCTTGTATGTGTGGTTCACCGGACGTGCGCCCTCCGCGTCATTTGGTCCCGGGACGGATATAAGAAAAAGTAACAGAGAGGTGAGGGACGCTGAGACGGAACCAGTGGTAGAGGGGTCGAGAGGATGAGTAGATGAGGAAAGCTTAGACTTGAGAGGTGAGTTCAGGGTAGCGTGAGGGAGGTGTGAAAAAAATGGCAGGGGATGGGATTTACCAACTGTAGGTCAGTGGAGCGAGGAGCCGGAAGTGAGACATCAAGGGGCCGACTCTTCACAGCCAGGAGAGAGAAACCCAAAAGAAAAAAAAGAAAAAGGAAAAAAGAAAAGAAAAGAAGGAAGAGACAAATAAAATAAACTCGATCGAAACGAATCGAAATAGGAATGCCGAATCGGAAAAATTTTCCGAAAAAGAATAAATATACGGGAAAAATATATGTAGATCAAATACATAAACTTAAACTCACAAAAATGTACTTTGCGACGTATAATTTAATCTCGTAATTAAAATTACGAGATTTCAATAATACTTAAAATACCGATCATATACCACTATAAATGTATACACGTAAAATTAAATTTTTCGACGTAAAATACTCGTATAACATACTCAAGATATATAAAAAGAAATACTTATAATATTTTTAATAAAATATTTAATCTAATAAAATATCGATAGAAGTCGGAGATATAAATATCAAAACGCACCAAAAAAAAAAAAAAAATTTGGGGCGTTACACTTTTCCCAACCGTTTCCTATAAATTTCCGCCGTCTCTTCCCTTTTCCTCTTCTTGCTTACGTTTTCTTCAACCTCGAGCAAAGTTGCGGCCTTTCCTCGTGATCTTCTGCAGAACGTGTAAGTTCTTTACCCCTTGTGATCTTTGTAACGTTCATGAATTTGTTGTATGTCTCTACTCCTCCTCCTCCTCCTCCTCCTCCCTCTTCTTCTTCCTCTTTTCTCCTTCTTATTCTTCTTCTTCGCATGAATCAAGATCGAGTCTTGATTCTTGTTTGTCCTTCATTGTTGATGAGTATGTGTTTTCAGGCTCCTTTGGTTGAGTGTTGACGTGTGTGGATCGAAGAATCAAGCCTTGTTTCCCTTGTTGTGTTGTTGTTGTCAAAAGAGCCCGACGCCGCTTCTATCACTCAACCGCCCCCGTGCCCTAGTTTTTCCACCGATGGGGCTGCAAGTTGTGCAGCCCATGCGCCTCATGTCGGCCGCCCTGTGGATTTCCTACAGTAACTCCCGTCTTTAGTGAGTTGCTTTCATCCTTGCTTCCTTTGCCTTTTACTTATGCTAAATCATGCTAGGACTGGACCTAGATGATTAGTGTGTATGCCGTGTTAGGGGCTTGTTGATCCCCATGAGTGTATATGGTTTGAGTATCTCGAGTTGTGTTATAGAGGGTGTACCTTGCGACTAGGAATCGTTCTTCCTAGCAGGTTGAGATCAGTTAGCGATCATCGAGACTAGAAGTAGGAAACTTCTAGCACGCTGCAGTAGATCTACTAGAGATCATGAGACTAGAAGTATATAGACTTCTAGCATTCGTATAGTCTGTGATTCGTGATGCCTTGTCTGTGTAGGCTTTTATCCTTTCCTTCGGGAAGCTGAGCAGTTAGCTGATTCTTGAGTTACCTTCGAGTGAGGTAAGTCCCTTAGGATTACTTAGTTGTGTTCCGTATATTAATTTTACCGTTTTGGTCGTGTTTGTTTGCTTTACCGTTATAATGGAAAAACCGGACTAGGACGACTTTATACCGTAATTGGCCCAAATTTATTATAACCGGGCGGTGACCACTTGTCCGGTTCATAATGGGGAAACTAGGAGGTGCTCTTGCGACCAGTCCAACAGTTGACAGAGGGATGCATTTGCTCTATTCCTGTTGGTGAAAGGGGAGAGAGGCAAGATCACTGCGATTCTCGTGTGACAACGTAAGTTGAATTAGTAAAGGGATTAACTTATTAAAAGATAATAATCGGTTGTGTGAGAGCATGCTATGTAATTTCCTTCTTATGTGTGTTTGTGCCTTTACTACCTTTTTGATATCTAGAATGTTAGCTAACGGTTTATATTAATGTTGTAGATGCCCTGCAGGTTAGAAACGTTATTGAGTGATCCGGATGGTGTGGTCATCCGGGGTTCCCGTAAATTATAGGACGGGATCGGGTTTATATTTATGTTATCGTTCTTTCAGTTTGTTGTTAAACTCGGTTGCGAGTCTTTTTCTTTTCCTTTTGTAAAACCTTTGGTTTTTATATAAGTTTTTATTTTCATTTATTTGTGTCTTTTCCAAGATCCGATGTTATTGTTGTTACTCTGAGGGTCGGGACCCATTGTGAGGTCATAACCCGGAACGCTTCAAGTTCCTAGAAATTGGGGTGTTACAATATGGTATTAGAGCTCTAGGTTTACAACAATGACACTCGAAATCTGCTAAAGGTCGAATAGATAAATAAACAGAACCCGCAAGGGGTCTACGTTTTTATAAAGGGGGTTTTGTTTTTGAACTTGTGGGTCTGGGATAGATGTATGGGCGACCACCACTACCTTTGTGGATCTCAGCAACTTAGTTTCTTTTATATTGGCCTTTATGTGCTTTTTGGATTTCTACAGTAGTTGATAATTTGGCCGTAAATATATCTATCTCTATCGTATATGCACATACTAGAGCTACATATGCAATAGGGTGAGGAAGGGGTCAACAACCTCTTCCACCTGTAGTCCGTGGACGAGGACGTGTAAGAAGACCTCCACTAGCTAGAGGTCGGGGTCAAGCCCTTGTTGTTGATCCGCCTGTCGCCGAGGCGTTCGCTGAAGAAGTTGTCGAGAGTGTTGTTCCCGAAGAAGGGAACGGGACCGTTGCTAGGATCAAAGCGCAAAGAGCATAGTCGACCGAGTCCGGTCGAGTTTCCATCGGAGTATTTGTATATCACGACTATGTGCAAAGAGTTGAGGAGGCTATCAGGTCTGGAGGACCTGCCCCAACACCACCAGTACCCGCGAGATCAGCAGAAGTTTCACAAAGAGTGACACAGGTAGTTGTTGCACCGCTAGAGTTGTTGAGGTTGCCAAAGTACCGGATGAGGCGAGAGAGTCGAAGCCCAATTGTTGGTTGAAGTCTTTCAACCAGTTGAAGGTTCCTTCTTTCAAGGAAAAGACAAGATTGGAGGTGGAGCTTTGGATAGGTCACGTGGATTCTACTAAGGAAACGATTCGTTATCCAGAGGATCGTTGAGTAGATATAGTACAGACGTTGCTGAGAGATTAGGCTTATCACTAGTGGAGGACCATCCGTAGAAAGGTCACGATTTATGAGCAGATGAAGACTATGATCAGAGATCGCTACTACCCCACAGCGATGAGGAGAGATCGACTACAAGATTTCCCTGAGGCTGGATTCGAGGATATCTCTATTGTTGAGATTGTCAGCAAGTTCCAGGAGGAGCTATCTTTGTTGGGTCCGTCTACACCACCCAAGTATCAGCATGTATAAATTTTCTCTCGGAGGTTGAGAGAGTCTACTCATTCTTATCTTGCTGGTTTCTATTGCGACTCATTGATGGACTATCAGGATAGAACATCTGGTTACAAGAGAGACCGACTGGGTCAAATGAGAACTTCTCAGGCAGGAGGTCCTGAGAAGAGACAGAGGACTGGACCAACTAGTGTTGGAGTTGGAGCATCTGGATTTGGGCATAGTCAGATGCCGGGACGCTTTGGTTTTCAACAGACTCTGTAGAGTTTTGACAGAGGACGATAATGTTATAACTACGGAGGTGTCGGACATATGAGAGCTGATTTTAAGGAGACTGAGTGACTTACTTTTCTTGTGGCAAGCCCGGAAACAGAGCCACATTTTGCCGTCAGGGCAAGGCGCCATCACAACAGGGTTCTTCACCTACTAGCGTTGTAGGAGGTGGGTAGAGACCACCTCAATATCAAGCTCAACAGCAGCAAAGAGTTCCTGGTTATACCGCCCCTCAAGGTTCCGCTCAGGGACAGGGGAGGGGTAGAGGATGAGTTGGTGGTACGATAGACACCAGAGATGCTTCAGCCAGAGTTAATGAGTTGAGGAGTGTAGTGGAGCCGACAACTCCAACGACCACAAGTACCATTGACCTTAATGGTTTTCCTATCAAAGTTCTTTTCGATACCGGTGCTACGCATTCTGTTATATCTGATGCATGTGTAGATATATTGGCCTTAGTTACCGTAGAGGGGAGACCTTTCTTTATAGGGTTACGCGATGAAGTTAAAAATAGATGCCGGTACACGAGAGGTTCGCGATTGCCCTATTAGATTGGGAGGTCGCGATTGGTGACCTGACTTCTTCGTCATGTACTTAGTACATGAAGAATTCATCCTGGGCTTGTATTGGATGGATCGACATCAGGATATTCTGGACATCGGCAAGAGGACAATGACGGTGACTACGGAGTCAAACCATGTAGATATTTTTTGAGGATAGGATCTCGGAAAGACCGGTACAATCACCAGCGCAGTCCGAGATGCGAGACTTATCGGTCAGGGTTGTGAGGCTTTTTGGTGATATGTCATGAAGGATAGTACGAGCGCATCATTGGAGGAGATTCCGGTAGCATGCGAGTTTACCGACGAATTCGGAGAGTCATCAAGTTTGCCTCCGCAGAGGAGTGTAGACTTTGACATTGAGCTAGAGCCCGGGACGAGACTGATCTCGAAGGCTCCTTACCGCATGGTGCCTATCGAGATGCTTGAGCTTAATAAACAACTCCAAGAGTTAGATGAGAAGGGCTTTATCCGCCCTAGTGTATCTCCTTGGGGTGCACCACTCTTCGTCTGAAAGAAAGACGGGTTGATGAGGTTATGTATCGACTACCGAGAGCTAAATAAGGTGTCAGTCAAGAATAAGTACCCATTGCCCCGTATCGACAATCTTTTGGACCAGTTGCACAAAGTTTCGGTGTTTTCACGAATAGATCTAAGATCCGGATATCACTAGGTGAGGGTGAGAGAGCAAGATATATCCAAGACAACATTTCAGACCAGATATGACCACTACGAGTTTGTAGTGATGCCATTTGGGCTCACGAATGTACCCTTCATTTCATGAAGCTGATGAACAGAATATTCATCGACTTCCTAGACTAGTTTGTGGTGTTCTTCATTGATGATATTCTGGTTTAATCTCGCAACAGAGAGGAGCATGTAGGACATTTAAGGATCATACTCCAAGTCCTACATGATAAAGAGCTTTACATTAAGCTATCTAAGTGAGAGTTTTGGATGTCTGAGGTGACCTTTCTTGGTCACATTGTTTCCGCCGAAGGGATCAAGGTAGATCCGGCGAAGTTTGAGTCTGTTGCATCCTGGCCGCCTTGTAGGAACGTTAAGGAGGTATGCAGCTTTTTAGGATTGGTTGGCTACTACCACAGATTTGTGGAGGGCTTCTCGGTTATCGCCCGACCACTTACTTCCTTGCTAAGGAAGTCTAAGAGATTCGTGTGGTCCGAGCCGTGCCTTCAGAGTTTTGAGGAGCTGAAGAGGAGGTTGACTTCCGCTCCTATCCTGGCGCAGCCGGAGGGTGTTGAGGATTTTGTGGTTTACCGCGATGCATCCAAGCTAGGCTTGAGATGTGTTTTGATGTAAGGTAGTAAGGTGATAGCATACACATCGATACAATTAAAGACGTATGAGGAGAATTACCCTACCCACGATCTCGAGTTAGCTATTGTTGTTCACGCTTTAAATGTGATGTAATAGCTAGGATTTCCGAATTCTAACTAATGTTGATTAACTTAATAATTGATAGTGTTTGACACATAACTCGTGAATATTTCATAAGTGATGAGTATAAGTCTCATCGTTATGTTCCTAGAGTAGTTTTGGATTTATGGGGAATTTTTCACTTTTTCCCCTAGGTAATTATTTTTACCCTCCGGTGTTATTTGGAGCATTTGGGAGCTCCAATTAATAAAAATGCAGTTGAGTGAAATGATCAGGACATCAAACATGTCCTAGATATGAAATAACATGGAAAGACAAAACGACCAAAAGAGTCGCTATTTCATTTCTTAACGGCTAAGAAAGACGGCTTAAGAATACACATTTTCCGAGGAAGTTGTGGAATAATTATTCTCACAAAATTCCAGATTTATTATTCCATTTTCGAGAAGTTTGGAGAAGGGGGTTCAACCCGACTTTGGATCGGTTAAAGGGTAATTATCGACTTCTCTAAAGGATAATTATCCTCTTCGCTATAAATAGCGGAAAATCGTTTATTAATTCATTTCCTTTCACATTTCCTTGTAAAAGCTCTGATTTCTCCCAACCTTCAGACTCATATCTACTCTCCATTTCTAATCCGATTTAAAATTCCGTTTGAGTTTCTGGATTCCTCTCTTCATTCTCTTCATATCGGTATTGAGTTTCTGCATTTCCGAGCATATGAAGATCTGGTCGAGCATATATCACCAGGACGGTTCCGTCGCTCAGATTCCAGTGAATTTGATGTAGTCCATGCGTAGCCTGCATCGTTTTGATTCCGAATCTTCTTTCACATCGTCAATCGGGTTAGTAACGAATAAGTTATGAATTTATTCGTTTTCTGTACTACAATTTTGCCTAAATTGACCTTAGACTTGTCAAAATGGATAATTGGAAATTCCATTATGGTCGTTATATTTTTCTAGTGTTGAGTCCGAGTAGGAGTTTGTGATGGGATTGAGTCCGAGCTGGAGTCTTGATGCTATCTAGGTTGTAGTTGACAGACTGACGAAGACGGCACGGTTTATTCTTATCAGGGAAACGTGACCAATGAGTAGATTAGGTGAGGAGTTCACTAGACAGATAGTGAGACTCCATGGTGTGCCAAGGACGATAATCTCATATCGAGATGGACGATTTACCTCGAGATTCTGGCAACATATTTAGACTACCCTGGGGACCAGTTTGCACTTCACGACTGCGTTTCATCCTCAAACAGATGGCCAGTCAGAGAGGACCATTAAGATGCTAGAGGACATGTTGCGAGTTTGTGTGTTGGACTGGGGACAAGGATCGTCAGATCACTTCCCATTGGTTGAGTTCTCATACAACAAAAGCTGGCATGCATCGAATGGATGACCCCATATGAGGCACTGTTGATACCATGTATTATAGTCTATATTTTGGGATTGGTTAGAACGTTTTATCTTCATAAATCTGCAAGTGTGGATGTGTATTCTTGATAATTATGTTGTTTTGTTTTGCCTTTGCAAGAATCGAGGTCTATACCTAGTTTTCTTGTGATTGTAGGGAATATAATACATTTTGGAGCGGTATGGAGCTAAGGGATCTAAGGAGTCATTGGAGCTACATTATGGAACATTGAGAAGCTACAAGAAAGGCTTAGGAACCATGAAAGTTGGACAAAAGTTTGATTTTGGACGAGATTAGAGATTTACATGTAGCTGAGGATCACCTCGGATGGCTACAGTACCATCGCTGCCGTGGTGATCCCGCTGAGCTAGATCGAGACGCGCGGCCCATAGCCCATAAGATCTTTTTTTTGGTCATGTAATCTTTTATTTGAGGAAAGTGATTTTCCTATATATAGGGATGTGTTTTCTGGATGTAAAGCATGTGAAAAAGATCATAGAAGTCTAGTTTTTGGAGAGTTTTGGAAGATTGAAGGAAGGAAGATAGTGTGAAGGTGAAGGCTTTCACGGAAGTTGTAAGGTTTTCTTAGATTCCTTGTTTGTTGTCTTTTGGTTTGTGATTGAGGAACACGGTTTGCTGTTTGTTTGATTAGTGATTATTGAGACCTTTGTGTTAAGTTTTTCTTGTTTGGATATTGCTTCGTTCCTTATATATTTGATTATTGATATCATGATGATTATTGGCTAAATTCTTGTGCGATTCTAGGGTGATTGGCTTAAGGTTATGGGAAAGACTATGAAAGAATGATCCTTTACCTTAGTCGATCCTGAAAGCTCGAGCTGTACCTTAACCGAACCTCACCTCTGTCGGTTCGTAGAACATCTCGACCGAGATGGAACATGAACTGAACGATGTGATTCCTTTCCTGATCCATATCTGAGTTGAGGTTTCAGTTTGTCAAATCCTATCCTTGTTATACCTTTCCTAGTCCATACACAACCCTAGGATGAGACTTACCCGGTGATTCCTTTGCTTGTATACCCAAGATCATAAGTGTTAGGTAATAAAGGTTTATCCTTTATTGGGGTTTGAGTGTGCCTTCATCCTACCCTTGTGACTTAACCCGAGACTTACCCGGTAAATGTTAGTTCTATTCCCTTAGGTGGTGTGTTGGTTTGAGATTATAGTTCATTTCCTTAGTTCCTTGAGACTTACCCGGTTAGAGGATCTTTGGTTTGGGATAGTGAGTAGTGAGACTTACCCGGTGATTTATTCCCACCTTAGTAATACCTTCGTTTTGCGAACCTCAGCTTTGTCTACGTTATGCTTTGAGATCTTGAGTCAGAACCACAACTGGATGCTTTGACCTCTAGAATCTGCATTCCCTTTAACTGATTATTACATCATCTTTTTCATCTTTGTCTTATTGCTTGCTTGTGATTGACAACCTAATATATCGTGCTTTGTTTCACCATAGTCCATGTGTTCGACCCTAGAGTATTTATTATTATTACAATTGATCCGTACACTGCGGGTTCGTATTTTGTTTCAGACTTATATTTTAGGTTATAAATTTAAAGTTATTTCGTTCACCATGTACACACGTCTGAGAGCGAACATCTGTATGGACGGAGATGTCGTACACCGTTATGTTGTGATGATCCTAACAATGTTAGTGGTATAGCGCTTGAGAAAATTCAAGATGATATTGCACGAGTAGCGCTGATTAGAGAGAGGATGATGGTTGCAGAGAGTCGCCAAAATTCGTATTTTAAAAAGAGGCACCGACCTCTAGAGTTCAGGGTTGAAAGTCATGTATGGCTGAAAGTTTCACCGACGTGTGGAGTTATACGATTTGGCATAAAGGAAAAGTTGAGTCCCCGATATGTCGGTTAATAGCATGTATTATAGTCTATGTTTTGGGATTGGTTTGGACGTTTTTGTAAAGCCCCGTTTTTAGCCTTCACCGCCCCCACGGTGAAGGGGAGCCACAGGCGCGGCTCAGTCTCCCTGCCGTGGTCGCGGCATGGCCCAGCCCGTCTACATGCTGTTTTATCTTCATCTTCTCCTATCTTATTCCATCCATGGGCTTTTGGCCCGTCTTCCTTCTATCCTCCTAACCCTGGACGTCCTTTCCTTCTATCTTTCCAGCCGCCTCTTTATATTCTCATCTTTCATCCTTTTTCCCATTTTCCATATACGTTTCTTCGAACCCTTGAGAGCTGCAGCCGTCACCTAGCTTCATGCGACCTTGTTGAACGTGTAAGTTCATCTCTTCTGTTTCTTAATCATGTTCATATGTTGTTGATGCATGCCTTTCTCTTCTATTTCGCCTTTTCCCTTCGTTCTTCCTTTTCTTCTTCTCCAAGGGTGAAGATCGAGTCTTGATCCTTCTTGTTGGTTCTATTGTTGACGAGTTAATGATCACAGGCTCCCTTGGTCGAATGTTGATAAGTTGAAGCAAAGGATCGAGCTTTGGATCCCTTGTTGGGAAGTTTCTGTCGAGAGAACCCTCGACAGTGCCTTCTGTCCCGCAGCCGTCCCCGTGCCTCTGCAGTGCCGCCCTACGGCCGTCTGCCCCTGCCCCTCTGTCTGACCGCCCCCGCGGTTCTTCTGCAGTAACTCCCGTCTTTGGTGAGTTGCTTCCTTCCTTGCTTCCTTGACCCTTTACTTATGTTTGATCATGCTATTACATCTTTGACCTCTGTTGTTGATGACGTTCCTTGAGAAACTTGAGACTAGGATTCCTTATCCTATCATGTTGAGATCTTTAGCGATTATTGAGACTAGAAGTAGGGAACTTCTAGCACGCTGAAGTAGATCTATTAGAGATCATTGAGACTAGAAGCATGTAGGCTTCTAGTAGTGGTTCCGTTTTTGATTCCCGAACCCATAGAATCCGCTTTTCTCTCTCTTTGATCACATATCTCGTGTTTGTTTTGCTTGTTTGTGTTGCTAGCTTAGTTATTCGTTCGATTTGTTAATCTTGCATGATTTGTGATCCTTGCTTGATCACCACAAAACTAATCCAAAAACATTGTGATTTTCTTTTGTTTATTCCTTTCTCTTTTCTTAGACTAGATTTACACTATCCTTAGTCACTTATTTGATTCGATTTCACCTTAGTCTTTGTGTTCGACATCGGAATACTATCCTTACTACAAAACGACCCATACACTTTGGGTTCGCTAGGAGTTAGGAAAAATATATCGAGTTATAAATTTAATACTTTTGCGTGCTACATTCTTAGCGTAACACCCGTACATCTATCCCAGTCCGACAAGTTTAAAACAAAAAACCCTTTTTAAAACGTAGACCCCTTGCGGGTTCTGTTTATTTATCTATTCAACCTTTAAAAGATTGCGACTGCCATTGCTGGCAACCTAGAGCTTTGATAACACCCCAAGTTTTGGAAACTCGAAGCGTTATGGGCTTGGACCTCGCAATGGGTCCCGACCCTCAGAGTAGCAACAGTAACATCAGATCTTACAACAAGGCACAAATAATGAAAACCAACTGTTATAAAAACCAAAGGAACAACAAAGGGAAGTGTCAAAGACTCGCAACCGAGTTCAAAACAAAAGGAAAGAACAACAACTGAAATATAAACCCAATCCCGTCCTATAATGTATGGGAACCCCGACTGACCACACCATCTGGATCACTCAGCAACATCTCTAACCTACGGGTGGAGCTGATACACCCCGGGACGTCCGGATTGGGTCTAAAAACCCGGCCCGGCCGGACATTCGGGCCGGATTCGGACAAACTAAAAAGCCCGGTCAGGCTCCTTATCCGGCCCGGGTTATTAAAAAAATTAAAAAATAAAGTATATATATACTTCTTAGAAAAGACCAAAAAGAAACCTTAAGTTATCTTCAGCCTTCGACAAGTCAACTCGCCTCTTTACACTCCTCTCTTCAACCTCACTGTCGTCGCCGAGTGCCTATTCACTCTTAAGTCTTCAACCTCGTCGAAGGGAGTCTTCAACCTTCCTTCCCAGCCTCGCCGACTTGCCTCTTCAACCTCTCCGACTCATTTATTCTACCTTCCTTCCCACTTTCTCCTTTCTCACTCGAGTGACTCAACCTTGCCGTCATTCAAGAATCAGAAGGCAAGGGTCTTTGTGTCTCACTTCAGTCACTTGCTTCTCTGGGCGTCTCTTGCTTCTCGGCGTCTCACTTTAGTCACTTTCTTCTTGAATCTCGACCAGAGTTTCGACCATTCTTTAGTTCTCTCGCCAGATTCGATAAGGTGTATGATCTCGCTAGATTCGGGTACACACCGGGCAGGCCATCCCGGGCATCCGGAGGGGTACGGTTATGAGTAGAAGCCCGGATCCCAGGTTTAGCCCGGATCCAGCCCAACTATCTCGACAAAAAAAATAAGAAAAGTCCGGTCCGGATCCGGCCCGAACCCGGATAGAATCAACTCTACCCGCGGGACATCTACAACATCGGTATAAACCGTTAGCTAACATTCTAGATATCAGAAAGACAGTAAAGGCACAAACACACATAAGAAGCTAAATACATAGCATGCTCTCACAAAACCGGTTACAATAAGTTATCCATTACTAATTCAACTTCTTTTGTCACACGAGAATCTTCCGAAACTCGCCTCCTCTTGCCAATAGGAATATATCAGTACTATCCGTTACCTATGGGTCTGGGTTGCAAGAGAACCTCCTAGGCTCATGTAGAACTAGACAAGTGGTCACCGACCGGTTATCATACACTTGGGTCAATTACAGTTATAAAGGTCAATCATAGTCCGCTTATCCGTTATAACGATAAAAAAAACACAAACACCACCAAAACGGTCAAACCAATATACGGAACGCATCTAAGTAAGTCCAAGGGACTTACCTCACTCGATGGTAAACTCAAAAATCCGCTACCGCTCAATTTCCCGAAGGAAAGGATAGATGCCTCCTCAGACAAGGCATCGGAAATCAGAAATTGAATGAATACTAGAAGTCTACACACTTCTAGTCTGAATGATCTATAATAGATCTATTGCAGCATGCTAGAATGTAACACCCCAAATTTTACAACTTAGGGAGTTACTGGTTAGGACCGCACAGTGGGTCCCGACCTTAGTTTGACAACAACTTAACATGATCTTACAACAAGGCACAGATAAGGAAAAACTAAAAATCATAAAATAGTCTTTATCAATGCATGAATGTGACCAGATCAACTACAGCCGGAAAAGTAATCTATCAAAGTACGAAAGGAAACGATGTTCAACTGAAAAACCCACAAATGCAAAAACTGCAAAACGTCCTAAAGTACGACACCCCGGCTGACCACTACCATCTGGATCACTCGGCATCTGCTCTAACCTGTGTCAAGTCTAAACAACATATCAACAGTTAGCTAACTATCCAAATATAAGCAAAATGATAACAGCACAAACACAAGCAGAAATAGAAATAAACAAACATCATGCTGGCACTCAACCAATTATTATGTGTTATTTAAGTGATTCACATTATTCAATTTGAGTTGTGGCACGAGAACTATTATTAGTTCTCGCCTCCGTTCCTTATCCAACTGGTGTAGGTCTAGCTGACTTCCTTTGGTAGCATCACTACAAACCATGTGTGGACTAGTCCCGAAGGAAACCCCCAGCGCCCTGCGAGCTACTGAGCGGAATGCCACCGCCCGTTACTCTTAGGCCAAAAATACAGGTCGGTAATCATATATCACAACCTATCTTTCTAACATGTCAATCACACACCACCATCATCATTTATACTCATATTTAGTAGTCAGCTAAGTAAGCCCAAAGGACTTACCTGTTATAACGCTCGACTCTTTAATAATCACTCGCTTTGTAAACTGTACCCACTCAGTTGCCTGTCAAAGGCGATAAGTGTGTTAGCACACTTTCACGTAGATAGAAGTCTAAAACTTCTAAGATCAAAAAGTATTAGGACGTACTAGTTACAGTATTAGTTTTAGGGTAAAATGACCATTTTACCCTTGGTTCCGATTTTCTCGAAGACCCTAAAATTCATGTCCAAACTCCTATGTGAAGTTCTAAAATATATCCTAACTCTTAGAATTTTATTAGGTGCGAAACTGACATTTTTCCTATGTTTCTATTTTCCGGAAGAACCGAAAAAGGTTTAACTTCGGCTCTAAATATAAAATTCTTAACAGCTTATAAAATTTCCGAATTAAATATCTAGATCATCTATGAGGTTCCATCTAGCCTTAGAAGAAAGAATTTCTCCAAACTGTTCAGCCGAAGTCTTTATAATAATTCCCAAAGTCGGTTCCTCACTCTACTTTCTTATACTTAGTCAAATTTTTAAGTTTAATAAAACTGCTCAACTACCTAACTTCGGGAGCTCGTAACTTTCAATCCGACCGTTCATTTCTCTCCAAATTTTAATATGCTAAACTACATATATCCGTCTACAACATATCCAAAATTCAACGGTGGATCTTTACTCAAACGTTTTATAATTGATCGACAAGATGGCTGTTCGGAGCCTACGAGCTGAAGGAAATTAAAATGAATTACAGCAGTCTTTTGGCTTATCATTTCATGTGAAATTCCAGCAGCTACTTAACACTTATTTTATCTAAGCTGAAGGCCAAACAACATTAGCTTAAATACATTCTGACACAATATAGCTAGAGACATTACAATCTAGTTGTAAAGGGAGCAACAACCAACATACAGAAATATTTACTCGCTGCAGTAGGTTGGCTCTGCGTTCTTTGATTTCTGACTCGCAGCCTCACAATGGATTACGTTGCTGAAGCGAAACAAAAGAAGGGAGATCACTACTCCGATTGGTTAAGAGTGGGGAAAGGAGAGTAGAGAAAGACCTACCGGAATTGTCGATTGCAGAAGGGTGAAGCTGCTACGGCAGTGTTGAAATCTGCAGCAGATCGAAGCCCAGTGGTATGATCAAGGCGTGCAGCAGGTCGAAGGGCAGCCGATCTGGACGTAGTGCAGAAGAAAGGAACGTGCTTGCTGTTGAGAATCGTAGACAGAAGAGATGGAAACCAACGGATGTGGCTGTGGGCAAGAAAGGGAGGCGTGTTTCTGCAGAGAAATCCGGATGCAAAAGCGAAGGAATGTGAGCCACGCAGAAGGAAGGTGAGCAGCTGTATCCCTTGATTTTAGGGAACGGTTAAGGTAAGAAGATCTGCTCTAATTAATTATGTATAAGTGCTGAACGGTTTATTTCCTACAGCTTGTTGGGCTTCTCTCTTCACATCCGAATGGCTGGAGTAACGGGCTGGAGTTGGCGCTGCTGCTGGGCCGGAACGGACAAGGAAGCGGGCTGGAGCAGCTGAAGGCTGGCGCTGGACAAGGCAGCAGTGGCTGCTTCTGGGCTGGACGCGTGAAGCAGCTGGGCGGCTGGGCTGAACGTGTTGCTGGCACTGGGCTGTCAACAGCCTGTCTGGGCTTGTCACAGACTCGTCACAGCCTTGTCTGGCCTTGTCACAGACTCGTCACAGCCTTGTCTGGCCTTGTCACAGCTTCGTCACGGCCTTGTCTGGCCTTGTCACAGCTTTGTCACAGACTTGTCTGGACCTTGTCACAGCTTCGTCACAGACTTGTCCGGACCTTGTCATATTCTAAAATAGGGCTAAACTTATTATTTTATGTGAAGGTAAGCTACCTAAAATGATAAATTTTATAAAGATCCTATCATTTTATGTGAAGGGGAAGCTACATAAAATGATAAACTTTTAAAGGATTCCATCATTTTATGTGAAGGAAATCTACATAAAATGATAAATTTTATAATAATGTGTCTAACTAAGTAAACGGATATGGATCAACTGATCGAGATCAATTTTATAACGGAAATAGACGGAATAAAAATTCCGGATTTTACATCAGTACCCCCTTAAATTATGTTTCGTCCCGAAACTTGGAATAAGATACCTACCCCATACATTTCCCCTCGAGAAATATATTCTAGCAAGCAACTACTCACGTCATCAAGCACATAGACATAAACAATTATGTAAACATATAATCACAGAAGTCATATAAGGTCTCGTCTTAGTACTAACCCGTCGGTACTGAGGTAGCGGCTAACTCCGCAAAGAACTCAGGGTAGTTACGTCTAATGCTCTCCTCTGTCTCCTAGGTAGCCTCATCAACTCCTCGTCTAGACCACTGAATCCTCAACATCGGTATCTCCTTAGAACGCAAGCGCCTAATGCTACGCTCTAGGACGGCTACTGGATACTCCACAAAAGTGTGGTCTGGCTCAACTATCAAATCCTCATGACTGATGATGTGTCTAGGGTCCGGTATGTACTCTCGCAGCTGAGATACATGAAAAACTAGGTGTACTCCCTCTAATCTCGGTGGCAGTGCTAGTCGGTAGGCAACTTCTCCGACTCTCTCTACGATCTCAAATGGGCCGACGTATCGGGAACTCAGTTTCCCCTTAATGCCGAAACGTCTAACTCCTCTCGTAGGTGACACTCTCAACCACACCTGTGTACCTACTCTAAACTCCAAAGGTCGACGCCTTTTATCGACGTAGGACTTCTGACGACTCTGAGCTGCTAACATCCTCTCCCGGACTAAGGCAATCCGGGCGATGTCGTCCTGTATCTGATCTGTTACTACTCTATCAGCTTTGCTAGGCTCATCCCAACATAGCGGTGTACGACATCTCCGCCCGTACAAAGCCTCATAAGGTGCCATCCCAATAGACGCATGCCAGCTGTTATTATATGAAAACTCTACTAGTGGGAGGTGATCTGGCCATACCTGTCCCCAATCTAGCACACATGCCCTCAACATGTCCTCTAGGGTCTGGATGGTCCTCTCGGACTGACCGTCTGTTTGCGGGTGGTAGGCAGTGGTAAAGTGAAGGCTCGTCCCCAGAGCAGTTGTACCTGCTGCCAAAACCTCGAGGTAAAACGTCCCTCCCTGTCGGAGACGATAGTCCTCGGTACTCCATGGAGTCTCACTATGTGCCTGGTGAACTCCTCTGCTAGACGACTTACCGGCCACGTTTCCTTAATCGGAATGAAACGTGCGGTCTTCGTCAAACGATCTACCACTACCCAGATGGCATCAAGACCTCTGCTGAGCCTCAATCCAGTAACAAAATCCATAGAAATGTCTTCCCACTTCCAATGTGGTACTGGAAGTGGGTGTAGCTCTCCTCCGGATCTACGATGCTCAATCTTGACCTGCTGACAGGTCGCACACTGGGCTACATATCGGGCCACATCAGGCTTCAAACTACCCCACCAGAAGGAACGTCTTACGTCCTTATACATCTTACTCGCTCCTGGATGTACGGAGTAAGGGGTAGCATGAGCCTCACCTAGTATCCTCTGTCTCAGCTCACTGTCTGATGGCACACAGACACGGTCCTGTCGTCTCATCACTCCATCGGCACCGATAGTTAACTGAGGTGCCTCATCTCGTGACATCCGGTCTCGGATCCGGGTCAAAGTCGGACAGGTCTCCTGCTTCTGTCGGATCTCACCCAACAGGTCAGGAAGTAACTCTAAGGTGGCTAACTGATGAGCTGTATCGGGGAATTGAACCTCTACTTCCAACCAATCTAAGTCCCTCTGTAACTGTGGCTGTACCGTCAACCGAGCTATCGCCTTCTCCCGAGGCGTCTTCCGACTCAAAGCGTCAGCAACTACATTCGCCTTTCCGGGGTGGTAAAGTATCTCAAGGTCGAAATCCTTGATCAACTCTAGCCACCGCCTCTGGCGGTTATTCAACTTCCGCTGAGTGAATATGTACTTCAGACTCTTATGGTCTGTGAAGATCTGACAGGTCGCTCCATAGAGATAATGACGCCAGATCTTAAGAGCATGTACTACAGCAGCTAACTCTAGGTCGTGAGTGGGGTAGTTCTCTTCATACGTCTTCAGCTGTCGAGACGCATATGCTATCACCTTACCCCTCTGCATCAAGACACACCCTAAGCCCAGCCTGGATGCGTCACTGTACACTACAAAGTCCTCTGTACCCTCAGGTTGTGCTAAGATCGGAGCAGACGTCAATCTCCTCTTCAGCTCCTCAAAATTCTGCTGACACGGCTCGGACCAGACGAACCGAGTAGTCTTCCTTAGAAGAGAAGTAAGTGGTCGGGCGATCAGAGAAAACCCTTTCACAAACCGACGGTAATAACCTGCCAATCCAAGGAAGCTGCGAACCTCCTTAACATTCTTCGGAGGTTGCCAAGAGGACACTGACTCAATCTTCGCTGGGTCGACCTTAATCCCCTCAGCAGTCACTACATGGCCTAGGAACGCCACCTCTGACATCCAGAACTCACACTTGGATAGTTTAGCATATAGCTGACTATCCTGTAGAATCTGCAACACTGTCCTCAAGTGTCCGGCATGCTCCTCTCGACTTCTAGAGTAAACTAGAATTTCGTCAATAAAGACCACTACAAACTGGTCTAGGAAGTCGATGAAAATCCCATTCATTAACTCCATAAATACTGCTGGCGCATTAGTGAGCCCGAATGGCATCACTACAACCTCATAGTGACCATACCTAGTCCGGAATGCCGTCTTAGGTATGTCCTGATCTCTCATCCTCAGCTGGTGATAACCCGATCTCAAATCTATCCTCGAGAACACTGACGCCCCATGTAGCTCGTCCAGCAGATCATCTATGCGAGGCAGTGGGTACTTATTCTTGATGGTGACCTTGTTCAACTTCCTGTAGTCGATACACAGCCTCATCGATCCATCCTTCTTCCTCACAAATAACACTGGTGCGCCCCAGGGAGAAACACTAGGGTGTATGAAGCCCTTCTCTGCTGACTCCTCTAACTGCTTCTTCAACTCAAGTAGCTCTATTTGTGTGGAATGCTAAGTAACCTCTATCTGGTCTGACGTAGGATCTGGTTAAAATTATCTACTTCTTCTTACTCCTCTCGTGCTTCTAATACGACTTCATATGTACTAACTATGATTTGTACCCTTCCTTAGCCTGTAAGTGAACAACTACTCGCAACCATTCTCTTATACCATTAATGATATAAGGGGTCATTTTTGACCGTCAATTCTTCCTTTACCATTTTAATTAGATTTACTGACTTGACTTATTCGGTGTTACTTGTACTTGTATCGATTTGACTTTACAATTGTTGTATTTGATCTCTTTAAGGACTTCTCCACATGTCGATAAAATTCATTTGTAACCATGTGGTCATTCTTCTTATATGCCAACACGTCACTACTAATTAACCCTCACATGTAAAGGCTCCGTTGTTACCATTTAGTCTATAGTTGACCTTCTACAATATCATAGACTTACCTTTCTTCTATCTCTTTGCAGTTTGATTTACTTGTTGGAATCTACCTCCTCCAGTTTCTACGTTTATACTCCTTTAGCTTCTTCCATAATCTACACTTCCATTTCTCACTATAAGGCCACTATACTCTTTCCTAGTTTAGCTGCATCATTCATCTGTCGTCAATGGACTCGTCAGATTTTCCATGATAGCTCGTAATTACATCTTCGCGATTCCTTTTACCTCGGTCATCAGCTGCTTGCGAGGTTCCGGTGTGAATTGTTGGTGTTGGTAACTTAAGTCCCTTTGAGAGAGGGAAGTTATTACGGCCCTTGGGTATGCCACGATCATTTTCACACACTCTTGTTCCTGAGTTGGTGCTAGATTATAATGTTGCCTTTATAGTGATCCTTTGACTCCGCTTTCAAGATTCTATCATTTGGATACTTGTGTCAAAATCTTTCTTGTAACTCACTTGCCTTATAGAAAGTCACTATGCCTCCATGGTTATGAAATCTACCCTCCACTTTCTGGCTAATCCATAAGCTTCAGTTGTGCGGCTCTTTAAGTCCTCATAGTTGGTTTGACGACATCTCTCTTCGTAACTCTTAGGTTATCAGTGTCTAGGTGGACCCGCTTGATTAGGATGCCGACTTAATTTGCCAATAGTGGCCATATTCCGCCCTGCTTCTAACAACAATCTTCATATTTTGGTCTGTCGGTAAGCTTAAATTTAATATTTCTTGTTTGGATTGGTTCTAAACCTTACTTTGACTTTCATTACTATGATGGTTTTTTTTTGACGGTATCTACGTGATTCGTATCGTCATTTTACACCACACTTGAAAGAACCTCTGTGATGTCGCTCCAAATCTGCATCATTGTCGACCATCCAATGCTTTTCCGGAACTACTCTCATGTATAATCTTCATTTGATCCTATTAAGTTAACTCGGGATCCCCTTCATGCCATGGTCGTTGGTGTTGTCCTTCAGCCTTCACTTTTCCATCTCGACGTTCCTCAACCAATCGGAGGAGTTGTCTGCCATTCGCCTACCCTAATGCACATAAGATGTGCATACTAATCCTCACGTTGACACCCTCCAAAATCTACTTAGATGTGCCAACGGAGTGAGAAACTCATTAATCTCTATTAAGGACATAATATATTATTATGCTACTAACCTTGGACATATGTTATCTATTGTACATATCTTTATAAGCAGCTACTACATCAATATAACATTTCTAAATGTACTAAGCTGCCGAGATCCGCAGAGGTAGTGGTGGTCATCCGTACTTTCTATCCCAACCCGACTCTGTATGCATTTTAAAACCAAAAATTTTCTTTGGAAAACTCAGACCCTTTTCGGGTTCTGTTTATTTACTTATATGACCTTTTTAGAAGATTCAAGTGCCATTGTTGCCAACCTAGAGCTCTGATACCATGTTGTAACACCCCAAATTTTACAACTTAGGGAGTTACTGGTTAGGACCGCACAGTGGGTCCCGACCTTAGTTTGACAACAACTTAACATGATCTTACAACAAGGCACAGATAAGGAAAAACTAAAAATCATAAAATAGTCTTTATCAATGCATGAATGTGACCAGATCAACTACAGCCGGAAAAGTAATCTATCAAAGTACGAAAGGAAACGATGTTCAACTGAAAAACCCACAAATGCAAAAACTGCAAAACGTCCTAAAGTACGACACCCCGGCTGACCACTACCATCTGGATCACTCGGCATCTGCTCTAACCTGTGTCAAGTCTAAACAACATATCAACAGTTAGCTAACTATCCAAATATAAGCAAAATGATAACAGCACAAACACAAGCAGAAATAGAATTAAACAAACATCATGCTGGCACTCAACCAATTATTATGTGTTATTTAAGTGATTCACATTATTCAATTTGAGTTGTGGCACGAGAACTATTATTAGTTCTCGCCTCCGTTCCTTATCCAACTGGTGTAGGTCTAGCTGACTTCCTTTGGTAGCATCACTACAAACCATGTGTGGACTAGTCCCGAAGGAAACCCCCAGCGCCCTGCGAGCTACTGAGCGGAATGCCACCGCCCGTTACTCTTAGGCCAAAAATACAGGTCGGTAATCATATATCACAACCTATCTTTCTAACATGTCAATCACACACCACCATCATCATTTATACTCATATTTAGTAGTCAGCTAAGTAAGCCCAAAGGACTTACCTGTTATAACGCTCGACTCTTTAATAATCACTCGCTTTGTAAACTGTACCCACTCAGTTGCCTGTCAAAGGCGATAAGTGTGTTAGCACACTTTCACGTAGATAGAAGTCTAAAACTTCTAAGATCAAAAAGTATTAGGACGTACTAGTTACAGTATTAGTTTTAGGGTAAAATGACCATTTTACCCTTGGTTCCGATTTTCTCGAAGACCCTAAAATTCATGTCCAAACTCCTATGTGAAGTTCTAAAATATATCCTAACTCTTAGAATTTTATTAGGTGCGAAACTGACATTTTTCCTATGTTTCTATTTTCCGGAAGAACCGAAAAAGGTTTAACTTCGGCTCTAAATATAAAATTCTTAACAGCTTATAAAATTTCCGAATTAAATATCTAGATCATCTATGAGGTTCCATCTAGCCTTAGAAGAAAGAATTTCTCCAAACTGTTCAGCCGAAGTCTTTATAATAATTCCCAAAGTCGGTTCCTCACTCTACTTTCTTATACTTAGTCAAATTTTTAAGTTTAATAAAACTGCTCAACTACCTAACTTCGGGAGCTCGTAACTTTCAATCCGACCGTTCATTTCTCTCCAAATTTTAATATGCTAAACTACATATATCCGTCTACAACATATCCAAAATTCAACGGTGGATCTTTACTCAAACGTTTTATAATTGATCGACAAGATGGCTGTTCGGAGCCTACGAGCTGAAGGAAATTAAAATGAATTACAGCAGTCTTTTGGCTTATCATTTCATGTGAAATTCCAGCAGCTACTTAACACTTATTTTATCTAAGCTGAAGGCCAAACAACATTAGCTTAAATACATTCTGACACAATATAGCTAGAGACATTACAATCTAGTTGTAAAGGGAGCAACAACCAACATACAGAAATATTTACTCGCTGCAGTAGGTTGGCTCTGCGTTCTTTGATTTCTGACTCGCAGCCTCACAATGGATTACGTTGCTGAAGCGAAACAAAAGAAGGGAGATCACTACTCCGATTGGTTAAGAGTGGGGAAAGGAGAGTAGAGAAAGACCTACCGGAATTGTCGATTGCAGAAGGGTGAAGCTGCTACGGCAGTGTTGAAATCTGCAGCAGATCGAAGCCCAGTGGTATGATCAAGGCGTGCAGCAGGTCGAAGGGCAGCCGATCTGGACGTAGTGCAGAAGAAAGGAACGTGCTTGCTGTTGAGAATCGTAGACAGAAGAGATGGAAACCAACGGATGTGGCTGTGGGCAAGAAAGGGAGGCGTGTTTCTGCAGAGAAATCCGGATGCAAAAGCGAAGGAATGTGAGCCACGCAGAAGGAAGGTGAGCAGCTGTATCCCTTGATTTTAGGGAACGGTTAAGGTAAGAAGATCTGCTCTAATTAATTATGTATAAGTGCTGAACGGTTTATTTCCTACAGCTTGTTGGGCTTCTCTCTTCACATCCGAATGGCTGGAGTAACGGGCTGGAGTTGGCGCTGCTGCTGGGCCGGAACGGACAAGGAAGCGGGCTGGAGCAGGTGAAGGCTGGCGCTGGACAAGGCAGCAGTGGCTGCTTCTGGGCTGGACGCGTGAAGCAGCTGGGCGGCTGGGCTGAACGTGTTGCTGGCGCTGGGCTGTCAACAGCCTGTCTGGGCTTGTCACAGACTCGTCACAGCCTTGTCTGGCCTTGTCACAGCTTCGTCACGGCCTTGTCTGGCCTTGTCACAGCTTTGTCACAGACTTGTCTGGACCTTGTCACAGCTTCGTCACAGACTTGTCCGGACCTTGTCATATTCTAAAATAGGGCTAAACTTATTATTTTATGTGAAGGTAAGCTACCTAAAATGATAAATTTTATAAAGATCCTATCATTTTATGTGAAGGGGAAGCTACATAAAATGATAAACTTTTAAAGGATTCCATCATTTTATGTGAAGGAAATCTACATAAAATGATAAATTTTATAATAATGTGTCTAACTAAGTAAACGGATATGGATCAACTGATCGAGATCAATTTTATAACGGAAATAGACGGAATAAAAATTCCGGATTTTACATAGAAGTTCCCTACATCCAGTCTCAATGATTAGAAACTGATCTCAACATGCTAGGATAAGGATTCCTAGTCTCAAGGTTCACAAGGAACGTCATCAACAACATAACTCAAGGTGTAACCAACTCATGGGGATCGATCAAGCTAGCCATTAACCGGCATTTACACTAATCATCTAGGCCCAGCTTAGCTCGCATTATCTAGCATAAGGAAAGGGCAAAGGAAGTAAGGAAGAAAGCAACTCACCAAGAACGGGAGTTACTACAAAAGAACCGCGGAGCATCCTGACAAAGGCGCAGGGGCGGCAGAACGTGCAGCCGCAGGGGCGGCGATGTGCAGGCGCGGGGGTGGCCGCGTGACAAAACTACGTCTTCTCCTTTCGACAACAATCACGCGGCAAGGGAACAAGGCTCGATTCTTCGATCCACACACGTCAAAACTCAACCACGGAATCCTGAGAATATATCCCCGTCCCCATCAGGGAATGCCCGTCCCCGTTTAATTTTTCACATTTTAATGTTTTATGAGTTTTCCTCGCAAAATTTCTTTTCTTTGTCGGCTATTCGTTCCCATCAGGGAAGTCCCTGTCCCCATATTTTTCATGACCCACAACTATCATGTGACCATATTTTGCCCGCAAAATGTACTTTGTAAAATGGGTTTGATTTTTCATAAATAAATTCTAACCGTATCAAAGTGATTTAATTATCACGTCACCACATTATATGCATGACGAATCAAAATTTCATAAATAACTTCTAACTTTACCAAAGTGATTGGTAGGTGGCACATGAATGTATAAGATATTTAATCATTAAATACACTCATCGGGAGAAAAATTGAACCTGCTTCTGGATGGCTGACGGATGTTTGCTTCGTCCATCAAGAGTGTTTGAGAATGAAGCTTTCTTAAATCTTCATAACGTGCGAGTCGTGACACAATGGAAGAACTTTCACGCGGGTATTAACCTGATATGATCAAAAACTAATTTAATATAGATTAGCATTAGCATGCACATATTTTACGTATATAATATACATTTTAATTGAATTGTTATCCTCTTATAATTCAAAATGTATCTTGTGTAAGTACAAAAGTGTATATAGTTTACTACTAATATTTAGTTTATGGTTACAAGATAAATGTCAATTCATATAATATTAATATACATTTTTAATTGAAATGTTGATGTGACTTAGGTTGTTGTTAACACATCACCTTATCCAATATGTCAAAGTATAGTTACGTATATTGTGTGTGTGTGTGTCTATATATATATATATACATATATTAGGTTTTGTTCATTCAAGTTAGAAATGTAGGATTAAGACTCATAGTACAAACTAGTATAAACTAAAATAATTATATCCCACTAACATTTAGATTACGGTAGATAAATTGTTATATTATTTTATTATATAAATTATATGGGTATAGGATTTAAGTTGCACAGTCAAAGCACGTATCACAGAGACTAAGACACATAAAGAACACATATAGCGTGTCATTCATGTGATCATCGTGATTTGACTTTTACAACTTATGACGTATTCAAGAATTTCACTAGGGTTTTGTTATCCTCATATGATTAAAAACCAAATTAATATAGGTTAGCACTTACTCTACTTAGCATTAGCATAATTTACACATATAATTATCATAAAAATATTTAAGCTTATAATATAATTTTCAATATAAATTTTGTGCAAATAGGATTGTAAGAATGAGTATGATACTCTTATTCTTAAAGTATAAAAGTGTATATAGTTTGAAACTTTAGTCATCATCGACAATTTTTAAATTTAAGCAAAATTTTAGAATTAAATTTTGATTAAACTTGAAACTACAATGAAAGTATAATATAAATACAATTTGTTTAATCGGTTTTTTCCGTCAGATATCCTTTTGGGGTTCCCCATCGGATTCCCCAACGGGCTCGGGTTTGGATCGGGGAGCGGGGCGAATACCTCTATCTTCATCCCCGTCTCCATCCCCAAGTGGGTAATCAATTATTAACTCATCTCCATCCCCTATTAAAATTCTCATCTCCATCCCAATGACGGGTAATACCCGCAAATTTAGGAGAATCCCCAACCCGTTTATACCTCAACGTGTAAGTCAAGGTCTACGCTTACATCCAAGTCTTCATCAATTTATCCTAGAAAACAAAAATTGCCGAGTCATCTGAAATGGAACGAAGTGACAAAATTGTATTTGAAAGAATGTTCTTATATCGTCATAGCTCTTCATACAAGGGATCGAATATGTTAGGAAGGAAACAATAATGATGGTCCCCGTTCTCACACAACCATGCTTTTTAAGTAAACATTCTAGGAACAGCTCTCACACTTATTGACATTTTTTTAAAAAAAATTGGTCAAATAGACTCTTTTAATTTCATTTTGTTTTGTGTACCCATTTAACTTTGACCACTTTCATTAATGTTAGGGAAAATTAATTAACTCCCTCTATTTTAAAAAAATCAATGGAATGGAAGCATGGTTTATGTACCAGCCGGTTTTTAGCCTTCAACGCCCCCGCGGTGAAGGGGGCCACCACTACGGCTGACTCCAGATCGCACCCAATATGTTTTTGTTCGTTTTTATTTCGGTCCTTTCTTAAAAGATCCTATCTTCTATCTTTTGGGCCGGCTTTCCTTCTATCTTCTAACCCTAACCTGGCCTTCCTTGCTCTTTTCCCAACCGTTCCCTATAAATTCCCGTCGTCTCCTCCTTTTTCCTCTTATTGCTTACGTTTTCTTCAACCTCGATCAAAGTTGTTGCCTTTCCTCGTGATCTTTTGTAGAACATGGAAGTTCTTCACCGCTCTTGATCTTTCTAGCATTCATGAATCTGCTGCATGTCTCTTCTTCTTCTTCTCCCTCTTATTTTTCCTCTTTTCTCCTTCTTCTTCTCCACATGGATCAATATTGAGTCTTGATTCTTGTTTATCCATCATTGTTAATGGATATGTGTTTGAGGCTCCTTTGGTTGAGTGATGACGTGTGTAGATCGAAGAATCAAGCCTTGTTTCCCTTGTTGTGTTTTTGCTGTCAAAAGAGCCCGACGTCGCTTCTGTCACTAACTCGCCCATGCGCCCTAGTTTGTCCACCCCTGCGCCTCCTGTCGGCCACCCCTGCGGTTTTCCTACAGTAACTCCCGTCTTGGGTGAGTTGCTTCCATCCTTGCTTCATTTGCCCTTTCTTTATGCTAGATCATGTTAGGTTGGACCTAGATGATTAGTGTGTATGCTAGTTGTGGCTTGTTGATCCCAATGAGTGGTTTTGGTTTGAATATTTCGAGTTGTGTTGTGGAGGATGTACCTTGAGACTAGGAATCATTATACCTAGCAGGTTGAGATCAGTTAGCGATCATCGAGACTAGAAGTAGGAAACTTCTAGCACGCTGAAGTAAATCTACTAGAGATCATGAGACTAGAAGTTTCAAGACTTTTAGCATTCGTATAGTTTCTGATTCGTGATGCCTTGTCTAAGCAGGCTTTTATCCTTTCCTTCGAGAAGCTGAGCAGTTAGGTGATTCTTGAGTTATCTTTGAGTGAGGTAAGTCCGCTGGACTTAACTAGATGCGTTCCGTATACTAGTTTGACCGTTTTGGTGTTGCTTGTTTGCTTTATCGTTATAACGGAAAAACCGGACTAGGACGACCTTATACCGTAATTGGCCCAAGTATATTATAACCGGGTGGTGACCACTTGTCCAGTTCAAAATGGGGAAACTAGGAGCTGCTCTTGTGACCAGTCAAACAGGTGAGGGAAAGATGCATCTACTCTGTTCCTGTTATTGAAAGGGGACAGAGGCGAGATCACGGTGATTCTCGTGTGACAACGTAAGTTGAATTAGTAAAGAGATTAACTTTATATAAGATAATAATCGGTTGTGTGAGAGCATGCTATGTGTTTACCTTCTTATGTGTGTTTGTACCTTTACTGTCTTTCTCATATCTAGAATGTTAGCTAACATATTATACCGATGTTGTAGATGTCCTACATGTTAGAGACACCGCTGAGTGATCTGAATGATGTGGTCAGTCGGGGTTCCCATACAATATTGGATGGGATCGGTTTTATATTTTTGTTATCGTTCTTTTAGTTTGTTGTTTAACTCGGTTGCGAGTCTTTTGCTTTTCCTTTTGTTAAACCTTTGGTTTTTATATAAGTTTTGGTTTTTATTTATTTGTGCCTTGTTGCAAGATCCGATGTTATTGTTGTTACTCTGTGGGTTGGGACCCATTGTGAGGTCCTAGCCCGTAACGCTTCGAGTTCCTAGAACTTGGAGTGTTACAGTTTAACTATAACATATTCTCAAATTATAACAACTTACACAACGGGCAACCATAGAGAGAAGATTTGACATTTCCAACAAAACTTGGAGTCGGAATTCTATTGCCAATGGCGACGGTTTGATTAACATATCAATGGCTCTTTGGTTCCTCTTCTAAAGGAACTTGGTGCTCTTTGGCTTTAAGTAATGACGTAATTAGCTTACTATTATTATTAATATAAAAAGGTTTGATTAACATATGAATTTCTGGTATGATTTTTTTTATGAATTTCTAGTATGAAATTTCATACCAGAAAATTTATACTAGAAATTCATACCAGAAAATTTATACTAAAAAATTCATACCATAAATTCGAAAACAAAGACATCGCCTATAGCTTGAGACATAAGTAAACAGTTCTTAATCATAATTCATCAATAAATAGTTCATAATCATTACCCTTTAAACTATCCATCAAATTAGATAAAAGTTTTGCTTTGAACATATCAAGAACAATACTTTCCAATCTAAATCTCAAAAATATATGTATTTCATTTAAAATCAATTCGACTTCTGACCCAAATCTTCAACTCCGATGATGAAACTATAAGATTTACAATAACAAATCAAAAATATATGACTACTATGATATCATTGGCTAATTTTTGGAGTAGGTCATCCTCATGGTGTTTCACATTAATACGAACCGTATTTGCGATACGTGCCTCACAAGTTCAACCGGTTGAAACTTCTTTGTCAGTTAGATGTAAGAAAACACGGTTTGCTGGGAAATTCACTATTGACTAGGGTTGTGCTCTCGCATCCGAGATTAAAATTCCTAGATATGAGATACAACAAGATTAAATCTGGTGTAAGTGGTGGTGTCGCCGTGAACAATTTCCACGGTTGTGTGCCGCCAGCATTAGGAATATGTCTAGGCTAAATGAGATTACCCCCATGGATATACAGTGGACTCAAGGCTTGCTTGCCGCCGGAACTCAGATCGGATACCTTCAAAGCCATATCCATGTGGGGCATAGGGAGTGGGCAGCGAAACATGGTAGCAGCCGTCGGTATCCAAGCTCCGTCTAAACTGAAACTCGAACTCCATTCCCTATCCTCCAGCCAAACCCTTCAAGCAGTAAAGAATTTCAGATTTCTAGATGAGTCGAGGTCATTTGAGGGTGTGAGCAGGCTCGTCGGCTCCGGTGGAGGAGGAGTCGAAGTCGCCGAAGTTGGGGTGGTGGAGAGGAGGCTAGAGTTGTTGTGACGGTGGTGGTGAGTGGGAATGTCAAGAGCAAGAGGAGGTCTAGCGAAATTAGGGCTTGTGAAAGAGGGATGAGATTTTCAAAACCTTTCAATAGTAAAAAAAATTGGGGTACATTTACTTAATAGGAAAATGTTTTGACCATAGTTAGTAGAGAAAAATCTCAAAATAGCCTACTTAGCAAATTGACCTTTTTCTAAATGGAAAGCAATTAGAAGATACCATATTTTAGAGATAGTTCACCATAAAGCATCCTTACGAATGAGAACATGAAGTTTGGGATCTTGAGGGTTCGAAATTCACAAATATGTCAATCGATCGGCAACACAGTTGATTTCTCTAAACACATACCTGATTTGGACTTCCTCCAAGAAGCGAAGATTCAGTCTGGAGTCGGATACGATCATCTCGATCTCTCAAGGACAACTCCAAAGGCCTTGGAGTGCCTTGATAACACATAGGTTAACACCCTCAGTTTCGATCATTTTGATATTTGGCCTTATTGCTTCTTGTAGTTCAAATTTTAGAGCGAAGGCTTCTACTTTAATTACCGAGTTAAAGTTGTTTTTCCTAGCGTCCTGTAACACCCCAAATCCGCGGGACTCGGAGCGCTACGGGTTGGGACCTCACAATGGGTCCCGACCCTTAGCTTGACAACAATTTCACCGGATCTTGCAACAAGGCACAAATATAGGCCAAAACCGAGATACATTTTATGCAATGTAAGAAAACCCAAAAGAAAACAAACAACGGACTTCAGCCGAAAACAACTACAAAGACCAAACGTCATACATGCGGCATACAATAATACAATATACAAAACTCCAAACGTGACTCCAAACACAACCCTTCCTAAAATGTACGGGCCCCGGCTGCCCACCCTTCCGGATCTCTCGGAGCATGCCTAACCT
Organism: Fagopyrum esculentum; assembly: GCA_033239045.1. NCBI lineage: Eukaryota > Viridiplantae > Streptophyta > Magnoliopsida > Caryophyllales > Polygonaceae > Fagopyrum > Fagopyrum esculentum. Next base: position 19,571,792 of record BSUD01000004.1, on the reverse strand, counting down.
GCAAGGCAAACTACAACATTCGGTATAAAACCGTTAGCTCACATTCGAAGCATTAGAATTAAAGGGAAAGGCACAAACACAATTAATTCAACATAGTCACACAACATACTCAAAGCACACAAATCCGGTTTATTATCTTAATTTATTAAGTCATATCCCGTTCTACTTCAGCTTCTTTTGTGACACGAGAATCCTCCAAAACTCGCCTCGGTCCCTTCTTCCGGCAATGGAACGGTCGGATGCCTCCGACCGTCTAACCAGCACGGGCCAGTCGCCGAGATCCCCCTAGCTCTCACGGGGAGCCAGGCAGTGATGTCACCGCCCGTTATCATACGCTTGGGCCAAATAATATAAAGGTCGGTAATCCTATTTCCGGTTTAGTTGTTATAAACAGTAAAATAATAACACACACCACCCAACACACAATAATGCTAATACAAAGAATGCGAGCTAAGTAAGTCCAAAGACTTACCTCATCACCACACTCAACTCACAACACTCTCGCTTCCTTAGGGAGGAAGTCCATAACCTGCTCACAAGAAGATAACTATATCAACAACAACCCACTCATAATAGAAGTCTTAGACTTCTATACAAATGATCTACGCAAGATCATTTGACTCTCAATTCTAGGACATCATCCTAGAATCCCTCATGCTCACATCACACTCAACATAAGCTAGAAGTCTTAAGACTTCTAAACCCTCGGATCTCGCAAGATCATAACTCACAACACCACTAGGATACTCTCGTTCTAGTTCACAACCTCAACAATCAAACAACCTCAACTCCTAATTTCTCCCAAGCTCAACCCACAATTTAAAGCCATAAACAACCTCACAAGATAATATCAACTCCTTAAGCCTTACAACATTTCACAATCCACAAACTCACTTAAGGTCCATAACCACTACTTGGTATTCACTCTAAGTTATACTAGATTATTCAACCTAGCATGATACTAATGCTAAACATAACTAGGTCGAGGGAAAGGATACTCACACAATGTCAAAAAGCCGGAAGTCGATCCACGGATGTCGAGTATGGATTCGTTGGCCTTAATCGGGGCGCTTCCGGACCTAGCACCAAACTAAACAAATTTAGCATAACGCTAAATCTGGACCTACTATATATATAGTATATATAAACTATAAGAATAACCCCTGTGAAGTGATTCAAATCCGAGTTTAAAAATCTTAAAAACACTTTCCGAGCAATTTATACAATTTTAAAAACTCGGTCATAATCCGTAATTAAATCTTCGGTCATAAATCCGAAATAAATCCACAAAGACATAAATGATAATTTGTAAAACCGGGTCACAAATGTGCAATATAAAAATTTGGGTTCATGTGTGTAGATATAATTCTGCAAGAGGGTATAATAGTTATATTCTAAAACCTTGGTCCAAAACTGAAATAATAAAGATGGGGTACATTTTGCAATTATATCGAAATATAGGGCCCAATTCGAAAATGTAAAAAGGGCTCTCTTTTAACCCTTTGAAGCAGCATTCACGCTGGAAGAGGAAGCAAGGGGCGGCAGCTAGGGCGAAGCAAGGGTAGCCGGCAAGGCGTGGCTTCGATTCCCGGTGGCCGACAAAGGTGCGTGCGACAGGGGCCTTCTCCGGTAGCGTTGTTTCCGGCGTGGCTATCGACAGAAGGGAAGAGAGGGTTGCTGAGGGAGAAGTCACACTCGTGCTCCGGCGAGAGGGAGGGCTGCAAACGGGGGAAAAGAAAGGCTGGCTTCCTTCTCCGGCGAGGAAAGAGGAGGCTCGAAGGGGGTTGCGCCTGGTTGCAGAGGAGTTCGGCAGTGGTGGTGAAACAGAGGAGGGATGGCGGTTTTGATGCTCCTGGTCCGACTCCGGTGAGTGATGTTGTTCATGTGTGGAGGAGGCTCCGGCGGCTTGTTGTCGAGAGTAGTCCAGGGAAGGAGATGAAACCGAGAGACGAGGGTTGCGTAGGGATGTGAAGGCGGTGGGAAGTCAAGGCAAGCAGGGGCTCTCTCTCCGGCGGTCTTGTTGACAGTCCCAACGGGACTTGGCTTCTCTTCCCGGTGGTGTGGCGGTGGAAGGACTACGCAAGGGATCCACAGCGGGGTGGGGCGAGCAGGCGATGCAGGGAAGCCTCCAACAGGCGAAGGCTGTGGGGAGCCATGGTTGTCCCAAGGCCAGTGAGAGTTGAAGGGAGGAGGAAGAGGTAAGGAGAGCTGATAGATGTTGCTGTCTGCTGATGCGAGACTAGCATGAAACAAGAAGGGAATAGGAAGTGAAGAGGGGGTTGGGTTGTAGAAGATAGAGGGGGATAGGAAGGGTTTGCAAAGCATCAAAGAGGGAAGTGAGGTTGAACGTGAGGGTTGAGAGGTCTAGGTAGCTACTGCATAGGCTAGGAAGAGGAAGGCATGTAGCTGGGCGGCAATCACCCAAAACCAAACCACAAGGAACTTAAAAAAAAGAAACAATGAACTAAAATAAAATAATTAGATCGGAAATACTCGGATCAGGATTTTCAAATCGGAAAACTTTTCCGAAATTAATAACGCGGATACACTCGAACTTATCCAATAATAATATTTTACTCCGGAAAGATATCTCGCGTCGTAAAATACTTTTAAATAAATAAAAATAAATAAATATAAGCCATTAAATATCGATAAAAGCCGCAAGAACAAAAACGCAAACGCGCCTAAACTTGGGGCGTTACATTAGATCCCCCTAAAAACAAGTTTCGTCCCAAAACTTGCTATGCGTCGAACTTCTCGGTCCCTAAGGCCGAGGTATGAACTCTCAAACTAAGAAGGCTTAAACCTTCTAATCTAAACACATCATCCACTCAAACTACCACTACAAGATATATCAGCTCATAAAGCACATTTCAACACATGACACAGTTTACACATGCACATAACTCAACCAAAGAAAGAACTATGTCTAGCACGTCGATTCTATCGATGCTATAATATCCTTCCTCTTTCAGTTAGCCTCATTGATTCTTCGTTTGCCCCTAGATCATCATGTCTGACAACATATCTCAAGTCATGCATGTACCCTCTCGACTGATACATATGAAATACCGGGTGAACACCCTCTATTCTTGGCGGCAACGCCAAATTATAAGACACTTCTACAACTCGCGCTAAGATCTCACAAAGGTCAAAATATCGAAACTCAACGTCCTTCACGGTTTCGATGCAGCATTTACATTGTGTTTCTCATTGATTGTCTCTAACTAAGAAGATTGAATCTTCCCATTTATACCTTGACTTTGGTCCTTGTCAATCCAAACTTGATGTTACGTTCCCTCCATTCTTGTTCCAAGTTCTAGGTAGCGAAGGAAGTACTTACTTTACCCGCTTCTACTAATGAGACATGCATGCTATTACTTTTACATCGCTCCGCAATACTCGATCAAGACCTTGTCTTGAAGAATCACCAGTACACTTCAAACTCATAAAATCAAAAGGTAAATCAAAACAATTGCACCAATGAATCCCCTCTTAACTCTCAGCAACTCCTTTGTTAATTCTTTGCTCCATTCAGTACTTCATTGTCATCCGGAGTAGGTTACCATAATTGGTGTTATACAACTCCTCCCTTCACAGATCTGGTAAAGCTCAACATATCCAAGAAAACTTGTAACCTCTACCACATCTTTCGGGGTTTACCATCCCGAGACAACATGTCATATGTCGCTCCTTTTTTTCAAGAGTAGATCCAAAATATCTCATCCGGGCATCAGTAAGCCCATATGGAATAACTATAACTCGTAGTGACTCTGATTGGTCCAAAATGCCGTACTTGCAATATCTCAGACTCAAATTTTCAATTGGTGACTATCGAATCTTAACTTGATATTAGAAGAGACTACTGACCCTAGCAACCGGTCAAGTAGATCGTATATACGTTGTAAGGGATACTTGTTCTTCATTGTTATCATGTTCAGCTCACTATAATGTACGAATAGAGATATTTGTCCCTCTTTTCAAAAACTGGTGTTCTTCATAACAACTTCAAATCAAGAGTTTAAGATATGTTCCAATATGAACTTTAAATCAAGAGTTCAATATAACGTCCGGTGTTCTCTGTGACATTTCACTATTTCTAATGAAATCTTATCACTAAATTCTTGCAATTTCTCCTTCACTTGCAACTCATGTCTCTGCACAAGTGTTATCCCATACGACGCCTTAGACATCGGAATTAAATCAAGCTCGACCTTACTGGAAAACTCCATATTCTAACGTATTGGAGTCCGTGATATCTCAGTTTTCATCTTTTCTCTTCCCGTCACATATCGTAATAACTGACACAATCTTGTCTTATCACTTTACAAGTGGTCATGATACTAATGATCTACCCCGATCTGTTGGGGTGACGTCCTTTAAACACGTGTATTGTTCCATTTGTAGCTACAATGTTGACCGTCCTTTTTCAATGATCCTTCATCTCCTGAACTCGTGGAACTGGCTCGAATTTCCCGACTCTTGAAGCCTTGGTTAAACAATAATTCAACTTAATATCTCTTCTCACTTCAAAGGGATGACGATAATAACATCTCCTGATCTCGCGCATGTGTTCAGTCACAAAGGTCTTAACTACAAGACTCGTTCATGCCTTATAACAAATCGATACAATCTCCTTCGCTCCCTTGGACATCCCAACCTATGGGAGGAGCTCTCCGTATCCCACATCAGCTTTCACTATAGACATCCTTTCTTCCAGTAGGTGTAGAACCTTACACTTCATTTCCTTATGCAACGTCAAACCGACCATAGAGGCTCTAACCTCAATCTTTCATGTACTTCTTGTACATCTCATATCGACTTCAAACTTTGAAACTCAGTTTTCTCTTACTCTTGTTGGTCACCCTATGCACTTCTTGATATTCTATGAGCAACTTCACATCTGTGACAGTGTGCCTTTAGGCAGAATTTCTCAACCACAACTCTAGAAGATCCACTCATGATTCCACCAGCACTAACATCATAACCCTAAGCTTGCAGTGTTGCCCCAATCCAGATTCCTCGTTTCCGTTATAGCCACTATGGCTTCGTCACACGAGTCACAAAAACCTTGACTTAGCTTGGCTCGTGAAAACATGGCATCCATAACCTTAGAACAAACATATCACACCTCCCCTTATATATACCCTCTTTCCACACAACAACTATAGAAGACTCACTTTCTCTTGTTTCTTCTAGTTCTCTTCACCTTAACCAAACTTTAAAAATTTTGATCCGTGTCATTGCCCCATATGCCAATCTCATGAACTAAGAAGGTTGCATAGGTTCGTTACAATCCCTTCCTAGGAGGTCTATTATAGTTATTTGCTTTGACCTCAATCCATACTACTTGATTAAAACACTTGCACTTTTGTTGATACAACTCCTTATTGCTGACATTTAACCACCGGGAATGTTCCAAGTTCTTGTTACCCCTCTTCATGATCTCATCTCTTGGGCTACTCTCCCTACCATTTTACTACACTTTCCATCTTAACACTCTCATAAAAGCTACCCTCACCTAGGAACTCTACCTTAAACTCCGTTAGTTCCTTCTTCATTTCATCTTTCCTCTTCTTTATAAGGTAACTATATCTTCTTTGCATTGTTGTTTCATATAACTCCCTTTCATAGGCTTAACCATCTTCATTGATGTCTTTCAAGAGCACATTCCCAAATATTATTAGCCTAGATAGCTTCCACTTGCGTTCCTCTTAGTTGGTATCTTAAGTCTTTCGATTAAAGCTCCTTGTTTCCTCTTTCATCTTCTTAAACCATCATCTATATGCACTTCTTTCTTCTTGATGTTGCTTGCCTTCTCACCATAGTGAAAAACGGTTGACCCTCTTAAAGACATTCTACTAGGTGAACCTTCACCGCATGATTCTTCTCGTAGCCTCATATATCCGAAGAAAGTCACCCACTTGGGATCTCATAAAATAGATGTTTCACCTTTTGATACCTCCGTAAGCTTAACTTACGGGTCTCTTAAATCTTATGTGATTGGTTCAACCACACCTCTCATCTCGACTCCCATTCCTAGGAGCGTCTAAGGAAAGCTTCACTTCTCGTAATGGAACACCGCCTTTAACCTTGTTAGAATGCACCCATCTCCTCCTCGATTCGCATCTTTAGTTGTCCATGCGTCTTCTTGAAGAACTTAAGTTCGTTTTCACTATTGGTCTCATTGTCATACAATCCCGGTTTCTTTATAACCACTTATATACCTTAACGTTGCTCCCTTTACTTGTATTGCTCCATCTCGATCTCTCTTTAGTCATCTTGAGTTCTTCTTTCTACTTGTTTGTCCTTTGTTTATGTCATCGCTAATCCTCCTCTTCGACATCCTTGTAAAGGAATCCGAGAACGCCATGGTGTTCGTTAACACGAAATGCTCAACTCGATATTTGAGTGCATCCTCCACGTATGAAAGCTATTCCAAGCCAACCACTTCTTCTTTAAAGGTGATGATACTATACTTATCATCTTTTCTATTAGGTCCCGTAACTCCATATGCTACTATATATAATAAGAATATGTATACATAACTATATAAATCCTAAGTCCATATCACTACCAATATAATACATCAAGCATTTCATCCACAATATAAGGTCCCAAAACATATAACCGTCCACATATATAACTACACATATATCCAATTCATCATGCAACATACAATCACAAAGGAACATATCAATTCTATCATGCATAACTACAAATCTCATATCCATATCTACATATATATATATATATAAATCAAGGTCCAATAAACTAAGCTGCCGAGATCCGCGGAAGGAGTGGTGGTCCGTACATTCTACCCCGACTCATGCATGTGATTTTGAAAACGAAAACTCAGAACCCGTGGGGTTCTATTTATTCCTTATTCGGCCTTTAGAAGATTGCGAGTGCCATTGTTGTCAACCTAGGGCTCTGATACCACTTTTGTAACACCCCAAATCCGCGGGACTCGGGGCGCTACGGGTTGGGACCTCACAATGGGTCCCGACCCTTAGCTTGACAACAATTTCACCGGATCTTGCAACAAGGCACAAATATAGGCCAAAACCGAAATACATTTTATGCAATATAAGAAAACCCAAAAGAAAACAAACAACGGACTTCAGCCGAAAACAACTACAAAGACCAAACGTCATACATGCGGCATACAATAATACAATATACAAAACTCCAAACGTGACTCCAAACAAAACCCTTCCTAAAATGTACGGGCCCCGGCTGCCCACCCTTCCGGATCTCTCGGAGCATGCTAACCTGCAAGGCAAACTACAACATTCGGTATAAAACCGTTAGCTCACATTCGAAGCATTAGAATTAAAGGGAAAGGCACAAACACAATTAATTCAACATAGTCACACAACATACTCAAAGCACACAAATCCGGTTTATTATCTTTATTTATTAAGTCATATCCCGGTCTACTTCAGCTTCTTTTGTGACACGAGAATCCTCCAAAACTCGCCTCGGTCCCTTCTTCCGGCAATGGAACGGTCGGATGCCTCCGACCGTCTAACCAGCACGGGCCAGTCGCCGAGATCCCCCTAGCTCTCACGGGGAGCCAGGCAGTGATGTCACCGCCCGTTATCATACACTTGGGCCAAATAATATAAAGGTCGGTAATCCTATTTCCGGTTTAGTTGTTATAAACAGTAAAATAATAACACACACCACCCAACACACAATAATGCTAATACAAAGAATGCGAGCTAAGTAAGTCCGAAGACTTACCTCATCACCACACTCAACTCACAACACTCTCGCTTCCTTAGGGAGGAAGTCCATAACCTGCTCACAAGAAGATAACTATATCAACAACAACCCACTCATAATAGAAGTCTTAGACTTCTATACAAATGATCTACGCAAGATCATTTGACTCTCAATTCTAGGACATCATCCTAGAATCCCTCATGCTCACATCACACTCAACATAAGCTAGAAGTCTTAAGACTTCTAAACCCTCGGATCTCGCAAGATCATAACTCACAACACCACTAGGATACTCTCGTTCTAGTTCACAACCTCAACAATCAAACAACCTCAACTCCTAATTTCTCCCAAGCTCAACCCACAATTTAAAGCCATAAACAACCTCACAAGATAATATCAACTCCTTAAGCCTTACAACATTTCACAATCCACAAACTCACTTAAGGTCCATAACCACTACTTGGTATTCACTCTAAGTTTTACTAGATTATTCAACCTAGCATGATACTAATGCTAAACATAACTAGGTCGAGGGAAAGGATACTCACACAATGTCAAAAAGCCGGAAGTCGATCCACGGATGTCGAGTATGGATTCGTTGGCCTTAATCGGGGCGCTTCCGGACCTAGCACCAAACTAAACAAATTTAGCATAACGCTAAATCTGGACCTACTATATATATAGTATATATAAACTATAAGAATAACCCCTGTGAAGTGATTCAAATCCGAGTTTAAAAATCTTAAAAACACTTTCCGAGCAATTTATACAATTTTAAAAACTCGGTCATAATCCGCAATTAAATCTTCGGTCATAAATCCGAAATAAATCCACAAAGACATAAATGATAATTTGTAAAACCGGGTCACAAATGTGCAATATAAAAATTTGGGTTCATGTGTGTAAATAAAATTCTGCAAGAGGGTATAATAGTTATATTCTAAAACCTTGGTCCAAAACTGAAATAATAAAGATGGGGTACATTTTGCAATTATATCGAAATATAGGGCCCGATTCGAAAATGTAAAAAGGGCTCTCTTTTAACCCTTTGAAGCAGGAGGCTTCCTTCTCCGGCGAGGAAAGAGGAGGCTCGAAGGGGGTTGCGCCTGGTTGCAGAGGAGTTCGGCAGTGGTGGTGAAACAGAGGAGGGATGGCGGTTTTGATGCTCCTGGTCCGACTCCGGTGAGTGATGTTGTTCATGTGTGGAGGAGGCTCTGGCGGCTTGTTGTCGAGAGTAGTCCAGGGAAGGAGATGAAACCGAGAGACGAGGGTTGCGTAGGGATGTGAAGGCGGTGGGAAGTCAAGGCAAGCAGGGGCTCTCTCTCCGACAGTCTTGTTGACAGTCCCAACGGGACTTGGCTTCTCTTCCCGATGGTGTGGCGGTGAAAGGACTACGCAGGGGATCCACAGCGGGGTGGGGCGAGCAGGCGATGCAGGGAAGCCTCCAATAGGCGAAGGCTGTGGGGAGCCATGGTTGTCCCAAGGCCAGTGAGAGTTGAAGGGAGGAGGAAGAGGTAAGGAGAGCTGATAGATGTTGCTGTCTGCTGATGCGAGACTAGCATGAAACAAGAAGGGGATAGGAAGTGAAGACGGTGTTGGGTTGTAGAAGATAGAGGGGGATAGGAAGGGTCTGCAAAGCATCAAAGAGGGAAGTGAGGTTGAACGTGAGGGTTGAGAGGTCTAGGTAGCTACTGCATAGGCTAGGAAGATGAAGGCATGTAGCTGGGCGGCAATCACCCAAAACCCAACCACAAGGAACTTAAAAAAAAAGAAACAATGAACTAAAATAAAATAATTAGATCGGAAATACTCGGATCAGGATTTTCAAATCGGAAAACTTTTCCGAAATTAATAACGCGGATACACTCAAACTTATCCAATAATAATATTTTACTCCGGAAAGATATCTCGCGTCGTAAAATACTTTTAAATAAATAAAAATAAATAAATATAAGCGATTAAATATCGATAAAAGCCGCAAGAACAAAAACGCAAACGCGCCTAAACTTGGGGCGTTACACGTCCAAACTAATAACTTTTCCATTATGATTTCAAATAACATAACCAATAGACGTTATGCCCTAATCAAGTTTTGATTCATCAAAATTAAGTTTATGGAATCCAGGTTTTGGTTTGTCCCATTTGATGTTATTTTTCTTCCTTGTGATGGATTTGTTGTTTTTAGGGATGTGTTAAAGGCGTAGTCGTCCTCATCCATAATATGAGTTTTCCAATGATGCAATTGGTTTTTGATGAAGTTTACGATATCATGGTCCGTTTGAATAGTATGTTATTAAAGATGGTTTTGTTCCCGAAGAACCAAATACTCCACCAGATAGTTGCAATGCGAGTAAAGTTATTATTTACATTGATTAGTAGTACTATGTATTTGGTTACTATGCTTTCATTTCCCTTTTTTAGTATTTTTGGAAAAGATAATAGGGAAATTTGATTCTATAATAATACTCATTTACAGAAAGAATTTTATCATATGAGAGAGATCAACAAATATTATAATTTATGACAAATATCAATGATGTTATTGTTGGAGGAATTTTGTTGTGAAGCTTTCATATATGGGCAACTAATATTAGGTGATTTGCTTATTTTTGAAATTAGCGAGAAAAATAGTGCAAATATGGCTACTAATATTAAAAGGTGGGAATGAACTATATGTTGTTACGCGATTTACTTCTCACGCGACGCAAATTTTTGTTGGATGAGAATGAACTATTTTCTTCTAAAAAATTTGAGTGGATTGGAATGGGTTACAAGATAACAAGATCCAAAATGTATTAGGATGATGAAATGGGCACAAAAGTTGCTTGGAGAAACCGTCTCTTTTTCTTGTTGAAGCGTTGGATATATGTGAGCCCTCCAACCCCAAAAGTGTTTGTTATTGGCACTCAAATTTGCAGAATGAACCTGATATTTTAGACCCAATTGAAAAGAATGTGTTGTATTTCTTGTGTCAGTCTCTCTCTCATGTTTTCATGAGATATATGAGTTGACATGTTTTCACAAGATAAATTGTTGAATTAAAATGAACCTGAAATTTTAGACCCAATTGAAAAGAATGTGTTGCATTTCTTGTGTCAGTCTCTCTCATGTAAATGAATGGCCATACGAAATCAAAGGATGCATAAAAAATGTTGAATCCTTTAATATTGGTGGAGATGATAGGATAAAACCTACCACGCAAGTATGACGGGATCAATCATAGTAATGGAGTGTTGAATTCACCAAGACTAGAGGTGTCAACCGGGGCCAACGGGTCGGGTTACAATAGGCTGGGGTTGAAACGAGTCGGGCAAAAACAAGCTTGGTTATAAATCGGTCTTATTTGGGTCGGGTATCGATTTCTCGTGTTGAAACGGTTTACCGGGTAGCCTCAGTTCTCAGGCCATAACATATCGGTTTATCTCGGTTCTTTGGTCATTAACAAGTCGGTTTAGTTCGGTTCTTGGTAGCGGTGTCAAACGGGGTTGATGGGTTGGGTTCGGATTGGTCACAACAAGCTCATGTTCAAACGGGTCGGTCAAAACAAGCTCTCCTTTTACCGGTTTGTTTTAGCTTGGTCATTAAATGTTCTGGTTAATACGGGTTATCAGATAGCCTCGGCCCTTGGATCATAACACATCAGTTTAATTCAGTTCTCAGGTCATTTGGGTTGGGTTACTTTGGTTTATAATGGCTTCGGGTATCGGTGACAATTAGGGCGAGTCAATCGGATTTGAGTCTAGTCAAGTTATGTTTAGGTTTGGTCTACAATGTTTAGGGTTCCCTATCATCTTAATTCGGGTCGGTTTTCGGTTGGGCAATTTGTTGGGTTGAACTTAGGTTACTAGGTTAGGACGGACGAGTTCGAGTTACTCTTAGACATACCTTTTTTACATTAAAATTTAGAAAAAATAACCCAAAATAATGCCAACTATCAACAATCAACCCAAAATAATACCAGTTTTAAAAATTACTATGAGCGATACAAACTCTCAACGTAGTTACCAAAAATAATGTCTTATTTTTCCACACAAAAATACTAACTACAGGGATGATGTGGCAACCGCAATCTTACATGTCATCAAAAAATGGATTATTTGTGTGATGTGGATTTTATTTTTTAAAGTTAAGTTAGTAATATAAAAATGTTAAAAAAATAAATTAAGTTCTATTTTTAATTGTTATATTTAATTTATAATTTTTGTAACTGTATTTTTTTAATAAAGTTTTTACAATACTTTTGTCAAATATAATTTTTTTATAAAAAACAATAGTAAAATATATATTTTTTTAAATAAATTGTTTTCTTGTGAATTGTTTAAAACCTTTTTGGGGAATTTATTTAAATTTTTTTATATTTTAATTAATTTTTAATATAAAAAGATAGTTTAAAAAAATAGATTTATTTATTTTAAAATTAGTTACAGTATATGAAAATAAAAAAAAAACTTACAAAAAAAGTTTATAGAAAATTCATAAGGATAAAATATTTTTTAAAAAAAGATTTGGTAAAAAAAAATTCTAAAAAGTTTTAATAAAAAAACTTTTACAAAAACAAATTATTTTTTAAAAAAAAGTTAAAATTTTTTATTTTAAAAAAAACTAATTTAAAATTTTGACATATTAAATGGTACTAATTTGATTAAAAAAATTCATATCAAATAATTATTTTTTGATGACATGAAAGATTCCGATTGCCACATTTGTAAGATTCTAGTTTTTTTGCCTTCACCGCCACCGCGGTGAAGTAGGCCGCCCCAACGGCAAGTTGTCTGTCACCACACCGCGGTGACAAGGGGGCACCCCTACGGCTGGCCGCCCCTACGGCACGGGCAATCCGCCCCTGCGGAATTGCCACAGATCGAAGATCTTCTTTCCTTTTTCGGTTCTATCTTGTTCCTATCTTAAAAGATCCGATTTTCTTATCTTTGGACGACTTTCCTGGATCTTCTAAACCCTAGAACATCCTTCCTTTTATATGTTCTTCCTCTTCTATAAATCCCCCTTTTCCCCTCTTTTTTGTGTTTCTTGTATAATGATAACACGATTTATGACGTTAGTTTAGGCATCCATTTAGATAGTTTTTCCCGCTATTCATGCATAGTTTGACATTCGTTCATGACGTTTACGTTTAATTCATGCATATTGTCGAGATAGACGTCTACACGAACTATTGTCGGTTTTGTAGGTATTTTGGGAGATTTTGGAGCTTAATCGATGTAATAACCGAAAATTTTAAACTCTGTTAAATACTGGATCAAATCGGATTCCGATCCGCCAATCTTTATTCCCTTAAATAAAAAGAAAACGATATTAAATTCTATCATTTTATGTGACTTCGATTCACATAAAATGATAATTTTGTAACCGTAAATAATCCCGTCAATAATTCCGTTTTTTTTTCGGTTATGGACGATGTTAGTTTATTCCTTCAGCTCACCTTTGAATATGATGAGCAGCCCAATTCATGGGCCTAGTATTTCGGCCGGCCCAATACGTGAGAAGAGGAGCTGGTCCAATTCAACTCTTCAACCTTTTTTTAATGGGTGAGCAAACCCACTTTTAATTGGCCCATTTAACCTCAACCACTGGCCCACATCACTAATTTGCCCTAATCCATCCCTAATGACGATTAACCTAACCTAACCCTTCAGCCTCTGCGTAGTCTTTCCCTTCTCCGCTGCTCTCCGCACGAACAACTGGACCAACGACCAACCTCGACGCCGGAATTCCCAGGCAACCGCAACCCGAGTCACAAACGACCCTCCACCGTCCTTGCGCCGGGACCTGCGTCGTCCGTCCCTTTCCGGTGAGTAACGACCCTTCCTCCCTCCTTTCTAAGCACGTTAACCACCACGCTGAACACCACTGCTGTTGCACATCGGGGTGAAGCCACCAGCGCCGGTCCCCTCCCGTTGGGTCAAGTCGCCGCCACCGTCGGCGCTGCTGTAGTAAGTGAGTCGACCGACTTCTTCCCTCCTATTCCCCTCTTCTCCCTCCCTTCGTCCCCTTCTGTTTCGTGCTGTAATGGACAGCAGGCTCGTCCACTCTGATTCTTGCAGGGACTAACAGGGAAATAGAGTGCACTTGTGGGAGTGAAGATGGGTCAGTGTACGAGCCGGTCCAAGACGCCCCTGCTACGCCCAACAGCCGTAAAACCGGACCATCGGCAGCCTGTGTAGGTAAATCCATTCCCGTGCACTGCTGTATGTATCGAGATGGAATTATAAGTTAAGGGTACTGAGTATGTATGTGTATATACGTATAGGAGCATGATAGGTAAACCGTATCTACAAAATAGAATAAGAAGTGTATGCACATTAGATAGGATTGCAGTGCGTAAGTATATATTTGGAGGGTAAAAGTTAGAAAGGCTGTGAGTGTTTGTAGAAGTAAGAGTCACTAAGTATAAAATATATATATATATATATATATATATATATATATATATATATATATATATATAGGTATGAGATGAGAGTATAAGTGTATATATTAAAGGTTGAGAGAGATGAATAGATTTAGATAGGAATAAGCTAAGTGGACATATATATAGATGCAAAGATGGATAGGTTTGGAGATGTGTAAGTTGCATATATAGGTCATAGTAGTATGCTTAGGAGAGTATATATATAGATATATATCTATAGGTATAAGGATAGTGTATATATATATATATATGTATGAGTATAAGTGTAAGATATATATAACTGTATATATATGAATAGGTAGAGTGTATATATACATTAGTATATATACATAGTTGGGTAAGAGTAACGCATTATATACGTACACACATATGTATAGGAGTAGAGTAACCGGTAAAGGGATAGTGTGATTCTCTTTGACGAGTGTTTGAGATTAACCTTATATCTTCTAGTAAACTATCCTGGAATAATCAGATTATGGAAACAGGTTCTAAAAGAAAATATTATGAGTTAAGAATAAACTTTTGAGAATTTTTGGGACCGGGGGTAAAATAGTCATTTTACCTTAAGAGGGCATTTTAGTAATTTTTTTCTCTTGATGAGTTTGTGCATCTTAGAAGTTATAGACTTCTAAGATTATGGGATGTATTTTGATCCACGTGCCTTGTATGACAGGCATTTGAGTTGCTACGGTTGTAGACCGTGTTGAGATTGTGAGAGTTGGGGTTTGATTTAGGTAAGTCCTTGCGACTTAACTGGTTTCTGGATGTTAGTTGAGTGATAATAGTGGTGCGTGCAATGTGTGTTTATAATAATAATAACTTGATAGGACGGCGGTTATTATTCTGTTTTAAGGCCCAAGTGTATGTATAACGGGCCGTGACATCACTGCCCAGCTCTGCCAGGAGACTGGGAGGTTCTCTATACCCAGACCATACAGGTACACGGTGAGATGCATCGGATCCACTCCTGATGGGTACACGGGGGCGGAGGCGAGGTTTGGGAATCCGTCGTATCACAAAATAAGTATCATTAGTAAGAGTGAATGACTTAAATGAAGATAATAAATGGATTGTTTGAAAGCATGATGAGTGTTTATTATTTTATGTGTGTGTGTGCTATTATTATTCTCCTAATGTTTAGATAACTAGCTAATAGTTGTTTTGTTGTGTTTTTAGATTTACCGCGGGTTAGAACAACAGTTGAGTGATCTGGAAGTAGTGGTCAGCCGGGTCTCCGTACTCCTTAGAGTGGGGGTTTGAGTTGTTGCTTTGTTGTTCTATTCCTCTTGTTAAGATAGTTAGTCTTTTCCGTCGTTTAAGTATTATAGGATGCTAGACTTTGTTACATTCATCCTGTTAAAAATACATTTTTATGAATTTCGGTTTTTCTTATTTGTGTCTTGTTGCAAGATCCTAGTAAAATTGTTGTCAAACTGAGGTCAGGACCCATTGTGAGGTCCTAACCAGTAATGTTGTAAGATCTTAGGTTTTTGCCTTCACCGCCCCTGCGGTGAAGAGGGCCGCCCCCGCGGCCAGCCACCCCTGCGGCAGTGGGATCCGCCCCTGCGGATCGTGCGACAGATCGCGCCGATCTGTTTTCGTCGTTTTATATTTCTTCCATAGATAGAATATCCTATATTTTATCTTATGGGCCGGTTTTCTTATCTTCTTCCTAAACCCTAGACGTCCTTCCTTCTTTTCTTTCCAGTCGTTCCTATATATTCTCTTCTTTCTCCCTTTTTCCCGTTCCCTGATATCGTCTTCTTCAACCCTAGAGAGCTGCAGCCGTCCTTGCTTCCTGCAATCCCGCTGAACGTGTAAGTTCATTCTTTTCTGGTTCTTCCTCACGTTCCTTTAGCGATGCATGCCTTCCCTTCTGTTTGTTTTGGATTCTCCCTTGTGTTCCTTCTTTTCTTCTTCTCTAAGGATCAAGCGTGAGCCTTGATTCTTGTGGAGTGTTCAGTTATTGACCCTTCGTTGTTCTCAGGCTCTTTGGAGTTCAGTCTTGACGTGTTGGAATCAAAGGTTCGAGCTTTGGTTGCCCCTGCTGTGAGATCCGTCGAAGAGAAGCCCGACAGTAGCTTCTGACAAAGAGCCGCCCCTGCGTCTGCACAAAGCCGCCCCTGCACCTCTGTATAACCGCCCCTGCGGTTTCCCTACAATAGCTCCCGTCTTTGGTGAGTTGATTCCTTCCTTCCTTTCCTCGTTCCTTCCTTGGTTCCTTATGGTTGTTCCTTGTTCCCCTGAGTTGTTGTAAGACTAAGGTTGAGCCCTTAGCATGTGTTGATCTCTTAGAGATCGTTGAGACTAGAAGTCATAGACTTCTAGCAACCGTTTCTTTCTTGATTCGTGTTGCTTGTTCGTACAGGCTTTCCTTGCTCTTTTCCTGAGGGAAACTGAGTCCTCTTGAGTAAACTTGAGTTGTTATTCCTGATCTTTGAGTTACCTTCGTGTGAGGTAAGTCCGTTGGACTTACTCAGCTTCATTCCGCGTATTAGTTGGATTGTATTGGTTTGTTTGTGTTGCTATCATGTTTATAACGGAAAATTGGAAATAGGATTCACCCTTTGATAACCTTAATTGGCCCAAGTGTATTATAACCCGGCGGTGACCACTTGTCTTGTTCTCCAGGAAACTTGAATGTGCTCTTGCAACCCAGACCTGTAGGTAACGGATAGTACTGATCTATTCCTATTGGTAGACGGAAGCGGAGGCGAGTTTTGGGAGATTCTCGTGTGACAAAAGAAGTTGAATTAGTAATGGATAACCTTAATGAAAGATAAATAACCGGTTGATGTGTAAGCATGCTATGTGTTTTCTTTACCTTATGTGTGTTTGTGCCTTTACACTCTTGCTTATAC
Source organism: Fagopyrum esculentum (assembly GCA_033239045.1). Classification (NCBI taxonomy): domain Eukaryota; kingdom Viridiplantae; phylum Streptophyta; class Magnoliopsida; order Caryophyllales; family Polygonaceae; genus Fagopyrum; species Fagopyrum esculentum. The sequence continues at coordinate 19,554,770 of BSUD01000004.1, read as the reverse complement.
CTAGAATGTCAGCTAACGGTTTATACCGTCGTTGTAGATGTTCCGCAGGTTCAAGATGCTGCTGAGTGATCCGGATGGTGTGGTCAGCCGGGGTTCCCGTACATTATAGGACGGGATTGGGTTTTTGTTTCGTTTGTTGTTTCCCTTTTGTTTTGACCCGGCTGTTGAGCTTTTGTGTTTTCTTCTAGTTTGACCTTTTGGCTTTTATATTGAGTTTTGTTTTCATTCGTTTGTGCCTTGTTGTAAGATCCGTTTGTTGTTGCTACTCTGAGGGTCGGGACCCATTGTGCGGTCCTAGCCCGTAGCGCTTCGAGTTCCCAGAACTTGAGGTGTTACAATATGGTATCAGAGGCAGGTTGGCAACAATGACACTCGAAATCTTCTACAGGTCGGATGGATAAATAAAATAGAACCCGCAAGGGGTCTAACGTTTTCAAAAGGAGAGTTTTGTTTTTAAATCGTTGGTCTAGGATAAATGTACGGGCGACCACCACTACCTCCGCGGATCTCAGCAGTGTAGTTCTTTTGTGTTAGCCTTTATGTACGTCTTTCTTGGATTATGCTTTAGCTATAGTGTGGCCTTATACCTATATATATATAGTCTTATATATCTATCCTTATAGCAGATGACACACACTAGGGCTACCGATGCTATAGGGCAAGGAAGGGGTCGACCACCACTTCCACCTGTCGTCCGTGGACTAGGACGTGCAGGAAGACCTCCACTAGCTAGAGGTCGGGGCTAAGCCCCAGTTGCTGATCCGCCTATCTCCGAGGCGTTTGCTGAAGAGGTTGCTGAGAGCATTGTTCCTGAGACTGGAAATAGGACCGTTGCTAGTTCTGGAGCACAAAGGGCGCCATCGATAGAGTCCGCACGAGTGTCTATCGGAGCTTCTGCATTTCGCGACTATGTGCAGAGGGTTGAGGAGGCTATCAGGACTGGAGGACCAGCACCAGTGCCGCCATTTCCTGCGAGATCAACTGAGGTTTCACAGAGAGTTAAACGAGTTGTTGTCCCGCCTGCTGGAGTTGTTGAGGTTGTTAGAGCGCCGGCTGAGGCAAATGAGCCAAAGCCTGACAGCTCGTTGAAGACTTTTGATCAGCTGAAGGTTCTCGTCTTTGTGGGAAGGACTGGCTTGGAGGTGGAGCAGTGGTTAGGATAGGTTGATTCTGCTATGGAGGCTATCGGTTGCCCTAAGAGACGTCGAGTCAAAATAGCACAGACGCTGCTGAAGGATCAGTGATAGAATAGGGGCGATCTAGATCGAGGAGAAACTTCAACTACTCCTTCTTGATTGTTTGAATCGGATCAAACTAATACTTTGGGTGGCGGAAGCGTTTGGTTGATCCTTCAAAAGGATCCTCGAATGTGGAGGCTTGGATCAAAGACTAGATCCAAGATAGAACTTTAAGAGGTTGGAGGAAGTGATGATGCCTAAACTAAGTAACGGGGTTTTCCTTCTCAATACTTAGTATTCAACTTAAACATGGTTTTACAAATGAGCTAAGCCATCCTTATATAGTGGATGGAGGCCATACAAAGGATTCAAACATAAATGACGGAATTAAAGTCGGAATTAAGTTCCGAATATGAAAAGCCTAAAATATGAAAGGTCGGAATTTAATTCACGGAATTAAGTTCCGGAATTAAAGTTTCGAATATAAAAAACTTATTATTAAATAGCCGAATAATAATAACGGTCTTCAAAATGTGCGGGTCCTTCTAGCCAGAAACACAGATGGCATCGCCATCCGGGGGCGTATCATTCTCCTCCTCTTAAATGTGAAACGTCCTCGTTTCACTATCAAAAAAGAAAGGAGTCGCTTGCTGAACAAGACCCTTGAAATGCAGCAGTGGATGCAAAATGTCGGAGTCAGGCGGCTTTGACTTGTAGTCCTTCAAAAGATCAGTGGTGCCACCAAGATTTTCGAACATAAAGAGGAAAAACTCCGGATCGGGAGGCTCAAACTTGTAGTTCAACATGGTGGTGACGCTATGGACTTTACCTCTTATGCCGTAATTGGTCTTGACTTTGAATGGCGGAGGCATACTTAAAATTTTGAACGGCAATTCGTGAGGTAAGTTAGTTGGCAATGTAAAGACAAACCTCGGATCATACGACTCAGATTTGTATTCCATCAACACCATTGTACCGTTGTTGGAGTCGATGATTTCTTCTTTCTTAATGGTGATATCATCTTTGTCATCTTGAAAGTACTCTCCACATAACGGACTGACAAGATGAATTGGAATAACCGGGCCATATGATTTAATGACGACCTCTTCCTTGGCCTCTTCTAATGGATCATCACACAACGATTCCTCTTGTTGCGTGGATGTCGTGTGGGCAAGAAGTTGTGCCCTCAAAATCTGAATCTCACGCTTTAGAGCGTCATTTGTTTCCTTGAGCACAACATAGTCATCTTTGGGGGCAATGTCATCAACTTGAGCACGCCGTTGGGGAACAAAGTTGACAACGTGTTCATGATTAGCACGCTGTCTTGAGGCGCTATAGGTATCCTCCAAATAAGCTTGTCGGTGTGGATACCGTTGGTGCCCTTCCATGGAATAAGTCGGTCGTGGTGGGTCCGGAGGAGGCAACCACTCCTCATCCTCAAAATATTGTCTCCTTCGGTACCTCCGGGAGGTTTGTTTGGCCGCTTTGAGCTTTAGTTCTTGAGGAGAAGGCAACCATTCTCCATACAAGTCAAACTGATCATCATCGTCATAGAACATGATGAACGATGAAGAACACTTGAAGAACACAATGAAGATCTTTAAAGAACTCCGAAGAACACTTAAAGAAGGATGAAGATCTTCAACAAACACTGAGGAGAAAATTTTTTTGATGAAGAACAATCAAGAACACAAGTAAAGAACTTGACCTCGATCCCGAGCTTTGATACCAATGATAGAATAGGGGCGATCTAGATCGAGGAGAAACTTCAACTACTCCTTCTTGATTGTTTGAATCGGATCAAACTAATACTTTGGGTGGCGGAAGCGTTTGGTTGATCATTTAAAAGGATCCTCGAATGTGGAGGCTTGGATCAAACACTAGATCCAAGATAGAACTTTAAGAGGGTGGAGGAAGAGATGATGCCTAAACTAAGTAAGAGGGTTTTCCTTCTCAATACTTACTATTCAACTTAGATATGGTTTTACAAATGAGCCAAGCCATCCTTATATAGTGGATGGAGGCCATACAAAGAGTTCAAACATAAATGACGGAATTAAAGTCGGAATTAAGTTCCGAATATGAAAAGCCTAAAATATAAAAGGTCGGAATTTAATTCACGGAATTAAGTTCTGGAATTAAAGTTCCGAATATAAAAAGACTTATTATTAAATAGCCGAATAATAATAACGGTCTTCAAAATGTGCGGGTCCTTCTAGCCAGAAACACGGATGGCATCGCCATCCGGGGGCGTATCAATCAGGCTCATTCTTGGTGGAGGACAATTTGCATTAAGGTCACCAGTTATGAGCAGATGAAGACAGTGATCAGGGATTGCTATTGCCCTGCACCCATGAGGAGAGACCGTCTTCAGGATTTCCTCGAGGGTGGATTCGAAGATTTGCCTATTGCTGAGATAATCCTCAAGTTTCAGGACGAGTTGGCATTGCTAGGTCCTTCTGCACCACCGGAGGATCAGCATGTTTATCTTTTCTCTCGAAGGTTGAGAGAGTCGACACGCTCTTATCTTACTGGTTTCCGTTGTGAATCTTTGACGGATTATCAAGATAGAGGTTCTGCTTATGAGAGAGACCGACCGGGTCACAGAAGAGCTTCTCAGACTGGAGGTCCTGAGAAGAGACAGAAGGTTGTATCAGCCAGTGCTAGAGCTGGAGCAGCTGGTTTTGGGCGTAGTCAGACGCCTGGACGTTATGGGTTTCAACAGAGTTTTGACAGAGCACGATTATGTCATAACTGCGGAGTAGTTGGACACATCCGAGCTTATTGCAAGAAGCGAGCAATGACTTGCTTTACTTGCGGCAAGCCCGGACATAGAGCTGCGTTTTGCCGTCAGGGCAAGGTGCTATCTCAGCAGGGTTCTTCCCCTGCCAGTGTTGATGGAGGAGGACAGAGATCTCAGTACCAGCAGCAGCAGAGAGTTTCAGGTTCTGCCACTCCTCAGGGTTCCACTCCGGGACAAGGGAGAGGTAGAGGACGTGTTGGTGGATCTGCAGACACCAGAGATGCACCAGCGAGGGTTTATGAGTTGAGGGGTGTTGTAGAGCCGATAGCGCCAACAGCTACAGGTACCATTCACATTAATGGTTTTCCTATCAGAGTTCTTTTCGATACTCGTGCTACGCATTCTTTTATATCTGATGCTTGCGTAGATAGATTGACCTTAGTTACTGTAGAGGGTAGACCCTTCTTTATAGGATTACCCGATGGGGGTAAGATACGAGGTACGCGAGAAGTTCGCGATTGCCCTATTAGATTGGGAGGTCGCGATTGGCCAGCTAAGTTCATCATCATGTACTTAGTACATGAAGAGGTTATTCTGGGCATGGATTGGATGGATCGACATCGAGCAGTTCTGGACATCGGCAAGAGGATAGTGACAGTAACTACAGATGCAGGCCATGTTGAGATCTTCCGAGGATGGGATCTCGGAAAGACTGGTACCGTCATCAGTGCAGTTCGAGCTGCGAGACTTATCAGTCAAGGATGTGAGGCTTTTTGGTGCTACGCCATGAAGGATAGTACTTGTCCATCTTTAGAGGAGATTCCAGTAGCTTGCGAGTTTGTTGACATCTTTGGAGAGCCATCAGGTTTATCTCCACAACGGAGTGTAGACTTTGGCATTGATCTAGAGCCCAGTACGAGACCGATATCTAAGGCTCCTTATCGTATGGCGCCTATCGAGATGCTTGAGTTGAAGAAGCAGCTTGAGGAGTTAGTAGAGAAGGGCTTCATCCGCCCTAGTGTATCTCCTTGGGGTGCATCTGTTCTCTTCGTCGGGAAGAATGATGGGTCAATGAGGTTATGTATTGACTACCGAGAGCTGAACAAGGTGACGATCAAGAACAAGTACCCATTGCCCTTATCGACGATCTTTTGGATCAAATGCATGGAGCTTCAGTGTTTTCGAGGATCAATCTGAGATCTGGATATCACCAGCTGAGGGTGAGAGAGCAGGACGTAGCTAAGACAGCATTTCGGACTAGATATGGACACTACGAGTTTGTAGTGTCATTCGGGCTTACGAACGCGCCCGCATTCTTCATGGAGTTGATGAACAACATCTTCATCGACTTCCTCGACCAGTTTGTAGTTGTCTTCATCGACGACATTCTGGTTTACTCCCGTAGTAAGGAGGAGCATGTAGGACACTTGAGGATTGTTCTTCAGGTCTTACAAGATAGAGAGTTGTACGCCAAGCTCTCTAAGTGCGAGTTTTGGATGTCCGAAGTAGCATTCCTTGGTCACATTGTTTCAGCCGAAGGGATCAAGGTAGATCCAGCAAAGATTGAGTCAGTAGCCTCTTTGTCGCCACCTAAGAACGTCAAGGAAGTTCGCAGCTTCTTAGGATTAGCAGGCTACTACCGGCGTTTTGTTGAGGGCTTTTCTGTTATCGTCCGACCGCTCACTTCCTTGCTGTGAAAGTCAACGAGGTTCGTATGGTTCGAGTCGTGCCTGCGGAGCTTCGAGGAGCTGAAGAAGAGGTTGACCTCTCCTCCTATCTTAGCTCAGCCAGAGGGCATTGAGGATTTTGTGGTTTACAACGACGCATCCAAGCTGGTCTTGGGATGTGTTCTGATGCAGAGAGGAAAGGTGATCGCTTATGCGTCTCGATAGTTAAAGACGCATGAGGAGAATTACCCTACCCATGATCTTGAGTTAGCTGCCGTTGTTCATGCTTTGAAGATTTGGAGACATTATCTATATGGAGCCACGTGTCAGATTTTCACAGACCATAAGAGTCTGAAGTACATATTCACTCAGTGGGAGTTGAATAACCGCCAGCGCAGATGGTTAGAGTTGATCAAGGACTTTGATCTTGAGATCTTATACCACCCGGGAAAGGCTAATGTGGTAGCAGATGCTCTCAGTAGGACGACTTCCCGGGAGATGGCAATCGCTAGGCTGACAGTTCAACCACAGTTACAGCAAGATTTGGCAAGGCTAGAGATGGATATCTACTTCCTAGATTCTGACAGCGAGTTATCCACCTTGGAGATAGTACCTGATCTGTTGGCCGAAATTCGACAGAAGCAGGGAAGTTGCCCAGCTTTGACACAAATCTGAGACCGGATGTCTCGAGGAGAGGCATCACAGTTTACAGTTGGTGTTGACGGAGTTTTGAGACACCAGGAGCGTGTTTGTGTACCGTCAGATCGAGAGTTGAGACAGGGGATCCTTCAGGAGGCTCACTCTTCACCTTACTTTGTACACCCTGGTGCGAGTAAGATGTATCAGGATGTCAGACGTTCTTTCTGGTGGGGAGGTCTGAAGCCAGATGTGACCAAATATGTAGCTCAGTGTGCGGCCTGTCAACAGGTCAAGATCGAGCATTATAGACCAGGAGGCGAGCTACACCCACTTCCCGTCCCTCAGTGGAAGTGGGAAGACATCTCTATGAATTTTGTGACCGGTTTGAGACCGAGTCGTGGTTTTGATGCTATCTCGGTTATAGTAGATCGATTGACGAAGACCGCACGTTTCATTCCGATCAAGGAAATGTGGCCGGTGAGTCGGTTAGCGGAGGAGTTCACGAGACAGATAGTAGACTTCATGGGGTACCTAGGACCATTATCTCTGACAGAGACGGACGGTTCACTTCGAGGTTCTGGCAGCAAGTTCATGCCGCCCTAGGTACGAGTCTGCAATTTACGACAGCTTATCATCCTCAGACCGATAGCCAGTCCGAGCGGACCATCCAGACTCTCGAGGACATGTTGAGAGCTTGTGTGTTAGACTGGGGATAGTTGTGCGTACAACAACAGTTGGCACGCATCGATCAGGATGGCTCCTTATGAGGCTTTATATGGACACCGCTGTGTTGGGACGAGCCTAGTGGTGCCAGCGGAGTAGCACCCGAGCAGATTCAGGATGACATGGCTCGTGTGGTAGTGATCCGAGAGCAGATACTAGCAGCACAAAGTCGACAGAAGTCTTATGCTGATAAGAGGCACAGACCTCTAGAGTTCAGAGTTGGAGCTCAGGTTTGGTTGAGAGTATCCCCAACACGAGGCGTCAGATGTTTCGGTGTCAAAGGGAAGCTGAGTCCCAGATACGTTGGACCATTCGAGATTCTTGAGCAAGTTGGAGAGGCAGCATACAGACTTGCGTTGCCACCGAGACTCAAGGGTGTTCACCCAGTTTTCCATGTGTCTCAGCTACGGGAGTACATACCTGACCCGAGACACATCGTCAGTCATGAGGATCTAGTGATCGAGCCAGACCACACGTTTGTAGAGCACCCGGTGGTTGTCTTAGAGCGTTGTACGAGACGCTTGCGTTTGAAGGACATCCCGATGTTGAAGATTCATTGGTCGATGCGAGGAGCTGATGAGGCGACTTGGGAGACAGTGGATAGTATCCAGACGAACTATCCGGAGTTTTACGCTGGACTGGATGCACCTTTAGCGTAGTCGTTGTTTCTGGTTTTCCTTTGTTGCGTTGCTTACGCTTTTGTGTGACGTTTTGTGTTACGTGCCCCGAGTGGGAAGCTTTGAGTTCAGTTCTGTTTCAGTGTGTTGTTGTGCTCGTGAGCTTTTGCAAGTTTCGGGGCGAAACTTCTTTTTAGGGGGATTTGATGTAAGATCCTCGGTTTTTGCCTTCACCGCCCCTGCGGTGAAGAGAGCCGCCCCTGCGGCTGTGGGATCCGTCCCTGCGGATCGTGCGATAGATCGCGCCGATCTGTTTTCGTCGTTTTATCTTTCTTCCATAGATAGAATATCCTTTATTTTATCTTATGGGCCAGTTTCCTCATCTTCTTCCTAAACCCTAGACGTCCTTCCTTCTTTTCTTTCCACCCGTTCCTATATATTCTCTTCTTTCTCCCTTTTTCCCGTTCCCTACTATCGTCTTCTTCAACCCTAGAGAGCTGCAGCCGTCCTTGCTTCCTGCAATTCCGCTGAACGTGTAATTTCATTCTTTTCTGGTTCTTCCTCACGTTCCTTTAGCGCTGCATGCCTTCCCTTTTGTTTGTTTTGGATTATTCCTTGCGTTCCTTCTTTTCTTCTTCTCCAAGGATCAAGCGTGAGCCTTGATTCTTGTGGAGTGTTCCGTTTTTGACCCTTCGTTGTTCTCAAGCTCTTTGGAGTTGAGTCTTGACGTGTTGGAATCAAACGTTTGAGCTTTGGTTGCCCTTGCTGTGAGATCTGTCGAAGAGAAGCCCGACAGTAGATTCTGACGAAGAGCCGCCCCTGTGCCTACACAGAGCCTACCCTGCGCCTCTGTCACAGCCGCCCCTGCGCCTGCACAGAGCCGCCCCTGCGCCTCTGTCATAGCCGCCCCTGCGCGTGCACAGAGCCGCCCCTGCGCCTCTATTCAGCCGTCCCTGCCCCTCTGTCTAACCGCCCTTGCGGTTTCCTTGCAGTAGCTCCCGTCTTTGGTAAGTTGCTTCCTTCCTTCCTTTCCTCGTTCCTTCCTTGGTTCCTTATGGTTGTTCCTTGTTCCCCTAAGTTGTTGTAAGACTAAGGTTGAGCCCTTAGCATGGGTTGATCTCTTACAGATCGTTGCGACTAGAAGTCATAGACTTCTAGCAACCGTTTTGTTCCTGATTCGTGTTGCTTGTTCGTACAGGCTTTCCTTGCTCCTTTCCTGAGGGAAACTGAGTCCTCTTGAGTATTCCTGAGTTGTTATTCCTGAGCTTTGAGTTACCTTCGTGTGAGGTAAGTCCGTTGGACTTACTTAGCTTCATTCCGCGTATTAGTTGGATTGTATTGGCTTGTTTGTGTTGCTATCATGTTTATAACGGATAATTGGAAATAGGATTCACCCTTTGATAACCTTAACTGGCCCAAGTGTATTATAACCGGGCGGTGACCACTTGTCTAGTTCTCCAGGAAACTAGAATATGCTCTTGCAACCCAAACCCGTAGGTAACGGATAGTACTGATCTATTCTATTGGTAGACGGAAGCGGAGGCGAGTTTCAGGAGATTCTCGTGTTACAAAAGAAGTTGAATTAGTAATGGATAACCTTAATGAAAGATAAATAACCGGTTGATGTGTAAGCATGCTATGTGTTTTCTTTACCTTATGTGTGTTTGTGCCTTTACACTCTTGCTTATACCTAGAATGTTAGCTAACGGTTTATACCGTCGTTGTTGATATTCCGCAGGTTCAGGATGTTGCTGAGTGATCCGGATGGTGTGGTCAGCCGGGGTTCCCGTACATTATAGGACGGGATCCTAGTAAAATTGTTGTTGCAAGATCCTAGTAAAATTGTTGTCAAACTGAGGTCAGGACCCATTGTGAGGTCCTAACCAGTAATGTTGTAAGATCTTAGGTTTTTGCCTTCACCGCCCCTGCGGTGAAGAGGGCCGCCCCCGCGGCCAGCCGCCCCTGCGGCAGTGGGATCCGCCCTTGCGGATCGTGCGACAGATCGCGCCGATCTGTTTTCGTCGTTTTATATTTCTTCCATAGATAGAATATCCTATATTTTATCTTATGGGCCGGTTTTCTTATCTTCTTCCTAAACCCTAGACGTCCTTCCTTCTTTTCTTTCCAGTCGTTCCTATATATTCTCTTCTTTCTCCCTTTTTCCCGTTCCCTGATATCGTCTTCTTCAACCCTAGAGAGCTGCAGCCGTCCTTGCTTCCTGCAATCCCGCTGAACGTGTAAGTTCATTCTTTTCTGGTTCTTCCTCACGTTCCTTTAGCGATGCATGCCTTCCCTTCTGTTTGTTTTGGATTCTCCCTTGTGCTCCTTCTTTTCTTCTTCTCTAAGGATCAAGCGTGAGCCTTGATTCTTGTGGAGTGTTCAGTTGTTGACCCTTCGTTGTTCTCAGGCTCTTTGGAGTTCAGTCTTGACGTGTTGGAATCAAAGGTTCGAGCTTTGGTTGCCCCTGCTGTGAGATCCGTCGAAGAGAAGCCCGACAGTAGCTTCTGACAAAGAGCCGCCCCTGCGCCTGCACAAAGCCGCCCCTGCACCTCTGTATAACCGCCCCTGCGGTTTCCCTACAATAGCTCCCGTCTTTGGTGAGTTGATTCCTTCCTTCCTTTCCTCGTTCCTTCCTTGGTTCCTTATGGTTGTTCCTTGTTCCCCTGAGTTGTTGTAAGACTAAGGTTGAGCCCTTAGCATGTGTTGATCTCTTAGAGATCGTTGAGACTAGAAGTCATAGACTTCTAGCAACCGTTTCTTTCTTGATTCGTGTTGCTTGTTCGTACAGGCTTTCCTTGCTCTTTTCCTGAGGGAAACTGAGTCCTCTTGAGTAAACTTGAGTTGTTATTCCTGAGCTTTGAGTTACCTTCGTGTGAGGTAAGTCCGTTGGACTTACTTAGCTTCATTCCGCGTATTAGTTGGATTGTATTGGTTTGTTTGTGTTGCTATCATGTTTATAACGGAAAATTGGAAATAGGATTCCCCCTTTGATAACCTTAATTGGCCCAAGTGTATTATAACCCGGCGGTGACCACTTGTCTTGTTCTCCAGGAAACTTGAATGTGCTCTTGCAACCCAGACCTGTAGGTAACGGATAGTACTGATCTATTCCTATTGGTAGACGGAAGCGGAGGCGAGTTTTGGGAGATTCTCGTGTGACAAAAGAAGTTGAATTAGTAATGGATAACCTTAATGAAAGATAAATAACCGGTTGATGTGTAAGCATGCTATGTGTTTTCTTTACCTTATGTGTGTTTGTGCCTTTACACTCTTGCTTATACCTAGAATGTCAGCTAATGGTTTATACCGTCGTTGTAGATGTTCCGCAGGTTCAAGATGCTGCTGAGTGATCCGGATGGTGTGGTCAGCCGGGGTTCCCGTACATTATAGGACGGGATTGGGTTTTTGTTTCGTTTGTTGTTTCCCTTTTGTTTTGACCCGGCTGTGGAGCTTTTGTGTTTTCTTCTAGTTTGAACCTTTGGCTTTTATATTGATATGTGCCTTGTTGTAAGATCCGTTTGTTGTTGCTACTCTAAGGGTCGGGACCCATTGTGCGGTCCTAGCCCATAGCGCTTCGAGTTCCCAGAACTTGGGGTGTTACAAATGTCCCGAGTTTTGAGAATTCGGGGTGCTACAACATGGTATCAGAGCCAGGTTGGCAACAATGGCACTTGAAATCTTCTGAAAGACCGAATAAGTACTTAAGGAGAACCCGAAAAGGATATGAGTTTCAAAAAGAACTTTTGGTTTTCAAATGCATGCATAGTCTGGTTGGGATAGAAAGTACGGTTGACCACCACTGCTACCGCGGATCTCAGTATGCTTAGTATGGACTTTAGGTTTTACTCTCTTTTGACTTACTAGCTTGATTATTAAAGATGTGTGATATAGATAAGTATATGCCGAAGATTAGTAAAATTTATAGTTATATTATGCCCTTAACGGAGATAACAGAATGAGATCCTCACTCCGTTGACACACCTAAGTATATTGGAAGGGTTTCAACGTAAGGATAAGTATGCTCAGCTTATGAGCATTAGGGTAGACGAACGTCCAGACAACTCCGTCAAACTTGTTGAGGAACGTCGAGACGGAAAAATGAAGACTAAAAGACAACACCAACTACGATGACAAGAAGGGAATCCCAAGTCAACTCAATAGGATCAAATGAACAGTATACATGAGAGTAGTTCCGGCAACGCGTTGGATGACTGGCAAGTATACAAATTGGGAGTGACAACCCATAAGTTCTTTCAAGATGGTGTAATGCAATGTTGCAAACAAAGGGGATGCCTTCCAAAACACACATAGGCATGAAGGTCAAGGTGAAATATAGTAGCGATCCAGACAAGAGGCATTGAATCTAAGCTTACTGACGGACCATAAGGTGAAAGTTTGAGGCTAGGAGCAGAGCGGAATATTATCACTCATGACAAGCTACTTGCCGTCACAATCAAGATGGGAAACCGAGACAATCATAAGCGTAGGAGTCAAGATAAGATACATTGCTCATCCCGATACGAAGAATTCAAGAGCCGAAAAATGAAAGCTTACAGGTTACTAGAAAGGGGAAGGCCGATTTCACCAACATGGAAGTGGTGTGACCTCCTAGAAAACACAAGAATTACAACAAGGATCGGGATACAACAAAGCCCGGATTTCTATAAAGGCGGAAGTACAAGCAGCATCCTAAGGAAGGAGAGTGTAGGAGAACGGTCTCGGGGAAAAAGAGGATCTCTAATAACTTCTCGTTCACGAAGGGATTTAAGTTAATAACACTAGCGGGTCATAACAGAGAACCACAAGTGGACAATAACTCGGGTAAAAGGAATCATGGAGAAATGCCTACAAGTTATCATAGAAGAGTTGATAAGCCCGTTGACAGATAAGAAGAATAACCACTAGGTTATAAAGGAATTTTATCGACATCTAGTGGATTTCTTTCAGAGATCAACGATGGTAATTGTGAAGTTAAATCAATACAAGTACTAGTAGTCTTGATGGTAACGTTGAATGAGGCCAATATGAAAACTATAATAAGGAAATTAAAGAGAAGCTCGTGGCGGTCGGTAATGACCATTGATGACAGTAATGGTGTAAAGAGAATTGTTGTGGGTAGTTGCTTAATACTGACTAAGGAGAGATACATATCAAAGTTAGTAGGGAGGGATCCCTGTAAGAAGAACTAGAAGGCTAAGAGGAAGTAGATGATTGTGAACATGTCCTATGTCTTAGCATTCCACACAAGTAGGACTGATGGTGCTCATCCGAGAAAAAGTGGGGTCAGACTGTCTAGATTGACAGGGAAAACCCTTGTGATTAAAGATGTGACACAGAATAATTGAAATTTCAGAGGCGGCACAAACATATAGAGTATGATTTAAAGCCTTGGTGAAATGTGTGGTTAAGTTGTGAGGTGATTGCAGATGGAATCTACAGGTTGGCTAAAACAGACATGAGAAGAAGTAAAGTTGAAGGACTAATGGTTGTTATAAGGATCCGATATTACACCAATAAGATGATTACCGAAAGGACTAAAGACCGTTATTTAAGGAGAAATGGAGGTACTCCATTGAAAATTTCAACTGGACTGATGACCTAAAAATAGATGAAAGTAATAAGACCAACCAGGCGGTTCGTAAAGCAAGTACGAGAAAACTCAAAGGGGTAACTATCCTACTAGGGGGTAAAGATTTAATGAAGGTAAAGCGACACGAGCATAAGGAAAGCATAATAAATGCGAGTCAAGAACTTTGATTTTTAAGAAAATCATATACAACTGAGGTTCTTATGCAAATGGCACCAATAGGTGTTTAATAAAAGTCATACACATCGGACCGATAATGCTAGGATGGATAAAGTGTAAACCAAGAGAATAACTTGACCAGTAAGAAGGAAAGTCATGTATCAAAAGGCGGGTCTTGCTAAATTGGAATAAAGTGTTGAGATGAGGATGTCTTTGTAGAATCTATGCAAGAGTACAACGTAATTGAAATTCTAACATGAAATGGGCGATAATGATACACTGAAATTTGAGACCGATTCAGGGGAAGAAATTGTTATAAGACGAGTCACCTAGTAGAAGAGTTCACAAGACAAGCTTGAGAGACCAAAAGAGATAAGATGTCGACCCGGATATGAGGGTCTAAGGTGCATGGAAGGGATACCTACAATAGAGTGTAGAAGCAAAATGTAGACTTTACAAGTGTGGAGAGGTTTTAACCTCCTCAAAGAAATCGCAATGCCGGTATGAAAGAGTCGAAGCCCGGTAGTGGAAACAACGGAGTTTCATGAAGGCAATATTGCCGGTAACACCAGCGAAGGAATTTATATATGAGAACGGCCTTGGTAAACTCGAAAGTCCAAAGTAACCCCAATTATCATGGGACCTAAGTCATCAACACCGACGGTCCATGCAAAGGGAGTTGCAAGGGGATAATAACTAAAGTCATCAAAACTACAAAGACACTTACCAGCTATCGTTGAAGACTTGGAATGACTATTTAGGTTAAGATGAATGACCCAGTTGGGCTCGAGAAGTAGAGTTAGCCTAAGGAAACAGAAGTGTGGAAGATAAAACGAATTAGCGAAGCATGAAAGGATTAATCGAGCAGATGATGCTCACCAAGAATTTAACGCAGTATAGGTATGAGAAGAACAAGTCTGGGATAGTGAGATGAGTCAATTATACACTGACCGACGTCAATTGAGGACGTGTAAGTGTTGGTTGATATTGACGAGTAGGTACCGTTAAGAAGAGATATTAGTGACTGCGAAGTTAAGAGATAACTTTACCGATGCCTTGGAGGATTCCCCAAGTAGGCAACGACAACCTTTTGTGGTGATCTAAGGATATGGAGAGAATCGGGTTAGAAGTTGCTTGCTGGTTGGTTAAGAACAGACCACGGTTGAGTAAGAGAGTAAGGGTCTGTTTGAAGAGGATCTTGCTAGTATTAGAAGGGAAGTATAGGCGAGAGTTGGGTAAATCATGTTGACCCTCAGAAAGACACCATTATGACTAATGGGTGTTACACCAGAAGCGTGATAGGCACACAATCCACCGATAAAGAAAATCAATGTTAGGTTAACTATGATTTCAAGTTAAGGAATTAGAGATCTATATGAAAAGGTTCACTTGGGTGTGTGTGTTATTTTGAGTTATAAATTTGAAAGCTTGACAAGAAGTAGGTGAAAACCCATTAATTAAGGAACGATCTGATTAGATCACATTGAGGAAACCGGGCCAAGCAGTTTGTATTACAAAGAGTATTAGACACTTAGTAAAGTGCCGACAGAAGTTTAAGATCATTAATTCGGAATCGATAGTCGGGAACTTTCGAAAGGAAAAAGCAAGTGGGCCCAATGGAAGGAAAAGTTTGGTAGAGTCATCAAAAGAGCTGGAAGTAAGTCTTGAAAACCAAACCGATGAGAGAGTACCTATAAAACCCGAGACACATCCTTAGTCATGAGGATCTGATAGTTGAGCCGACCATATATTTGTGGAGTACCCAATAGTTGTCCTGGAGCGTAGTACTAGACGTCTGCGGTCCAAGGAGATACCGATGTTGAGGATCCAGTGGTCTAGACGAGGAGCCGATGAGGCCACTTGGGAGACAGAGGAGAGTATTATACGTAATCAATGTTAGGTTTACTTTTGTATTGAGCCGATGAGGCCCACATCTCTAATTTGCCCTAATCCATCCCTAATGACGATTAGCCTAACCTAACCGTTCAGCCTCTACATAGTCTTTCCCTTCTCCGCTACTCTCCGCACGAACAACTGGACCAACGACCAACCTCGACGCCGGCACTCCCAGGCAACCGCAACCCGAGTCACAGACGACCCTCCACCGTCCTTGCGCCGGGACCTGCGTCGTCCGTCCCTTTCCGGTGAGTAACGACCCTTCCTCCCTCCTTCTGAGCACGTTAACCACCACGCTGAACACCACTGCTGTTGCACAGCGGGATGAAGCTACCAGCGCCGGTCCCCTCCCGCTGGGTCAAGTCGCTGCCACCGTCGGCGCTGCTGCAGTAAGTGAGTCGACCGACTTCTTCCCTCCTATTTCCCTCTACTTCCTCCCTTCGTCCCCTTCTGTTTCGTGTGGTAATGGACAGCAGGCTCGTCCTCTCTGATTCTTGCACAGAATAACAGGGAAGTAGAGTGCCCCTGTGGGAGTGAAGATGGGTCAGTGTACGAGCCGGTCCAAGACGCCCCTGCTACGCCCAACAGCCGTAAAACCGGACCATCGGCAGCCAGTGTAGGTAAATCCATTCCCGTGCACTGCTGTATGTATCGAGATGGAATTATAATTTGAGGGTACTGAGTATGTATGTGTATATACGTATAGGAGCATGATGGGTAAACCGTATCTACAAAATAGAATAAGAAGTGTATGCATATTAGATAGGATTGTAGTGCGTAAGTATATATTTAGAGGGTAAAAGTTAGAAAGGTTGTGAGTGTTTGTAGAAGTAAGAGTCACTAAGTATGATATATATATATATATATATATATATATATATATATATATATATATATATAGGTATGAGATGGGAGTATAAGTGTATATATTAAAGGTTGAGAGAGATGAATAGATTTAGATAGGAATAAGCTAAGTGGACATATATATAGATGCAAAGATGGATAGGTTTGGAGATGTGTA
>BSUD01000004.1:19491304-19538176 GCA_033239045.1 Fagopyrum esculentum | reverse complement strand
ATATATATACATATATATATACATATATATATTTATACATATATATATATACATATATAGATATATATATATATATATGTATGTATGAGTATAAGTGTAAGATATATATATAAGTGTATATATATGAATAGGTAGAGTGTATATATACATAAGTATATATGCATAGATGGGTAAGAGTAACGCATTATATACGTACACACATATGTATAGGAGTAGAGTAACCGGTAAAGGGATAGTGTGATTCTCTTTGACGAGTGTTTGAGATTAACCTTATATCCTCTAGTAAACTATCCTGGAATAATCAGATTATGTAAACAAGTTTTAAAAGAAAATATTATGAGTTAAGAATAAACTTTTGAGAATTTTCGGGACCGGGGGTAAAATAGTCATTTTACCTTAAGAGGGCATTTTAGTAATTTTTTTCTCTTGATGAGTTTGTGCATCTTAGAAGTTATAGACTTCTAAGATTATGGGATGTATTTTGATCCACGTGCCTTGTATGACAGGCATTTGAGTTGCTACGGTAGCAGACCGTGTTGAGATTGTGAGAGTTGTGGTTTGATTCAAGTAAGTCCTTGCGACTTACTTAGTTGGTTTTTGGATGTTAGTTCAGTTATAATAGTGGTGTGTGCAATGTGTGTTTATAATAATAATAACTTGATAAGACGACGGTTACTATTCTGTTTTAAGGCCCAAGTGTATGTATAACGGGTCGTGACATCACTGCGCAGCTCTGCCAGGAGACTGGAAGGTTCTCTATACCCAGACCATACAGGTACACGGTGATATGCATCGGATCAACTCCTGATGGGTACACGGGGGCGGAGGCGAGGTTTGGGAATCCCTCGTGTCACAAAATAAGTATCATTAGTAAGAGTGAATGACTTAAATGAAGATAATAAATGGATTGTTTGAAAGCATGATGAGTGTTTATTATTTTATGTGTGTGTGTGCTATTATTATTCTCCTAATGTTTAGATAACTAGTTAATGGTTGTTTTGTTGTGTTTTTAGATTTACCATAGGTTAGAACAACAGCTGAGTGATCCGGAAGTAGTGGTTAGTCGGGTCTCCATACTCCTTAGAGTGGGGGTTTGGGTTTTTGCTTTGTTGTTCTTTTCCTCTTGTTAAGACAGTTAGTCTTTTCCGTCATTAAAGTATTATAGGCTATTAGACTTTGTTGCATTCATCCTGTTAAAAATACATTTTTATGAATTTCGGTTTTTCTTATTTGTGTCTTGTTGCAAGATCCTAGTAAAATTGTTGTCAACTGAGGTCGGGACCCATTGTGAGGTCCTAACCAGTAATGTCCCGAGTTCTGAGAATTCGGGGTGTTACAATCGATACATTCGAGGATCATTCCTTGCGATGACACACTTCCGGACTCATTAAGAAGCAAACTAGGAGCTAAGGAGAACACATAGGACCTTGTTGGTGCATGCCTTGCACCAACTCATGGCTTAACGATCAAAAGAGTGTTGTCTGAGCAAAACCACGGTCCAGACCTAGATTCCACGCCCGTGGTTTTGACCGTGGTTCTCTCTGGACAGTTGTGACAGCTGTCCCACGATCTTCATAACCGACTCTTGCCCTTGATGGAGGATATTAGTGGTCATGCAGGCTGATTCTCTGACGGATTCTCTCCCACACTCTCTTACACACATCATTCCATTGGAGGCTACTCTTGGAGGGGAGCAAAAACACTCTCATTTGGAGAAGAGGAAGAACATTAGTTTTAGAGTTTTCATAGTTTTTGAGAGGTTTTTGAGTGAACTAGTTGAAGACATTTGCAAAGGTTTTGTAAGGAACGATTTGGACCTTCTTTTGAAGGGTTGTAAGTCTTTCTCAACATTTATTCAGCTTGGTTTTCTTGTTATACTTGTTTCATTTCACTTTCACTTCACTTACTTGCTATGGAAGCCATGAATGTATGCTTGTTGAGTTTGATTGTTAAGATGCATGTTGTTGGCTAAATAGATGCGATTCTAGGGTAATGGAGTGATGGTTATGGCTTGCACTATGATAGAATAGACTTAAATGTATCTTTGGATGATTTGCTTGCTCGAACTTAACTACTATTATAAATTACGGTATATTCTAAGACAACCATGGCCATGGTTCTGAATATCAGCTCGTGGTTTTGTTCTGTCGTGCTTGTATTGATAAATCAGAATGGTAGGATGTTAGATAGTTGAAATCCTAATGTTTATTAAGAATAATCTATCCTAGGGTGACCTAATGCTAGTAAACTAAGTGAGAGAAGAGACCTACCCGGTGATTCTCGATCTTAGATACCGATGATAATGAACTCTAGATAGTAGTGAGCCTCATAAGCCGCTATTGGACCGAGTGTGCTAGGTTTGATGTTTAGGACTTGTCTTCCCGAGACTTACCCGGTGAGGAGAGGTTAGATCCCTAGATAACAATCCGGTTTGTGTAGATTTCCTAACCTTAGGTTCCTAGAGACTTACCGGGTGATAGGACCTTAGGTGCGGGATTAGTGGACCATGAGACCTACCCGGTGATTGATCCCATTTGAGAAACATTCTTTCCCAACATATTATAGCTAGTCCAAGATTGATTAGAAGTTTGAGTCCAATGCCATAACCGGAATTCCTAACCCCTAGAATCCGTTTTTCTCTCTTTCATCACATATCTTGTGTTTGTTTTGCTTGTTTGTGTTGCTACCTTAGTTGTTTGATTTGTCAATCTTGCATGATTTGTGATCCTTGCTTGATCACCACAAAACCAATCCAAAAACATTGTGATTTTCTTTTCTTTATTCCTTTCTCTTTTCTTAGACTAGATTTACACTATCCTTTGTCACTTATTTGATTTGATTTCACCTTAGTCTTTGTGTTCGACCTCGGAATACTATCCTTACTACAAAGCGACTCATACACTGTGGGTTCGCTAGGAGTTAGGAAAAATATATCGAGTTATAAGTTTAAGACTTTCGCGTGCTACAATCTTAGCGTAACAAGTTTTTGGCGCCGTTGCGGGGACTAGGCCTAGATTGAATCATTGTTTGTGATTGTTTATAGTGTAGGTCTTTCTTGTTGCTTTTGATCTTGTTTGGTTTGTGTCTTTGCATTTTCAGGACATCTCTCATTCTTTAGGTGCATGTGAAGATCTTGTGGCAAGGATTTAGCTCCATTCGATCCCGAACCGGAGAAAACCCTTAAAGCTAGATCTAAGAGCATTAAGAAGAAGAAGAAGGAGATGGTGTCAAGAGATCTTCAAGCTGAGTTGGATGATGCCTTAGAGAAAAATTAGGTTAAGAGATGAACTCTTGGAGAATGAGAGGAGACTTTCCAATGAGAGGCAAGAAGCAACTAGGAGGGAGATTGAAGAGATTAGGCAAGCTCTTGTGCAAAGAGAGCTTAATCGTCAAAAACCTCCACCACCACCACCATCGCAGCCGGCGATTAATGTTCGGTTCGAACCGATCATGATTGAGGAGCCACAAACGTTAGGGCAACGTACGGATCCAACCCAAAGAGTGCACGGTCCGGGTGTAAACTTAGGAGATCCCGCAGCCCATGACTATGAGTTCCGCCCTCAAGTGCTACAAATGATCCGGCACAATCAATTTGGAGGGATGGAAGGAGAGTCTCCTCATCAACACTTGATGAATTATGAGATCTTGATGGAGACTCTAAGACCGCCTAGATTGGAGAACAACAACCATAAGCTTAGGGCTTTTTCCTTCTCACTTAAGGATAAAGCCTTGGTTTGGTACCAATCGATTCCATTAGGACGTATGAGTACTTGGGAGGAAATGACAACCGAGTTCTTGACAAAGTTCTTCCCACCTTCTAAGGTAACCAAGCTAAGAGGGAAGATCAATGCCTTCGTGATGAAGAATAGAGAGAGCCTATTCATGTCTTGGGAGAGGTTCAAGGACCTCCTCCTAGATTGTTCACACCATGGTATACCGAAGATAGAGCTATTGGAGATCTACTTCAAGGGGCTTGATGAGGATAGCCAATTCAAGCTCCAATCGCTTTCCGGTGGAACATTCATGGAGAAGAATGTAGATGAGGCTTGGGAGTTTGTAGAGCAGCAAGCCTTGGTGATAGAGAAGTACTCCCATAGGAAGAGTGATGGGAGAAAACCGGGAGTTTATGAAGTGAGTGAAGTCACCATGAGCAACTACAAACTCGATGCAATCAACAATGAGCTTAAGTCTTTGAGGGAGTTGTGTGCCACAACCTTGAAGAATCAAGCTAGTCCTCAAGTGCAAGTGCAAGCCAACTTGGCTTCTAAAGAGGAGGACATCAACTACATGGGAAGAGGCAATTTCAACAATTATCAAGGCCCTAGAAACTTCAACAACAACAGCCGGCAATTCAACAATTACCAGCCTAATCACAATCATCCGGGTTCTCTTATTCTAACCCGGAAGGTGCCTTGAACCCTCCCGCTTCCACAAGCGTAGCACCACCACCTAAGGCTGCACAAGAGCCTCCACCCGGTTTCGCTCAACCTCTAAAGGATAGAACCGAGATGATGTTTGAACAATTGCTTGGAAGGTTGAGTGGACTTGAGAGCACGGTGACTTCCATTTCGAAAGCTCAAAAGGTGCTAGAAGCACAAGTGTTCCAAAAGGCGGGTGAAGCACAAAGGGATCCGGGAAAGCTTCCCGGAAGGACCGGAGATAATCCAAGAGGCCAAGTGTTGGCCATTACAACAAGGAGTGGGTTGAGCATGAAAGATCCCTTACCTAAAGGGAATGACAAGGGAAAGCAAGTAGTGGTGGAAGAAGAGCCATTACAAGAAGAAGGAGGCAAGAGCAAGGATGATGAGCCAACATATGTGGCACCACCTCTATAAAAGCCACCACTACCGTTCCCACAATCAAGAGCAAGAGCTCGCTTGGACAAACATTTCGGTAAATTTCTTGAACTCATGTTTAAATTGCATATTAACATTCCGTTCATGGATGCTATTCTAGGTATGCCGGCCTATGGAAAATTTTTGAAGGAGATACTCTCCAACAAGAGGAAGTTGGAGGAGTATGGAGAAGTAAGGATGACAAAGAGATCCTCGGAGTTGATTCAAACTATGAGGGAGGAGATGCCTCCTAAGCTAAGAGATTCAGGATCTTTTTGTGTGTCAATTGGGGTTGGAGAAGTGCAATATGAAGCCCTATGTGATCTTGGAGCAAGTGTAAGCATTATCCTACTTGCACTTTGCAACAAGGTTGGACTAGGAGAGCCAAATCCGGTCAAGATGACCCTCTACATGGCGGACCATTCAGTCACTCACCCCGTTGGAATCTTAGAGGACATACCGGTGCAACTTGTGAAGTTCTATGTGCCAATTGACTTCGTTGTTTTGGACATCCCGGTGGACTACCCGGTTCCTATCATTTTGGGGAGGCTTTTCTTAGCCACATCCGGATGCTTAGTGGATTGCAAAAATGGAATCCTCTCCTTCAACATAGGATAAGAGAATATCAAGTTCAAGCTGTCCACAATGATGAAGGGGTCAGCCCTTGGTGAAGATATCTTCAACATTGTCGAGCAAGAGGAATGTAGAGAAGTTGTGAGCTCCATCTTGATCAACGACCCCTTGGAGAAGGTTCTTAGCTTGAGTTTGATGGAGGAAGGAGTTGAGGATGATTGCAATGAAGAAATCAAGGCTTTGGATGCATTGGAAAAGGAGACAATTGCTAATTTTGAAGTGCACGAAGTTATGCTGAACCACTGTAGATTCCACGGCCAGGGAGAGGGAACCACGGCCGTACTTTTGCCCGTGGAACTCTTTGGAATGCTCAAATGTGCCAGCTTCTCAGATTCCACGGCCGTGGTTGTGCCAGAGGCCGTGATTTTGCCCGTGGTTTCTCCAAAAAGTGCCATAGTTGTTGATCAAGCTTCAAGGAGTCTTGGGGACTCTTCCATGGCTTTGGAATCATCTCAACCTACATTGTATGGAGCGTCTCCAACCGATAAAGGTCCTCCTAAACTTGAACTTAAGCCCCTCCCCTCTCATTTAAAGTATGCTTTTCTTGGTGAAAATTCTACTTATCCGGTGATTGTTAATACATCTTTGAATGATGATGAGCTTGATAGATTGTTGCATGAGTTGAGATTGCATAGGAGATCTATAGGTTATACCATTGATGACTTAGTTGGCATTAAACCTTCCTTGTGCATGCATAAAATTTTGATGGAAGATAACCATAAACCTTCAATTGAACCTCAAAGGAGATTGAACCCTATAATGAAAGAGGTAGTCAAGAAAGAGATCCTTAAATTGTTAGATGCGGGAATCATTTTCCCGATTTCGGATAGTAAGTGAGTTAGTCCCGTGCATGTTGTTCCTAAGAAGGGTGGTAAGACCGTAGTAACTAATGAGAACAATGAACTAATCCCAACTAGGACGGTTATGGGGTGGAGAATGTGCATCGACTATAGGAAACTAAATGTGGCCTCTAGGAAAGATCACTTCCCTCTTCCCTTTATTGACCAAATGCTAGAGAGATTAGCTCAACATTCACACTTTTGTTACTTAGATGGCTATAGTGGATTTTTCCAAATCCCTATTCACCCCGATGACCAAGAGAAAACAACATTTACATGTCCTTGGAGAACATTTTCATATAGGAGAATGCCATTTGGGTTGTGTAATGCACCCGCCACCTTCCAAAGGTATATGATGGCCATTTTTTCTGAATATATTGAAAACATCATGGAAGTGTTTATGGATGATTTCTCAGTTTATGGATCTCCATTTGATGATTGCTTATCTAACTTGTTTTTGGTGTTAAAAAGATATGAGGAAACTAACCTTGTTTTGAATTGGGAGAAATGCCATTTCATGGCGAGTGAAGGCATTGTGTTGGGACACTTGGTATCCAACCGAGGCATTGAGGTTGATCGGGCAAAGATAGAAACAATAGAGAAGTTGCCACCACCTACCTCGGTGAAGGGGGTAAGGAGTTTCTTAGGGCATGCCGACTTTTACCGGAGGTTTATAAAAGATTTCTCTAAAATTTCTAAGCCTCTCACTAACCTACTAATGAAAGATGTTGAGTTTGTTTTCTCCAAAGCTTGTCTTGAAGCATTTTGTAGGTTGAAGAATGCCTTGATCTCCACCCCTATCATGCAACCTCCGGGTTGGAGCCTTCCGTTTGAGATAATGTGTGATACAAGTGATGTGGCCGTTGGGGCTTCTTTGGGACAAAGGAAAGATGGGCTTACACATGCCATCTATTATGCTAGCAAGACGCTAGATGACGCCCAACTCAACTATGCCACAACCGAGAAGGAGTTGCTAGTGGTGGTGTATGCCTTTGAGAAGTTCCGGTCATATGTTGTGGGAGCCAAGGTCATTGTGTACACGGATCATGTTGCGATCCGCTATCTCCTCACAAAGAAGGATGTCAAACCTCGCCTCATACGGTGGATCCTTCTCCTCCAAGAGTTTGACTTGGAGATTCGGGACAAGAAGGGTTCCGAAAATTCAGTGGCGGACCATCTTAGTAGGCTACCATCAATGGAGATTGAGAGAGATGACATCCCGATTGATGACGCATTCCGGGATGAGCAATTGCAAATGATGGAGAAGTGCTTACTTCAAGTGTCTAGAGGGAATGAGCTATGGTATGCGGACATAGTGAACTACCTTGTGTGTGAGGAGGTGCCACCCGGTATATCATATGCCCAAATAAAAAAGTTCTTCAAGGATGTGAGGCATTACTATTGGAGCGAGCCTCTCTAGTTCAAGAGAAGACCGGATGGAGTCTTTAGAAGGTGCATTCCGGAGGATGAGGTGGAGAGTGTGATCCGCCACTGTCACTCCTTGCCATGTGGAGGCCATGCTAGTTCACACAAGACGTGTGCAAAGGTATTGCAATCCGGTTTTTATTGGCCTAACTTGTTTAGGGATGTGCAGAGTTTTGTGGTAGCCTGTGATGCTTGCCAAAGGACGGGCAACATCTCAAGGAGGAATGAGATGCCCTTGAACAACATACAAGAGGTTGAAGTGTTTGATGTGCGGGGTGTGGACTTCATGGGGCCATTCCCCTCTTCATGTGGCAACCTCTACATTCTCTTGGCGGTAGACTATGTGTCGAGATGGGTAGAGGCAATCGCCTCTCCCACAAAGGATGCCAAAGTTGTGGTGCGGTTCTTCAACCGAGTCATTTTCCCTAGGTTTGGAACACCAAGAGTGATAAAGGGGATACTTGAGAAGACGGTTTTTAGGACGAGAAAGGATTGGGCTATGAAGCTCGATGACGCCTTGTGGGCATATAGAACCGCTTTCAAGACACCAATTGACACCACTCCCTACAACCTAGTTTAAGGCAAGTCTTGCCACCTTCCGGTGGAGATGGAGCATAGGGCGTATTGAGCCATAAGGTGGCTGAACTTTGACCTCAAGGAAGCCTGTGAGAAGAGATTGCTAGACATCAATGCTCTTGAGGAGATCCGGTTGGATGCCTATGAAAACGCCCGGATTTACAAGGAAAGGACCAAGCGTTGGCATGACAAGTGTCTCATCCCAAAAGAGTTGAGTGAAGGCGACCTTGTCCTTCTCTTCAACTCAAGGTTGCGGCTCTTCCCCGGAAAGCTCAAGTCAAGATGGACGGGTCCTTATGTGGTGAAGAAGGTTTTTCCCCATTGAGCGGTTGAGATAGGAGGGGAGCATTGTAGAGATTTTAAGGTGAATGGGCACCGTTTGAAGAAGTATATCCCAGGAGCTCCGGTGGATATGATTACCCCACTTCACCTTGAGTGAGACGCCCCCGAATTGGGTCAAGCTAATGACCTTAAAGAAGCGCTTAATGGGAGGCAACCCATTGGTAGACATCTTTCCCTTTTCGTTTTTGTTTTGGTTTTCATTTTTCTATTTATGTGTGTTTGTGTGTGTTTGGTGTTTGTGTACTAGCGTCTAAGTAGGATGGAAGTCTTGCATGGCATGAGGATGATGATGGTGATCCCGCATCAAATGTGGGTGGAACGGACGTGGGACTTGGACGGCTAGCGGTGCTTAGCGCAGGTCCCGACGCCATAATGAACATCAAGGGCTCTCTACCATCTTTGATTGATCATCCACCATCACTCCACATGAGTGAACCAAAATACCAAAGCAACTCCACTTTTACATTGTGAGGACCCTCTTTCACTCTTCTTTACTTGATTTGCACATTGGGGACAATGTGTTTCTAAGTATGGGGTGGGGTTTTCATGATCACTTGCATGATTAGCATCTATGATAATTTAATATTGTTACATGTTTCATTATGCTTTACATTGTACATATATATTTCGAAAAATCCAAAAAATCAGAAAATTTTAAAAAAAATTTAGTGCTTCTAAGTTTGGGTATGACCCTTATGATGATATTGTCTTGTGAATTGGCTATGGATGGCCTTATGTGTTGAATGGATGTATGCATATGCGGACTTGAATTACTTATCTTGAATCCCATGTATGAATTGTGATCATGATGTTTGCCTTGATTGGATTGAGGATTGATGGTCAAAATTACATGCTAGTTCTTGCAATCACCTAGGAGTGATTAAGGCAATTCATCTTTCTCTACTTCTCATCTTGATCATGTTGTTCGAGCACCTCAATTGATATAAAATTTGACCTCTTTTGACCCATCCGGGAATAAGAGCATGCTAGTGTGTTGAGAGTGTGAAAAGCAAGTGTGGGTGAAGTTGTTGATGAATGAATGTTGTGAATGAAGTGCTGAATTTGTTGTGAAAAGTGTAGAAAAAATATAGGTTTGGGGAGTTTGGTTTTGACGACGAGTAACTCGGCACCATTCACATAATCGGGTGTTTGTGCCTTGCCAAAGTCGGATAAACTGAATGTCCTAACGAGCCTTGGTATGTGTGCCCAGTGTGAGGCACCTTGGAAAATTCCCGAGGTCCGCTAATCACCAAGGTTTCGGCTTTTGTACACCAATGTCATTGTCTCAAAAATAAGTGAAAGACAAAGAAAGTGAAAAAGAAAAGAAAACAAAGAAAAGATGGAGAAAAATATACACTTGTGGGGAAGTTGATCAAAATGAGATTGTGGAGTTAGTTCTTTTCCCGGATTAGCATCACATGACCTAAAAATTCCCACCTAGTCACAGCGTTTCTTGGCCTCTTCTTTCCTAAGTCCTTGTGACCTATTTGCATGTGTGTAAGACTTAGTGATCTAGATTGGATATGCTCATGATCATCTTGACTTCTTCATTTTCACCTTGCATGCATGCTTTTGAGTTAAGTATAATTGTCTTTCCATGCCTTCATTCATTTGATACATGATTGCTTGTCCACTTGCCATGAAACATGACTATGAAGGTGATCCAATGTTAGAAGCACAATTCCAAAAAGATTTTGTTGTTTTTCTGCACGCATAAATCATGTCATCTCTTAGCCTATAGATGGATCTTGCTCGGGGACAAGCAAACCTTAAGTATGGGGTATTTTGATAACACGATTTATGACGTTAGTTTAGGCATCCATTTAGATAGTTTTTCCCGCTATTCATGCATAGTTTGGCATTAGTTCATGACGTTTACGTTTAATTCATGCATATTGTCGATATAGACGTCTACACGAACTATTGTCGGTTTTGTAGGTATTTTGGGAGCTTTTGGAGCTTAATCGATACATTCGAGGATCATTCCTCGTGATGACACACTTCCGGACTCATTAAGAAGCAAGCTAAGAGCTAAGGAGAACACATAGGACCTTGTTGGTACATGTCTTGCCCCAACTCATGGCTTAACGATCAAAAGAGTGTTGTTTGAGCAAAACCACGGTCCAGACCTAGATTCCATGCCCGTGGTTTTGACAATGGTTCTCTCTAGACAGTTGTGACAGTTGTCCCACGATCTCCATAACCGACTATTGCCCTTGATGGAGGATATAAGTGGTCATGCAGGCTGATTCTCTGACGGATTCTCTCCCACACTCTCTTACACACATCATTACATTGGAGGCTACTCTTGGAGGGGAGCAAAAACACTCTCATTTGGAGAAGAGGAAGAACATTAGTTTTAGAGTTTTCATAGTTTTTGAGAGGTTTTTGAGTGAACTAGTTGAAGAAATTTGCAAAGGTTTTGTAAGGAACGATTTGGACCTTCTTTTGAAGGATTGTAAGTCTTTCTCAACATTTATTCAGCTTGGTTTTCTTGTTATATTTGTTTCATTTCTCTTTCACTTCACTTACATGCAATGGAAGCCATGAATGTATGCTTGTTGAGTTTGATTGTTAAGATGCATGTTGTTGGCTAAATAGATGCGATTCTAGGGTAATGGAGTGATGGTTATGGCTTGGACTATGATAGAATAGACTTAAATGTATCTTTGGATGATTTGCTTGCTCGAACTTAACTGCTGTTATAAATTACGGTATGTTCTAGGACAACCACGGTCGTGGTTC
Source organism: Fagopyrum esculentum (assembly GCA_033239045.1). Classification (NCBI taxonomy): domain Eukaryota; kingdom Viridiplantae; phylum Streptophyta; class Magnoliopsida; order Caryophyllales; family Polygonaceae; genus Fagopyrum; species Fagopyrum esculentum. Next base: position 19,526,781 of record BSUD01000004.1, on the reverse strand, counting down.
TGAATATCAGCCCGTGGTTTTGTTATGTCGTGCTTGTATTGATAAATCAGAATGGTAGGATGTTAGATAGTTGAAATCCTAATGTTTATTAAGCTTAATCTAGCCTAGGTGACCTAATGCTAGTAAACTAAGTGAGAGAAGAGACCTACCCGGTGATTCTCGATCTTAGATACCGATGATAATGAACGCTAGGTAGTAGTGAGCCTCATAAGCCGTTATTGGACTGAGTATGCTAGGTTTGATGTTTAGGACTTGCCTTCCCGAGACTTACCCGGTGAGGAGAGGTTAGATCCCTAGATAACAATCTGGTTTGTGTAGATTTCCTAACCTTAGGTTCCTAGAGACTTACCCGGTGATAGGAACTTAGGTGCGGGATTAGTGGACCATGAGACCTACCCGGTGATTGATCCCATTTGAAAAACATTCTTTCCCAACATATTATAGCTAGTCCAAGATTGATTAGAAGCTTGAGTCCAATGCCATAACCAGAATTCCTAACCCCTAGAATCCGTTTTTCTCTCTTTGATCACATATCTTGTGTTTGTTTTGCTTGTTTGTGTTGCTAGCTTAGTTGTTTGTTTGATTTGTCAATCTTGCATGATTTGTGATCCTTGCTTGATCACAACAAAACCAATCCAAAAACATTGTGATTTTCTTTTCTTTATTCATTTCTCTTTTCTTAGACTAGATTTACACTATCCTTAGTCACTTATTTGATTTGATTTCACCTTAGTCTTTGTGTTCGACCTCGGAATACTATCCTTACTACAAAACGACCCATACACTGTGGGTTTGCTAGGAGTTAGGAAAAATATATTGAGTCATAAATTTAAGACTTTCGTGTGCTACAATCTTAGCGTAACACATACGTTTCTTCACCCTTGAGAGTTGCAGCCGTGTTTCCTTCATCTCTTGCTAAACGTGTAAGTTATTCCTCCCTTGTTCTTCATCACATTCATATGTTGATGCACCTTGCTTCCCTTCTGTTTCGTTTCTCCCTTCCTTTTCTCTTTTCTTCTTCCCCAAGAATCAAGGTTGATCATTGATTCTTGTGGAGCGTTACGGTGATGATCCTTTGATGTTTACAAAATCCCTTGGCTGAGTTGTGAAGTGTGTGAGTGTTGGAAGAGTGAGCTTTGACTTTTGTCGTGGTTCTGCTGTCGTGGAGAAGTCGACAAATGCTTCTGTCTAGGATCCACCCCCGAGCCTACACAGAGCCGTCCCTGCACCTCTGTCACGTGCCGCCCCTGCGCCTTTGCCCAGCCGTCCCCGCGGTTTCTCAGTAGTCTTCCCGTCTATGGTGAGTTGCTTTCCTTCCTTGCTTTCCTCGTTCCTTTCCTTAGCTCTTTTGGATGTTGTTGACCCTTGTTGATTTGTAAGACTAGGGTTTGTGACCCTACCTTGTGTAGATCTCTTAGAGATCATTGAGACTATAAGTTATAGACTTCTAGCAATCGTTTCGGTTCTTGATTCGTGATGCCTTGTTCAGCAGGCTTCCCTTTGATCTTATCATGAGGATATCTAAGAGTTTGCTGAGTGTTTAGCTTACCTTCGAGTGATAAGTCCCTTGGACTTACTTAGCTTCATTCCGCGTATTGGTTTGATTGTATTGGCTTATATGTGTTGTTTATCATGTTATAACTGATAACCGGAATAGGATTCACCTTTGTTATACCTTAATTGGCCAAAGTGTATTACAACCGGGCGGTTACCGCTTGTCCAGTTCAGAATGGGGAAACTGGGAGGTACTCTCGCGACCAGTCCAACAGGTGACAGAAGGATGCATACGTTATATTCTTGTTGGTGAAAGGGGACGGAGACGAGGTCGTAACGATTCTTGTATAACAACCATAAGTTGAATTAGTAATTTTATAACATAATGAAAGATAATAACCGGTAGTTGTGTGAGCATTTTATGTGTTTACTTTACATTATGTGTATTTGTGCCTTAATTGTCCTTCTGATATCTAGAATGTTAGCTAATGGTTTATACCGATGTTGTAGATATTTCACAGGTTCAAGATGTTGCAGAGTGATCCGGATGGTGTGGTCAGCCGGGGTTCCCGTACATTATAGGACGGGATCGAGTTTATATTTCTGGTGTTGCTTTTCCTTGTTTGAACTCGGTTGCGAGTCTTTTACGTTTTCCTTTGTTTAAACCTTTGGTTTTATTTTGAGTTTTTGTTTTTTTCATTTGTATGTGCCTTGTTTTAAGATCCGTTTTATCGTTGCTACTCTGAGGGTCAGGACCCATTGTATGGTCCTAACCCGTAATGCTTCGAGTTCCCAAAACTTGGGGTGTTACAACATCATCGCTGGAGTTAGTATTTTTTCGGAAAAGTAAGACATATTATTTTTGATAAATATGTTGATAGTTTGTATCACGCCTAATAATTTCTAAAGTTGGTATTATTTTGGGTTGAATGTCGATAGTTGGTATTATTTTGGGGTATTTTTCCTAAAATTTATAATAAACTACATAAAACCACCTCTTATTTACTCTTTTTTTTTTACTTAGCCACCTCTTATATTTTTATTTTCATTTAACTATCCAATATTAACAATCTAACATTGGTATGTACAAGAACAGTGACAAGTTGTGAAGATGATATTTCGGTACTTTAGAGGTACATTTGACATTGGACTTATTTTTGGGAATGATACGCAGTATTTGGTCATAGGGTACTCTAGTTCTGATTATGCAAGAGATGTTGATACTAGAAGATTTACGACCGGTTATATTTTTACTCTTGGTGGTTCTCTTGTGAGTTGGAAGACAACCTTACAACTAATGGTCACTTTGTTTAACAAGAAGGCAAATTACATGGCATTGAGAAAAGGCGCTAAAAATAGAATTTAGTTGGAGGGATTGGTTTGTGATGTAGATATACATCATGATCAGGCTATTTCATATATTGTGACTATTTGAGTACAATATGTTTGACCAAGGATAAGGTTAATCATGAGAAGACTAATATATTAACGACAAATATCATTTCTTGAGAAGTGAGAAGAGGATCACGATGAAGAAAGTAGGGATCGTTGATCGTGGATATTTTGACCTAAATAGTTACCTCCCCACAAAGATATGGGATCGGATGTAGTAGATTAGGGCATCGAATGTCAAGGACATGTCCGTATTGGTTAGAACAATTGAACAAATATACTAAGTTGAAAGGAAACGAAAGAGAGGAAAACAAGTTGTAGAAATCAATTGGCGAACATAAAACTAATGGTAACAAAGCGTGAGATGATATAAAGGGGAGAAGTGATTCAATGAAATAAGTATACCACTATACTATAATGAATCAAATAGCAACTACTATGTGAACATCGTGAACTTTTGCAACAATTATAAAACCAGAATCTTGTGGGTTTTTTCCTTGAGACATTCATTTTTTAAATGTTCTTTCTCCTATACGTAGTTGTAGAAGGAAGGGATGTCACTTACTAAAGGGGTCAATTATAAGGCTTGAGTTATTATAAGAGGTTTTTATCAAAGAGAGGGAGTTGATTACGATGAAAATTTCTCGTCGGTAGTCAAGTATACCTCCATCATAGTGTTACTAGAAATTAGAGCTCAAACAACTTGCTTTAGGCTCTTCAGTATAGCACATTCAACCACCGACCAATGGAGTAGGGAATGTCAAATCCCCATTCACCGTTGACAAGCTCCCGAACTTAGTTCCACTTGTTTCCAAACTGGATCTCCTGTAGTCATCTCTTTAGTCTTGATTCTCTGAGAAACAAGACGCGGGGTATGATAATTATACACGCCATGTTGCAAGAGAAGAGCAATCCACTGAATGGAGTACCCGTGGAGCTCCCAAACGCTCATAATCGAAAACATAGACAAAGGTAACAAGGAATGGAGTACCGGTGCTCGTGATGTAGCATTTACAATGAATCAATTGTTCAGTAATCCTGCAAATTTGAGCATCAACTTCCCTGCCTTCCCATAAGACTCATATACGTAAGATCTTATTTTTGTTCATACTTTTACGAAGAGATGATCTTTTAGGGGATAAGTTACATCCCTTAATATTCCAACTGGACTAGGAGAAATTATCCATGGGAAGGGCAGGGCACACATAGAGGCCATTCCCAAATCCAAAAACATCCTCTTAAAGTACCAAACTGTCGCTAGCTTACTCTCAGTTAATTACAGGCTGCACTTGACCATGGTCAGCATGGCCAACATCAGAGGTGTGAGATATTCTTGCATTTCAGAACCCAAAGGATGATGAGTCCAGATTAACTAGGGACCGTTGACAATCGCCTTCCTTGTGACCAAAAGCATCACAACGGAGTAATGCTTCTGGTCCACAGGCCAAAAAAGAAGAATGTATCGCCATCTAAAGTTTGAATATCTTTTCAACCCATCTCAGAACTACCAATTGTAGAAGAAGTCGAATGCTACAATTCAATTTCGAGCAAAAGTCACAAAGAATTTCAAGGAAATACATACAAGAATATGCAGATGAGCAAATAATCAATTCAATCTCGAGCAATGACAGAAGTGGTCAATTTTATATTTACCCTAAAAAAATGTCACAAGGGCAACCTACCAGCCCTAAAAACAGAAAACTTGGAAGCCTTGGAGTAGGAAAATGGAATCCGATTACTAATCAGCAACTCCTCAATCAGAGCCTTAGCATCAAGAGGTGTATCACTCTCGCACTCAACCTCATAATTGGTGCCGAAATCAAACAAAGTCTCGTCAACCTCAAGCTTAAGGCCTTTCCAATCAAACACATTTCTGACATTCCTAAATCCCCCAAGACAAATCCAATTGTCAAATCCAGCACCATCTTCGTCATAGCCAACAATCTCCCTGACCCTCTGAATCACCGGATTGGGCTGAGTCGGGCCAATGCGGCCCAATATGCCTGGGTCGGACACACAGGATCGGGCTACGAGTGGGTCGACTTCGAGCTGGAGCTCGAGGGAGCGGCTGACGCCGGAAGATATGGTGGGGGAGGATTTGAGGGAGAGAACAGCTCGGATGTCGGAATTGTAGAAGCGGAGTCGGAGGGCGGAGCTGCGGGTGGCGAGGTCGCCGGAGGGAGAGTCGAAGAAGAGGTTTTCTTGGAGATGGGTGGCGACGAGGAATGGGGAGAGGATGGAGGTGAGTTTATGGTGGGAGTGGGAGTCTTTGAGCTTGATTTTGACCTCGACTTCTTGGTCTCCCATGGATATGGAGTTGGAATGTATGGATTGGGGTTTAGGGTTTCTTCTGATTCTGAAGATGAGGCGAGGAGGGCGGTGCAGATGTGAGAAAAGGGATGCAATTGCAGTCATTGGGTTCGTTTCGGATTTGGATTTGTGGGTTTACACTTAAGAGGCAATGAATGGTCATTCGAAATTACTTCCCCATTTTCCTCTACTTAGTTTTATATGCCTCTAAAAACGAGATAAAAATAAAAAATAATGGGAGAAAAAGGACCCAAAATTTTTCATTTTGTGAAATAGGCCTTTAATAAATTTACTACGTAAAATAGGTTTAAAAAGTATAAAATAGGCTACTGTAGACATTGAATTGAAAAGAGAGGGGTACAAGCTTTTTTTTGAAATGATTTGATGTTAATTTTTTTGGGAAAAAAAAAACACTGCTTGAGATTACCAGAAATAGATTACCCAAGAAGTTTGACATTACCCAGGAAATTAGACGGTTTTAGATTACCCCGAAATACATTACCCAAGAAGATGAGAAGTTTCAGCTTATCCCGAAATACATTAATTAGGAAGATGAGAAGTTGAAGATTATCCATGGATACAAACAAACACTGCTTACCCACAAATAGAAAATGTAAACAAACATTGCTTACCCACAAATAGAACAGGAAGTTTCAGTGTTTTAGATTCAAAAAGAAGAGATGAGAAGTTTCAGATTACCCACAAATACATTACCCAAGAAGTTTGAGATTACCCAGAAATAGAAACAAACACTGCTTACCCAAAAATAGGAACAAACACTGCTTACCCACAAATACATTCCGGTGAAGAAGAAGTTCAACAAGCAGTCCAGATTTCTGCGTTTCAATGGGAAGAAGAAAAGAGCTGCATATGGATACGCAGAAATAAATTTAGGTTTGAAAGGAGCGAAGAAGAAGGGACAAAGGAGGGAAAAAGATGGGCTGACTGAATTGATTGGACTATTTTCTGATTTTTTTCTACATGTCACCCATCAAATCAAATGAAACCTATGTCCCTTACTTTTTTTGATTTTTTCTACAATAGGAGCCCATTTTCTAAATGAAATGATGGAGATCCTAAATCTAAACTTTATATTGTAAAATGCCCACATTGCAAATTCAGCCTAAAAATAATCATAAGGGGACAATCAGGGTGTTTGTTATATGCCTTGAATTTGTTACTTTATATATATCGTAGTGTTTTTTTTTCTAGTTTTTAATAATTTGGTTATAATATCATATTTGTAAACTAAAACTCCTTAACAAAATTTCTTTGAGAGTAGTCATTATTGCGCAAAACCACTATAAATTTGTGCGTGTCTTTTTTTTTTGTTGGATTTTGTTCTTTCTCATAATTCCGCACAACAAACTAGTATTAGAGCTTTGGGGTTTTTGGTATTCTGTAATCTAGGAGAAATATGTGTTCCTTCAACACGGAGATTGACAAGTTCACAATGAGGAACAATGTTAATCTGCGGCAGATCAAGATGCGAGCGTTGTTGAAACAACATGGCTTATGGGGCCGTTGTCAAGGAATGATTCTGATAAGGAAAAGGGTGATGTTGTTGAGATGACTACTCATTGTGTCTCGTAGATGATTTCTTATGCAGGGTTTTGGATTAGGATATCACAATCAACTTGTGGTTGAAGTTGGAGAGCCTCTCCATAAGGAAGTCTCTCACCAACAAGTTGCTTCTAAAGCAACATCTATTCAGCATGCGAATGCAAGAAAGTACGCAACTTTGTGAACACTTAGATCACTTGAACACAATTCTTCTAGATTTGCGTAATATTGAGGTTAAGATTGACGACTTGGATGTTGCGTTGATTTTGTAAGTATATATGTCGTTACCATATGAAAAGTTTATTCAGTAATTTGTTGTTGGAAACGATGTTATTACTCTAGAAGACGTCAGGATTGTTCTTCATACAAGGGAACTACGTCATAAGATGAATGAAAGTAGTGTAGGTAAGGACAATCAAGCATCTCACATGTATACAAGCGGAGGCAAGGGACAACGAAAATCAAGGAAGAAGGACAAGAAGTCGTCTTCTTCAAAAGGTCTTAAGCCTAATGACGTCTACAACGAAATGGGCATTGGAAGGATGAATGTTCTAAGAAAAGGAAACCACGTGACTATGGTTTTGCAATTGTTGCAAAAGATGAATTTAAAACAAATGAGGATGTAGCTTTGGTTGTTGGTGGAACACATATCAAGTTGATGTGTGGGTTCTTGATTCCAGATCTTCCTATCACATATGACCTAACATAGAGTGGTTCAAAACTTATAAGCAAATTCATGGCCAATAGTTCTATCTACAAGACGGTTGGAATTGGCTTGATTAAAATCAAGACACATGAAGATAGATTTTGTACATTAAACGAGGTCAAAAATGTCCCATTTATTACTAAGAATTTGATATCCTTGAGTATGTTGGATAGTAAGAGGTTTTATTTCAAAGGTAAAGGTGGAAATATGAATATAAGGGTTCTAATGCTATTTTGAAAGGTGTCAAAATGAGAACTTATTATTTCCTTCAAGGTTATACTGTTTTTGGAGTTTATTTTGTTGCATCTTCAGAGATTCACAAGGATGAAATAACTAGTTTATGGCATATGAGACTTGACCATATGGGTGAAAGGGGGGATGCAAATTCTAAAAAACGAAGATCTTCTTGGTGGCCACAAGTTCACGAGCCTTGATTTTTGCAAGCATTGTGTCCTTGGGAAGCTACAACCACAAAAAAAAGTTTGCAAAGGGTATTCACAAGACATAAGGCACACTTGAGTACATCCATTCGGATTATTGGGGTCCGACTAGCATTGAGTCTCTAGGAGGTCAGATGTATTTCTTGACTCTCGTTGATGATTATTTAAAAATAACTTGGATGTTTGTCATGAAACACAACTATAAGCTTTCAAGAATTTCAAGGAATGGAAAACATTAGTGGAGAATCAAATAGGGAAGAAGATCAAAAGGTTTCTTACTGATAATGGTCTAGAGTTTTGTTCGTCTGAGTTTGATCAGTTCTGCATGGATGATGGAATTTCTCATCATCATACAATAAAACATACACAACAACTGAATGGTTTAGCTAAGAGGATGAGTCAGACTCTACTAGAGAGAGCGAGATGCATCATATCTAATGCAAAATTGGATTGGAAGTTCTAGGCAAAATCAATTAATATAGCATGTTATTTGATAAACTACAGACCTCACATACATAAAATGTAAAACACCTTATGAGGTGTGGTCTAGTAAGTCTGTTGACTATGCTAATCTTAGGGTTTTTGGTTGTATAGTTAACTATCATGTTGGTGAGGATAAACTAGAGCCTCAGCGAAGAAATGATGGTTTGTAAGTTATAGAGATGGTGTGAAGATATACAAATATTGGTCTTCATCCGACAAAAGAGTTATTTTGAGTAGAAGTGTCATCTTTGATGAGATTTATACACTTAACTCAACAATGAAGGCAATGAAATCAGGGGAGAGTAGCAATGTAGATAAATAGGTGAAGATCTAGTTTCTTCATCAAGAAGAAGAGGAACATCCACAGTCAAAAGTTGAGCTACCCGAATTTACAACATCAGAAAATCAAACCAAAATTTATTCACTCGAGCTTAGTTGAGGGATGCTCAAGAAGAGTTGGAGTAAGATCATCACAAAAGTATGGTTTTGAGGATATGGTTGGTTATGCTCTACATGTTGCTGAAAACGTGGATACTCATGAACCATCCACCTATAAAGAAGGTCTGAAGTTGTGTAGTGGTTTGCAACAATGGGAGATGAGATGGATTCACTTCATAAGAATCGGACTTGGAGTAAGTCATACAACCTAGAGAGAAATGTTATTACTTGGAAATGGGTTTTCAAAAAGAAGGAAGGGATTTTACTTGCTGAAGGGGTCAAGTATAAGGATCGAGTTGTTGCAAGAGGTTTTCATCAAACTGAGGGAAGGATTACAATGATATTTTCTCGCCGGTAGTCAAACATACCGTAATCAGAGTGTTACTAGCAATAGTGGCACATCAATATCGAGAGCTCGAACAACTTGATGTAAAGACAACTTTCGTACACGGAGAGTTTCCAAGTCGGAGTAAATATATACTCAATGTTGGGCTATCTCAAGTGACTTGTCTTCCTTGGTCGAGTGTGTTTCTCCTGAGCATCAAGTGGTTCCACCGACATAGTCTTGTCTTCCTTGCTCGAGTGACATGTCTTCCTCTCGCGAGTTTTTGTGTCTTCTTTGCACGATTGATGTTATAAACTCAAGAGACGGTGCCATTTTGAAATTCTGGATTCTATGCTCGAGTGTACATGTACTCTTTGCTCGAATGGAAGATCACTCGAGGGTCCACACTCGAAACGTTGAAACTTCTTGCAACTGGTTCTTCTTTGTTCGAGTGAGATGTCTTTCTTGCTGGGGTTTTCTATTTTCTTTGCTCAAGTGATGAGGTAAACTCGAGCATAGTTGACACTTCACTCCAAATGCTTCCTTGCTTGAGTGAAAGCCTTCCTCTTTTATCAAGCGAGGCTTCACTCGAGGCTTTGAGTTTCCTTGACTCTTTTGGCTTCGTGTAAACATCCTAGCTTGCTTTCCTTCCTTCCTTTGCTCCATGAGGTTGATGATGAATTGATGAATGATCCTTAGAATGGTTGGGAAATTAAATGTCTTTATGTAAGCTCCATTTGAGGATAAAACACCTAAAAAGACACAAGACAAAGAGAGTAGACATTGTTTTGACATTTAAAGTTTTAGCTAAGATGTTAATGCCCAAACCATGCAAAACAAGTGAAAACCACACAAAAACACATCTAAAAACATAAAATGAAACACATCTAGAAACATAGCATGTAAACATGCTATCACATCCCTCTTCTTAATCAAGACATGATATCGTTCAAGGGTCTATCTAAATAATTGTTGATTATGAAATAATTTTGAACTGAGTGTATGGTCTGAAAAAGGATGTGATACCACATGTAAACATTTATAATATAAACTCATAAATTGAAATACGTAATGCTAAACCCAATATGATTATGATTTTGGATCATTATGGTACACTTAATCACAAAGGTTTAAAGACATACTAGTAGACATTGTGATTTCATGAGAGACATCGTGATTTCATGAGAGACATCGAGGATGAAATGCTACTAGTGAAAAACGTTAATCTTGCAAACCGTTGACAAAACATTCTCTCTTTCCTACTCTTTAATTTGTGTTTCGTAGTATTAACTCTAATGATGGATCTCGGGTTATATTTAAGTGATCGAAATTAACTCGGGTTATATTTAAGTGATATTTTGGTACCCGTTTTGATCTGGTCCGAATTTGATCAGATCCTTGATATTTTTTCCGGATCACCGGATCGGATACGGTCCGGATGTCTTCGATTATCTAGATGATAAGTGGATATCCGGATACTCACGGATTTACCTGAAATCAGTTAGTATACGGATCATCAATTATTTGGATATCTGCGGATATCCGAATAGTCCCGGATATCTCCGGATCACTATATATTCCCGGATATCCGGCTATTAATATTTTTTATTATAATATTAAATGTATTTGTTTTAGGAAGAATAAATAAAATTTATATATTAAATTTTTTACAAATATTCTATTCAAAAATATAGTAAACGGGAAAATATTTGAGTTAGTAATGAATTGATAATGTTAGTTTGTTACAACTTAAGCATACTTAGTTACTTTATATCGCTATACAATTTGTACTAATATTTATATTTGACATATATTATAATATTACATGATAAAATATTTTAGTTAGGCAAAGCAATGAATTGATAATGTTTATTTGTTTATAACTTTATATGTACTCACGTAGTCACATTGATCTCATTTAATTTAAACATGTATACATCTATATTATATATACAACTTTGTGCATACTCATGTCATGGGCCGCTCTTCCGTGACGAGGCCAAGACCAGCAAGGCAAGACAACTTGTCGGGAGACGCCATCAAGACTACATTTGACAAGGTCAGACGGGAAAGGCATGGAAAAACGCCCAAGCGGGAAGCTGGACAAAAACATTGTCAAGATGGCATGTCGGGAAGACAAGGAGTATTCCGGAAAGATCCGGGACGATCAAGGAGGACCCGGAATGATCAAGAAGAATCCGGAACACGACAGAACATTCCGAAAGGTGATGGAATATTCCGGAAGGCGGTGGAATATTCCGGAAGATGGCAGAAGCATCCGGAAGGATCAAGAAGAGACCCGGAAGGCACCGGAAGGATCAAGACATGTCTAGAAACCGGCGGGTGTCTCTAACCTTGTGTAGATGTTGTCGGGAAGATCTGGATGGAGGCGGATCTCCCCGGAAGACGACGGAGACTTCTAGAACTCGAAAGAACCTTGAAGACTTAGCTAAAGTCTTAGGGAAAGTTCTAGATTCGTTAGGATAAGGTCAAGGAAGGAAGGATACGGAATGACCTAGGAGAGTGAGGTTCCGGAACCTTCCCGGAGAGGAGGTGACCAAGACTATAAATAGGGGAGGCCACCCCTCATTTCCATCATCCACCACAATCCACCAAACTCCAAGCATTCTTGCTCTCTTGTAAAAAGCTCTCATTTGTAAAGCTCTCTTTGAGTAATATAAAGGCAAGGTTTGCCGACAACTCTCCGAGTTCACTTAGCCATCTAGACAAACCGCTCATTTTCAAGGAGCGTCGAGGAGTAAGGCTGATCTTAGCTTGTCGGGGCGACAATATAGCTAAGAGCCGCACAGTCTGAGTTGGGGAATAACTCGGCCCGTGACACTCACATATTCATAACTTTCGGAACAAATTTCATAATAATCTTTTTATTATCAGTTGATCTCATTGTAATATATATATTTTTATAAATATGTTCATGATGGTCGCAATTTTTTATTAGAAGTTAGTCCCAATTAAATAAACAAATGTTCAAAATAATCTTTTATCATAAGTTGGTCACTTTGCAAGATATAAAATATATATACAACTTTGTGCATACTCACATATCCGCGAATAATTACTCGATCTGACAAAAACTCCCGAATATCCGGTCAGATCCATATCAGACTTTTTTACTAAACAAATTTTCGGATATCCGGCCATTCGAATCGGATCGAATCGATCAGATGCACATCCTATTAGATAAGATGTCAACTCTCCATCAAAACTGATCAATAATATATAATATATTTTAGGTAATAGGAAATTATCTATATACATATATTAAAGCAGAAGCGTTTACTTCAACATGGTTCATCCTAACAAAAAATATGCCACATGTCATTTTCTTAGAATTTTAGTTTTTTTAAATAATATATATAGTTACCATATTTTAATTATCCTATTATAGAACTTATATTTATCTACTTACCACACATATATGTATATATACTATTAGTGTTAAAATATATATTTATATACTAATAATAAAGTAGAATAAAGTAGAAGTCTTTAATGCCATATGTTTTTTTTCCCGTTCCTTTTGTCAATGCAATTTAAAACGCACTCTCATTTTAAAAAATTAATTAAAAAATTATATAAACTAACTATCTATATATATATAATAATATTAAATAAAAACCTTAATTACATAAACCATGGTTACATATATTTTTATATTATGGATCGTTTTAACGTTCAGTTTCATTTAAAACCTTTTTTTTTTATCAAGAACATGTAAACTATCATTTATTTAAAAATATCCCTTTCTATTTTTATTATCTTTTTTTTTTCCTTATAATATTATCTTCCAACTCACTTTAATTAATAATTAGATTTGTTTTACAATTTATTAAAGCTAATCCCGCACACGGTGCGGGTATTAGACTAGTATCCTTTATTTCTAACTTAATTATATCAAATCAACGGTTCCATTAAAAAAATGCCCCCGCCCTCTTATTTGGTGGCCATAGGGATATATGATTACTAAACATTGGTGAAACGTAGAAATTTGAAATATTGTTAATAGTGTTGCTATAAACATGATTGTCCAATACAATATTATTAACCATAACTGCTATACATTAAGCTAGGTTAATCTTACAATGATTTAGTTCACAACAAATACATATCCTTGCAACAAGCTACATCAAACATACTAGATAGTTAAAAATCATACAGTGTTAGCCAAAAATGAATGCACATCCGCGTCTGGGGGACTGCTAGCACCAACAGGTAGTGTCCATGACATGAGCTCCATGTTCATTGTATCACCATCTACAAAACTATCAAATTCATCATTCCAGACAGGAAAGCCTTCTTGTTCTTGGTACCATCTGGACACTTGAGCAGGTGATTTTAGTATCATCTCCAGCGTCATTGTTACCTCTTTCATTGTCGGTCTTAATGTCCCTCTCGAACTTATGCAACGCTTTGCCAGCTCAATAACGGATATCAACTCATCCTCCTTGGCATCTCTCACAATGCTAGGGTCTAAGATATCAGACAACCTAGAATTTTGAGATAGTAGCTTGAACTCGGTCACCAAGTTCTTTTGTTCCATAGTACTTCCGTCCGAGTAGATTGACTTCTTTCCGGTTAGAAGCTCCAACAGCACAACTCCAAAACTATACACATCACTTTTATCTGTGAATTTGTATGATTTGAAGTATTCCGGATCCAAATACCCTAATGTTCCATGGACGAGAGTTGTCATGTGTGTTTGATCAACTGCAATAGTCTTTGAAGATCCAAAGTCGGAAACTTTTGCTCTATGTTTTTCGTCCAACAATATGTTTGATGATTTGATGTCCCTATGATAGATCGGAATGGATGAAGATGAGTGTAGATAAGCAATAGCAGCAGCTGAATCTGCAGCAATTTTCAAACGCATTTCCCAGTTGATGATGAAATCTTCGTCGGGGACATGGATACGTTGAAAAAGTGTTCCATTTGAAACGAACTCGTAAACAAGAAGCGGGACTTCCGTCTCTAGACAACATCCTAACAACTTAACCACATTTCTATGGTTTATTTAAGATAAAATCACCACCTCATTTATGAATTGCTCCAATTGGCTTTCGTCTAGCAGCTTAGACTTCTTGATTGCAACGATCCTCCCATCACTCAACATGCCCTTGTAAACGGTACCTTGACCACCTTGACCTAATATTCGACATTTATCGAAGTGGTTCGTGGCTTTGCTTATTTCACTGAAGGAAAATATCATTGTTCTCTCCACAGTACCTCCATTAGACGACAATTGTTGTTGCAACAACAAACCACCATTACGCTTAAAATACTTTGATCTTTGTTTCCTTATCATTCTCCTTTTAACGAAACGATAAAACGCATACGACCCAATCACCAACACGAGTATGCCGAAACTAATGCTAAGTCCTGCATGCATAATATACGATAAATCTCATAGAGAAGTTGCTATGTAGCATTATGTCACTAATTTAGCATATATTACAATGGTAAATAAATAAACATATATCATCTTTATTGATCAATGAACTAATTTGCCCTTATTTAATATATCAATTTTCCTAAATGTGTTATAAGATTTTGTATTTAATTCTGGTATATGGATTTCAGGTACAAGAATTATCAAATTATTCGTGTAAAACAAAATTAATCTAATAATATTTTTGAGTCATTTGTATACAATACAATAATCGTGTAGAAGAAAATTAGTTAAAAATAATTCTTGTACAAGAAAGTTACTATACAAGAGAAAATTTAAGAATCATAATTAACGTATATTTATAATTTTTTTCAAAAAAAAATATAAATCGTGGTATTAGGGTGGGAGGTACTATCAGTGTGATATACTTTCTCTTTTTTTATATTACCCTTTCATACCATTGAAATTGCATCCAATTCTTTCTAAATCTAAAGTTATTAACCACAATAAGAACAAAAGCAACTGAGAAATGAATTCAGAAAGGTATTAATCTCACCAAGAATGGCACCAAGCTTCAAGATTGGTTTCTGTAAGCAATAATATGTACCAGGAGTAATCTTTCCATTTACATCCCATTCTCCATAACAAAATCCATGGCAGTCCATGCATTCTTGACCAACTGAGAAATGAGAATAACAAATTAAAATAGTTAACAGAAAAGTTAAAGAGGTAAGTAATTAATAGAAAAAAGATTAGATTTTTATTACGTTTGCATCCGTCGGGGACATATGGGTTTCCATAATAGCCATTCTCGCAGCTACATCGAGTAGACATAGAACCATCACTATTACCGTCGCAATAAGCATGATCACTCCTATCATCCAGAAGCTTCGAATCGAAATCCCAACTCAAAACCACAGGGTTTAAGCTCGACAAGCCTCCAGCATAATATTGACTCATTGATCCACTGTCAATTAAAGCGGCCACAAGGCAATGCTGATCACCTGACGATGAAGACTGATTACTAAAATCAATCTTGTAAGATTGTAGAGGAGATTCATTGTAACTCAACGATGCTTGACAACAATTATCTCCATAGCAATTGTTGGTATCATGAATTCTATAGTTGTTGCCGTAGTTGTTTTTGTCGCAAACGGTAGCACATCCAGCCATGATCGCATCGCTTTCGTTGACCAAGATTGCCCCACCTGGGCAGCCCTTCATGACCAAAACATTGTTGGGGGTAGAGATTTGGTAAGGGCTTCCTCTCCAATCAATAGTATGCGCGTCTGCAACACACGCGTTCAACAGAGGTAACCCTACTTTCAGGTAAAATGAATCTAGGTTTACCTCCATGACTTCAACTCCGAAGTTTGATAATATGGGTTTGTTGTGAGATTCGTTGCAGTTGATCTCGAACCAGCGGTTATGGAAGCAGCCGGGGCCTATTCCGAACGGGAATGGGATACGCACACTGCCACAAGTGTCGTTACAGCCGTATTTTGCGATACGTGCATCCGCAAAGTGTGGCTTTAGAGATATTGATAGTGAGAGAAGTAGTAAGTAGATTGGGTGTTGCATAGCTCTCCGCATATTAACAGGAAATTGCTGATGCTTTGATTTGTGTTTTCCTATTCAGATGCCGTGTTTAGAGCTCTCCCTGGATATATATAACCTCACTCGCCCCAGCTGTAGTATGAAAACATAATTTGTTGACAGCAGCTAGCTGATTAACATAGTAGCGTAGACCACGTGGTATAGTTTATTTAATCAGTAATAGATATTATAAAATAAAAAGCTTGTGTAAGATCAACTTATTCCAAGGAACCATCTTTTTATCAGCGACTTGAGACTACGACGAATGATGAAGTCAAACAAATAATTAGCCATAGAGGATGAATCTGCCATGGAGAATAAGATATATATGTTAATTAATCATGTACCGACGATGATGATCAGATTAAATATAATCAAAACAAAAATAATGAGTCACGCATTTTCAACAAGCAATGAAATCGAAGGATGTTTGTTATTGAATGATGTATAAACAAATAAAACGTAGTGGGAACCAAACTGAGAAAAGTGTGTGAACCGAAGCTTTTTCAATAAAAGCTTTATCAATTACTACAATGCGGGGCAGGTTGACAGGAAGTATTGTTATCAAAAAGTGTTTGGTAAAAAAGTACACTACTCCATAATTAAGTAATATTATTAAGGGTTCAACGAAGAGAAATGAGGGAGACTAACACTCCGAAGATCATCTATTGTAATAGATGCAACACAGGAAGGCGGAGAAATCAGCCTATGTACCCCAATCTTATAACATAAAGTAAGATTGGCTAGCGAATCTGCCACCCTATTGTCTTCCCGAAAAAATGACTGAGATCAATAACTCAATTCCGGGTGAAAATGTCTTGAAAACGGGTTACCAGGCTCGACAATGGATGTGACGGGCACACCCATTGTTAATAAAATCAATTACTGTCTTTGAATCAACCTCCAAGTTCACTGTCTGAACCCACAGTCTCAAGCAAGGTCCAAACTGTTAACTCCACCTTGATAAATAAGACATTACTTATGGTTGATGAAAGCCAAATCCTTGGTTTCCAGGTTTTCGTAACACCTTACAAGTTTTGGTAAAGTCATCACGGTATCTAGTAAGACCTTACCATAAAACCTTGGTTTCCAGGTTTCAGTAAGGCCTTACATAAACTGGTACGACCTTACCAAAACTGGACAGAAACCACAAGCGAGTTACGTACGTCCAAATAGCTTTCCTTCTTGTTGAGTTATTTAAGGGATTTGATTTTAACAAATCTTTGATTTGTTTTAATCAAATCTTCTTAAAGATAAGATCGGAAGATTTCCTAACCTCAACAAATCAAGATTGACCGTGCTTGACTGATTGACTTCAACTAACAAAATCCCAACAAAATAGAGTGGATCAAATCTCAACAACCCAAGATCTCAACAACCCAAGATCTCCTAGGATCACGAAGGCAAGATCTTTTCTCAACTTTAAAGAATGCTGATACGCTTGCCTATTTAAAGAGACAAAGAACAGAAGACAAAATAACACGTTCATTGCCTACTTCGAAAACACGAGTGATAAATTCTACTTATCTTACAAAGTGCCGATCTCACATTCGAAGCTTCATCATTATACTTCCCTGAAGAGTGTGAGATCTTTTTCGAGCTGATAGTACAATTCAACTAGGATCATACAAACCGTTATCATTTCTAAACACGTTGGATACGAGTGTTGTATCTGGAGTACTTTAGTTTTTCTTTTCGAGTGAGTGAGTTGCTAGATAGGAAGTGTAAGACTTCTGAGTTTAGAAGAGGGAAGGTCTTCTGAAGATTGTATCTGGAACTCATCAAGAAGAAGGAAAATAAAGCTACTTGAATCCTAGGGTTGAATCAATCCTAGGCGGGGACTAGGTCGTGTTGGTGACTGAACCTCGTTAACATATCGTGTGTCCTTTACTGCTCTTTACATTCCTGGTTTGTCTAATCTTTTACATTTAAAATCAATCTTATAGAAACGTGTAAGATCTTATTTTAGCGAATAAGACTTTATCTTATTTGATAAGGTCTTATCTCTTTCGATAAGGTCTTACCTATCCTAAGATTGCGAAAAGATTCCATACTCTATTCATCCCCCCCTTCTAGAGTATTGGATAAACTATTTTATCTGCCTATTCCGCATTTCAATTGGTATCAGAGCCTAACTCACGTCTTTTTAGATATTATTATCTGTGAGGCTAACTAATGGCAGGTGAAGGTCAAGGCGGATTTGGACAAGGAAGATCAATTTCTCGACCACCTCTTTTTGTAGGAAACAATTTTATGCACTGGAAATCCTTGATGCAGATGTTTATCATCGATCAAGATTTAGAGCTTTGACATATTATCAAAAACGGACCTCTTACTCCTACCAAGGATGGTCCCGACAATACAACAGTAAACAAGACAGAAGCTGAATTCAATCAGAAAGATCTTGAGAGTGTGGCGAAAAACTACAAGGCTATCAATCTCTTATATTGTGGTTTAAGTACTGATGAATTTAATCGTATATCTTCATGCAGATCTGCTAAAGAAATATGGGATAAATTAGTGGTCACCTATGAAGGAACCATCCAGGTCAAAGAAACCAAAATTAGTATCTTTCTGAGACAATATGAATTGTTTAAAATGATCCCAGATGAATCAGTCAAAACAATGTTCACCCGTTTTACGGAGATCATTAACAATCTTGATTCGCTGGGAAAGACTTTCAACAATGAAGAAAAAGTCAGAAAGATACTTAGATGCTTGCCTAAAGCAAAATGGGGTCCCAAGGTAACCGCTATAGAAGAAGCACAAAATCACAATACTCTTGCTCTTGATGATTTGCTAGGCAAATTAATCACCCATGAATTGATCCTCAATGAGGACGATGGGGATGTGCCAACAAACATTAAGAATTTGGCACTTAAGGCAAAGAAAGAGGAACCACTGGAAGATTCTGAAAGTGATGATGAAGATCCTTTTGCTCTTATCACAAGAGGACTAGCTAGAATATTAAAAATGAAAAAGCAATTTTCAAACAAAGAAAATGCTGGATCTTCTAAATACAGAGGTAAGTCTTCTAACCCCTTGAAGAAGAATCGCGTTCTAAATTGCTATGAATGTGGTGAAACAGATCATCTTGTTAAAGAATGTCCTCAAAAGAAGAAGAACAAATTCAAGAAAAAAGAATTTGGCAAGAAAGCCATGGTAGCAGCTTGGAGCGATTCAGACTCCTCAAGTGATTCAGATTCAGAAGATGATCATGCAAACTTATGTCTTATGGCAAAATCCGACAAAAATCAAGATCAACACTTGGATGGAATGGTAAGAGATCTTATATCTAGTCCTACCGATGTTTTATCAGAAGTACTAAAAAACATGATTTCTAATGAAGAAATTTACAGCAAAGAAATAAGCATTCTACAAGAAAAGCTTAATGATCAGGAAAATTGCATAAGATTGCTTTCGCTGAAAGTTCAAGATCTTGACAGCATACATTCAGATCTTAACACTGAGGTTAAGGCCTTACGATTGGAAAATTCCGATCTAAAGGCAAACCTCTCATCTCTTAAGACATGTAATACTGACTTAGAGATTGAAAAAGTGAAACTTTCTGAAAAATGTCAAGAACAACAAACAGCTCTTGTGCAATTTACCAAATCCAAAGCTACTCTTGATAAAATGCTTGGAGAACAACAATTATCCTTAAATCGAAGTGGAATAGGATATAACAGGAATTTTCCTGCTAAACCCACTACCACGTTCGTTAAGGCAAAAGGAAATTGGATATCTCCTACGTGTTTCTTCTGCTGTAGAAAGGGCCATGTAAAGGAAACCTGTCCGTATAGGAGAACGGATCCATACATTATTAGAAATACCTTTCCTGTACGTCTAAATGAACGGGTAAAACATATATGGGTTCCTAAAGGAACTAGGCCACCTAACATGGTCTACCCCCATAATGGATCTAACTCTGTTTATTGGTCAAGCCGGAAAGGATGATTTCCTGTTTTGCAGGATATCACCAAGACTAAAAAATGGATAATGGACAGTGGTTGTTCAAGACATATGAGTGGGAAAGAATCTCTTTTCGACACTCTAAAGAAGAAAATCACTGGCACTATAACTCTTGGTGACAAAGGAAAATGTGACATCCTTGGTATCGGTAATGTTGGTCTTAATTCAAATAATAATATTAAAGATGTTTATTTGGTGGATGGCTTAAAATATAACCTTCTCAGTGTTTCCCAGCTTTGTGATAAAGGAAATTGTGTTAGCTTTGACAAGAGGAAGTGTGAAGTTCGAGATGAGATGACAGGAAATTTAGTGCTAACAGCTCACAGGGATAATAATATATATGTTGTTAATACTAACCAAATTGCAGGGACAAATCTAAAATGTCTCAAGGTCTTATCAGATGACTCAAGACTATGGCACAGACGACTTGGTCACATCAGTCTACATTCTCTTAACAAACTTAAATCAAAAGATCTTGTAAGAGGTCTTCCTGACCTAAAGTTCAAGGTAGATGAATTATGCAATGCTTGCTCAAGAGGTAAACATACTCGTAGTTCTTTTAAAAAGAAGCAAGTGGTAAGTACTACTAGACCTCTTGAACTTCTCCACATGGATCTTTGTGGACCTATGCGCGTCAAATCTCCCAAAGGCAAGCAATATATTCTTGTCATTGTTGATGATTATTCTCGATTTACTTGGGTTTTCTTTCTAAAAATGAAATCTGAAGCACTTTTATACTTCTCAAAACTTTGTAAGGAGTTACAGACTTTGAAAAACCTACCAATCGTTTCTATTAGAAGTGATCATGGTAGAGAATTTGATCAATCAGACTTTGATGCATTTTGTGAGAAATATGGTATTTCCCATAATTTTTCAGCTCCTAGAACACCTCAACAAAATGGGGTTGTGGAACAAAAGAACCGCACCCTAGAGGAAATGTCTAGGACAATGCTATTAGAGAATGATCTACCTAAGTCATACTGGGCAGAAGCTGTTAATACAGCAAATTACATTCTTAATAGATGTTTGATTCGATCAATTTTAAAGAAAACTCCTTATGAGCTTTTTAAAGGAAGAAAACCAAGTATATCTTACTTTAAACCATTCGGATGTACGTGTTACGTGCATAATAATGGGAAGGATAATCTTGGAAAATTTGATGCTCGTAGCGACGAAGGTACTTTTCTCGGATACTCGACTCAAAGCAAGGCTTATCGAGTATACAATAAACGTACCAAAGTAGTCGAAGAAAGTATCCATGTTTTGTTTGATGAAAACGATAATGGTATTTTGAGTGAGAGCTTTGCAGATCTTGATTTAAATAAAGATGAGGAAGAGGAAGAAGAAGTTGATAAGAACGTTCGAAATATGCAAGAGCCATTTCAAGATCTTACAGACCTATCTCAAGATCTTACAAATAGGTCTCAAGACCTTGAAGCACCCCCTCAAGATCTTACAAATGAAACCAATCGTGAAGATACATCACTACCTGAGCAACAAGAGCCATCTTCTCAACTTCCTATAAATTCTGAACCCGATGTTTATAATTAGAGAAATGTCCAGAGGAAATTCAAACATGCATCATCCCATTCAACTCAGGATATTATTTCTGATCCCTCATCTGGAATACAAACTCGATCTAAATTAAAAGATCTATGTGCTTTTCATGCGTTTGTTTCTCTTGTAGAACCTAAGAAATATACTGAAGCTCTTGAAGAACCCGACTGGATAATTTCTATGCAAGATGAGCTAAACGAGTTCGAGCGAAACAAAGTATGGACACTTACAGCAAGACCCAAAGGCAAATCAGTCATCGGGACAAGATGGGTTTTCCGAAATAAACTTGATGAAAGTGGTAATGTCATTCGAAATAAAGCTCGTCTTGTAGCTCAAGGTTACAATCAGGAGGAAGGTATTGACTACGAGGAGACTTTTGCTCCCGTAGCCAGGCTTGAAGCCATTCGCATACTTCTTGCTTTTGCATCTTACATGAGTATTAAACTTTTTCAAATGGACGTAAAATGCGCCTTTTTGAATGGTTATTTAGATGAAGAAGTTTATGTTGCTCAACCTCCTGGTTTTGAAAGTAATGAATTTCCAGATCATGTTTTCAAGCTTGACAAAGCTCTTTACGGCTTAAAGCAAGCCCCAAGAGCTTGGTACGAGCGACTTTCTAAATATCTTCTGGAAAATAACTTCAAAAGAGGGTTGATCGACAAAACTTTATTCATTAAAACTCATGGAAAGAATATTCTTGTTGTTCAAATTTATGTGGATGATATCTTGTTTGGAGCAACTAATGAATCTCTTTGCAAGGAATTTTCTGACATCATGTGCAAGGAATTTGAGATGAGTATGATGGGTGAATTAAATTTCTTTCTTGGACTACAAGTACATCAAAGCAAAAAGGGCATATTCCTCAATCAAGGAAAGTACACAAGAGACCTTCTGAAGAAGTTTAAGATGAATGAATCAAAAATAGCCAAAACACCAATGAGCTCTACTCTCTCTTTAGATCAAGACCTTACCGGCAAACAAGTAAATCAAAAAGAATTTCGAGGTATGATCGGATCTTTACTATATCTTACTGCTAGTAGACCTGACATTATGTTTAGTGTTTGCATGTGTGCTAGATTTCAAGCTAACCCAAAGGAATCACATCTCATTGCGGTAAAAAGGATATTAAGATATCTTAATGGTACAAAAGATATAGGTCTATGGTATCCCACACAAAGCAGTTTCGGTCTTATCGGATATTCCGATGCTGATTTTGCAGGATATAAAGTGGATAGAAAAAGCACTTCAGGGTGTTGTCAATTTCTTGGTACATCTCTAATAAGTTGGCATTCCAAGAAGCAAAATTCAGTGGCTCTCTCAACAGCCGAAGCTGAATATATTGCTGCTGGAGCTTGTTGTTCGCAAATCTTATGGATTGCGCAACAACTCCAAGATCTTGGATTCAACTTTAAGGACATACCAATAAAATGTGACAATACCAGTGCTATTTATATCTCGAAAAATCCTGTACAACATTCAAGAACAAAACATATAGATGTGAGACACCATTTTATACGTGATCATGTAGAAAAAGGTGACGTGTCTTTGACATTCATTTCTACCGATCTACAACTGGCCGATATCTTTACAAAACCTTTACCCGAAGAGAGATTCAACTTCATAAGGTTAGAACTTGGTATGCTTAACAGGGAGGCACAAATGTAGGGGGAGCAATTATTGTTTTACAATATTGATCTTATTCCCTACATTAAGACCTTAACATGCATTTCAAGGTCTTACTACAATAGTGTTACAAACACTGATCTTATTCTTTAGAATAAGATCTTACAATACATCTCAAGGCCTTACTAAATAATAGTATGTTCTTGATTTTTGTTTAAAAGATTAAATTGGATCAAATCTTTTAGTTATTATCTCAATAGATATCTAACTAATAGATTATTTTATTTTTGGAAATCTTTCGGTTATAATTTTAATCTTTTAAAATTACTTAAAATTTTACAAAGATTTTTTAAACAAAGATTTTCCTCTCTCTCCGTCTTATATCAAATCTTTAAAGATCTTGATTCTCTTCCCCGCTTCTTTAAACTCTCCGACTTCTCGTCTCTCTCATTCTCAAATCCTAATCGACGATGGCCCCCAAACGTTCTTCGACTCAGTCCTCTGCTCCAACATCCAAGAAGCAGCGATCGGCGGCTAGAAAAGGCAAAGTTGTTCTAAAGGAGTACAATCCGGATTCCGATTCTTCAATGTCTACTCCCTCTCCTTCTCGGCAAGTGGCTCAAGCTATTTATCCCCCAGCCACAAAGGATATACCTCAACATCGTCTTCGATCACCACCTTCTGGGTTTGAGGTTAGTAGTGAAGAACCTTTTTCTTGGTTCTTGAACTATACTAAAGCGGGAATGTGGAAAGATGATTTTGCTAATCGTCCCCTGAGTTTTTGTGAATCTGTTGATGAAAATTTTCTAGTGTCTATGAATCTGCCGTGTGTTAATTTGCTGAAATGTTCGAATGTCTGGAGTTTGTTTAATCTGGGAGATTTTGCCTTTCCACGACTTACCCGTCTATTCTTTGTCAACCTTACTGCACACCGAGAAAAGGGGATTTTAACTCTTCATTCCCAGATCAAAGGACGACCAATTACCCTAACTGCTTCTTCTTTAGCAATTATTTTAGGAGTCCCTGAGGAAATCGACACCAAAACTCATCCTTTGAAAAATGTATGTCTTGCCCATGCCCATAAAACATTTTTTGAGAAACCAATTCCTTATGGTGCTACTTCCTCAAAGCCAAAGTAAAAACAAACCCATAATGTCTTAACTTTAGAGGCCAAAATTGTATTCACCTTGCTTGCTAGGTGTGTCTTACCACGAAAGCACTCCAGAGAGATTGTAACTGACAATCTCTTGGAAATTCTGGATTTGATCCTTACTGGGTATCCTATTGATGTCCCTAACCTGATTTTATCCTACATGGTGCACACTGTGAATACCCCTTTGACAGCCCCTCTTCCTTATGCCAACTTATTTCCAAAGATTTTCGAATTCTTTGAAATTGATACTACAAATGAGGATAAGGTTTATCATAAGGGACAAATTGATGAGGACTGTTGGGGAAGGCTTGGGGTTGAGAAAACTTTGTCTGGGGATTGGATTCTGAAGAAACATCAATCAACTGCTCAAATCTCATCTGAATAGAGAATTCAGGATTTAGAAGCTGAAGTGGACGCTCTGAGGAAAGATCTGAACACTGCTCGTGCTGATATTGTGGATAGACAGGACGATACGCATGAGAAGTTGCTAATTGTTAATGAGAAGCTCAACCAGTTACTGTTTTTGACATCTCTAGCTCATAGGGCAACTACTACGATCATGCCTTTGGATGGTGTAAAATCCGGAATTTTATTCCGTCTAATTCCGTTATAAAATAGATCTCGATCAGTTGACCCATATCCGTCTACCTAGTTAGACATATTATTATAGGATTTATCATTTTATGTAGATTCATTCACATAAAATGATAGAATCTTTTAAATAGTCTATCATTTTATGTAGCTTATTTCCGCATAAAATGATAGAATCCTTAACCGATCTTACTCTATAATAAACTCCATATCCGCCTAGTCCGTATCTTTATGTGTCGGGATCTTGTCCAGCCAGAAACTCGCTAAATTTAGGAGCCCAGTCGCAGCCCAGTTTAGCCCATCTGCTACTCTATATTTCAGCTCCAACGGATCCAATTCTGCAGCCAGCAGCCCACGTGTTGCCTTGTCCAGCGTTGCCAGCTCCAGCCCAGAAGCAGCCCACTGCTGCCTTGTCCAGCGCCAGCCCTCAGCCCAGTCGCCAGCTTGCCAGGTGCAACAGCTTCAGTCCACCTTCAGCCCAGCCCAGCAGCAGCAGTTGCCAACGCCCAGCTCCGCCTAGCTGCTTCACGCATTCAGCCCAACAGGAGGAAGAGCAGCTGGCCGCCACATCTGATGCAGCCCTGAAGACTCCTCCGCTGAAAGACGTTACAGAAAGTAACTGCTCAATTAATGCAGACAATCAAGGCTCCACAAATCTCGCTCTCTCTCCTCTGATGCGTTATCTCCTTCCTTTCTGCGTTTCCTTTTCTTCTGCACACACCAGCAGCGTCAATTCTGCGTTTCCTTTTCTTCTGCACACACCCAGCAGCGTCAAGAGGTAAGTGCAGCAATCTTGTGCTTCCGTCTTCACCATCCTTCTCTACTCGTTCCTTCGTCCGGCACTGCTAGGTCTCAAACTGCAGCCGCCTACATAACCGAAAAGTGGAGTCCATCGAGTTACAGCTACTGCAAAGAGCCGTCTCCTTCTGTACCTATTGGTAAGACAATCCTTCCCCATCTGTTATCTTCTGGATATCATATCTACAATGACTCATTACCCTTCTTTTTATTCCGATCAAATTTCCAACGGTTGCAGCAGTGAAATCGACCCACACTTACAGATTAGTGGTGCAGATCGGAACCGACAACACCGACAACGAATTACCCTTTTAGCTGCAACCCGGTAAGAGCCTATACTTGGTTTAAAATAAGTTCCGTTTAGTCTTGATGGGGAGGGTAATGTATGGGCTTTTGTATGTATACTATTTCCGTAATGATAGATTGATGAGCTGCTGTAATTCGACCTTGAGCATAGTCAAGATAGTAATAGGTAGCTGCTGAGTTTATAATTAAAATGGTGGAAATAAAGGGCTGCTGTAAAATCCAATTCATTCCTTCAGCTTTGAGGTTATCAACTGCCTATCTTGTCGACCAATTATTGAACGTTTGGATCAAGATCCACCGTTGAATTTTGGATATGTTGTAGATGGATATATGTAGTTTAGCATATTAAAATTTGAGAAGAAATGAACGGCCGGATTGAAAGTTATGAGCTCCCGAAGTTAGGTAGTTGAGCAGTTTTGGTAAACTTAAGTTTTTGGCTAAGTATAGGAAATTAGAGTGAAGTAACCAACTTTGTGAATTTTTATAGGAATATTGGCTGAACAGTTTGGAGAAATTCTTTCTCCTAAGGTTAGATAGAACCTCATAGATGATCTAGAGATTTAATTCGGAATTATTATAAGCTGTTAAGAATTTTATATTTAGAACCGAAATTAGACCTTTACGTTTCTTCCGGAAAATAGAAACATGGGAAAAATGTCAGTTTGGAACCAAATAAAATTTTAGGAGTTAGAATATGATTTTAGAACCTCAAATAGGAGATTAGACATGAATTCTAGATTTTTCGGGAATTTCGGGACCAAGGGTAAAATGGTCATTTTACCCTAAATTAACACTGTAACTAGTTATGTCTTAATACATCATTCGATCTTAGAAGTTTTAGACTTCTAACTACGTGAGAGTGTGCTAATACACTTATCGCCTTTGACAGGCAACTGAGTTGCTACAGTTTACAGAACGAGTGGTTTACAAAGAGTCGAGCTGTATATCAGGTAAGTCCTTTGGGCTTACTTAGCTGACTTCTAAATATGAGTATAAATGATGATGGTGGTGTGTGATTGAAATGTTTAGAGAGATAGGTTGTGATATATAATTACCGACCTATATTTTGGCCTAAGAGTAACGGGTGGTGGCATTCTGCTCAGTAGCTTGCGGGCGCTGGGGGTTTCTTTCGGGACTAGTCCATACATGGTTTGTAGTGATGCTACCAGTGGAAGTCAGCTAGACCTACACCAGTTGGATAAGGAACGGAGGCGAGAACTAATAATAATTCTCGTGCCGCAACTTAAATTGAATAATGTGAATCACTTAAATAATAGATCATAATTGGTTGAGTGCCAACATGATGTTTGTTTATGTTTTTGTTTCTGCTTGTGTTTGTGCTGTTATCATTTTTGCTTATATTTGGATAGTTAGCTAACTGTTGATATGTTGTTTAGATTTGACACAGGTTAGAGCAGATGCCGAGTGATCCAGACGGTAGTGGTCAGCCGGGGTGTCGTACTTTATGACGTTTTACGGTTTCTGCATTTGTGGGTTTTACAGTTGAACCTTGTTTCCTTTCGTACTTTGTTATATTACGTTTTCCGGCTGTAGTTGATCTGGTCACATTCATGCATTACTAAGAACTATTTTATGATTTCTGGTTTTTCCTTATCTGTGCCTTGTTGTAAGATCTTGTTAAGTTGTTGTCAAACTAAGGTCGGGACCCACTGTGCGGTCCTAACCAGTAACTCCCTAAGTTGTAAAATTTGGGGTGTTACAGATGAGGATGCTGTGGAACACATTCAAGAAGTGTGTCAAAATGTTGTAATCAATTGTGAACGCAAAGTGCTAAAAAGAGGTATTCTTCGACCCATTGTACCTGAGCCGACTATCTTGACAGTGGAGGAATATGACTTAGTTAAGAAGTACAGAAATGATCAGGAAAAACAGTTAGCCAAAATGATGGCTTGGACCACTACTGGTGAGGCACAGAAGAGATGGAGGGAAAAGGTGCGTGCTCGTTGTCGTAAAAGACGAGCTGGGTCTTCTTCAAATTATGGGCAATGGTTTGAAGAAGTGGTTGAAGTCTCGGATGATGAAGATTGATCTGTTCAAGCTCTAAATTTTTCTTGCCGAAAGACAAAAAGGGGGAGAATATTTGTCTTTTGAAATGTTTTGAAAACTCTTGGTTTGGTTTGGTTGTTGTTTTTAGTTTTTGAAAAACTTGCATTTATTCGATCATTTTCAAAATTTGATCCTACATATGCGCTTATGTTATATTATATTGTTTGTTGTTGTGTTGTTCAAATGCAGAAAATAGATCATAAGTTTTGTCTTTCATCAAGGTCCAAACTGTTAACTCCACCTTGATAAATAAGACATTACTTATGGTTGATGAAAGCCAAATCCTTGGTTTCCAGGTTTTCGTAAGACCTTACAAGTTTTGGTAAAGTCATCACGGTATCTAGTAAGACCTTACCATAAAACCTTGGTTTCCAGGTTTCAGTAAGGCCTTACATAAACTGGTACGACCTTACCAAAACTGGACAGAAACCAAAAGCGAGTTACGTACGTCCAAATAGCTTTCCTTCTTGTTGAGTTATTTAAGGGATTTGATTTTAACAAATCTTTGATTTGTTTTAATCAAATCTTCTTAAAGATAAGATCGGAAGATTTCCTAACCTCAACAAATCAAGATTGACCGTGCTTGACTGATTGACTTCAACAAACAAAATCCCAACAAAATAGAGTGGATCAAATCTCAACAACCCAAGATCTCAACAACCCAAGATCTCAACAACCCAAGATCTCCTAGGATCACGAAGGCAAGATCTTTTCTCAACGTTAAAGAATGCTGATACGCTTGCCTATTTAAAGAGACAAAGAACAGAAGACAAAATAACACGTTCATTGCCTACTTCGAAAACACGAGTGATAAATTCTACTTATCTTACAAAGTGCCGATCTCACATTCGAAGCTTCATCATTATACTTCCCTGAAGAGTGTGAGATCTTTTTCGAGCTGATAGTACAATTCAACTAGGATCATACAAACCGTTATCATTTCTAAACACGTTGGATACGAGTGTTGTATCTGGAGTACTTTAGTTTTTCTTTTCGAGTGAGTGAGTTGCTAGATAGGAAGTGTAAGACTTCTGAGTTTAGAAGAGGGAAGGTCTTCTGAAGATTGTATCTGGAACTCATCAAGAAGAAGGAAAATAAAGCTACTTGAATCCTAGGGTTGAATCAATCCTAGGCGGGGACTAGGTCGTGTTGGTGACTGAACCTCGTTAACATATTGTGTGTCCTTTACTGCTCTTTACATTCCTGGTTTGTCTAATCTTTTACATTTAATATCAATCTTATAGAAACGTGTAAGATCTTATTTTAGCGAATAAGACTTTATCTTATTTGATAAGGTCTTATCTCTTTCGATAAGGTCTTACTTATCCTAAGATTGCGAAAAGATTCCATACTCTATTCATCCCCCCCTTCTAGAGTATTGGATAAACTATTTTATCTGCCTATTCCGCATTTCACAAACCGTACACTACTCTTCATAGTTCCACTTCAGGGATTGTAGCGCTACCCAAATTCGCCACCACTCCATGAATTCAATCACTAGCATCACTTCTAATCGTTGCCCCATCGGAATTCACCTTAGGTGTGGTAGGCAACGTCAATAACCTTTGTGCAACACAAGCATTCTCACCACACCTTGCACCACAAGCATTCTCAACACACTAATCATGCTAGATTAGTGTGTTTTATGTTGTGTTTCCGATTTGTTGAAGAATCAAATGCATGTTTAGTAGCATATAGAAAATTCAAATTCATCTATGATTCATCTCATGGTTGGACTTATTTTAAATGTCGGATGCTAAAGTAGAGATAGTTTAGATTGTTCTCATACCACTTTGTATATTTCCAACAATATATGAGTGATATATAAATCAATCATCTAAGATGAGACCGATAAATAAGTTGAGACTGATAAATAATACAAAGATAATTGTGTAATATTGTGATGATGAGTATTGTTGAAATTTCAACGTATAATGTTGCTTACATCCTATCCTCTACTATCATTTACTCTAAAGAATTTTCAAGAAATCCACTATTACAACTATGCATCTCCTTGTTTGCAATTTTCTGCCGGTAATGAAATCCACTATTACAAACATTGAAATTTCAACGTAGGATTTAGTGATTAATAATGGGACAATATTAGCAATGTACCATCACAGTAATGATAGCGCAAGGTGGGACATTGTGGTGTATACTCATTAGGACAATTTCTACCATATTGAATGATTTAGCCGGGTCTTTTTTGACTAGTGACTGTTTTTGACTAGTGATTATCTGAATAAATTTTTAAAAAGGCCTCGTAATGAAAACAAATTTGAGTTTAACTGCAAGTTATTAGGGTCCTATAAAATCAT
This sequence comes from Fagopyrum esculentum, assembly GCA_033239045.1. Lineage (NCBI taxonomy): Eukaryota > Viridiplantae > Streptophyta > Magnoliopsida > Caryophyllales > Polygonaceae > Fagopyrum > Fagopyrum esculentum. Next base: position 19,496,242 of record BSUD01000004.1, on the reverse strand, counting down.
ATTAAATGATTCCAAAACAGTGACGGCCAGTATATATGAACTAAATTTGTTTATGTTTATTTTTTTTACCAAACGAGGGGATCGCGCTTGCAAGGGAACAACTATTACAAGTAGATTAGGTCCTTCATGTTAATGGAGGAACAATCAGTGCAACTTGTTAAAATGGCATACGTAGGTCAAGTCATCTGAAATAGAAAGAAAAGGAAGTCAACAATAATGATGGTCCACTGTTGATGGCATATTTTATTGAGCGTGAGAGTCAAGTTTCCGCTACAGCAAAAGACGCAACGGAAGCTACAAATAAGACCCCGGTTAGACGATCTATCCTTACTTTTCTTTGGTGAAAAGGAGAGTCAATGGTTTCCAGCGCATATGCGCTTTTATTAATAGAAAATAAGCTAAGTAGTCATCACACAGATAGTCCGACCACTCACATCATCAACTGCACCCTCCGGCGGGTTATACAATACACTCAATCAAATAGGAAAGTGCAAAGCAAAGCTAGCCAAACAATCCGCAACTCTATCCTTTGCGGAGATAGAAGTTACAGCATTTACTTAACAGAAAAATCATTCAAGGTTTCGAATAGGTTATAGATGCAAATCATGCATTCCTTCCAAGCGAGCCCTAAAATCGTATTAATTAAGTGCATATAAAAAATTTTCAAATGTTGAAATTTCAATGTAGGGTACGTACGTTACGAACATATAATAATGGGGCCATAAATGAGATGGAGACACGCAAGGCAACAATAGTTTCCAGGAATAACTCTCTCACAACCGGCCTCAACTCCTTTCGTTGACCGACTTTGTCACACTTATTGGCATTGACAGCTAGCTCAAACAGACCCACTTGTACTAACCTTTATGATTTTACATAACGTACTCGTCTTCTTCCTCAAACCCAGCCAAAATGTAACTTCTGTACAGGGTCTCCAGGTTCAGACTCACCAAACAGTCTGCAGTTCAATATGATGTGTGATGCATACTGAGAATTAAGTAGAAGCTTTAGAGCTATAACGGCTAACTTCCTCACTAGTGGTGCTTGTTTATTTTTTTATTTTTTGTAGGAACTTCCATCCCTGTGGATTAGGATAGATTGGTGAACTCGGAATATCAGTCCATCTCAAGCTCTCCACACGTCTCACATATCCATCCCTTCATCCAAAAATTCAAATCCGATTGAATCAAACTTAAACTTAAATTTGAATTGAACAATTACTTAATTCAAAGTATTGATCCAACGCATCAACCAGGAAAAAACCTTCCAACAACGGCTTGTATTTGTTTGAACACAAATTTTAAATTAACAAAATTTTATAATAATAAAATATACTAATAAAATTTGTCTTCTATAAACATTACTTAAGAATAGTATGAAACTGTCTCTATGTCCTTCTCTAAACTCACAAGGTTAAAGAACGCTTGAAAAGTCTAACCAGAAAAAATACAAAGTTTGAAGAATGGCGAGTCTCTCTTCTGCTCAGATTCCGGCGCCCTCTTTCAGTCTAGAGTTTACTCATGCCGTCATTGAGGCAGAAGAACGTAGGATGACCGCCGATTCCGGTGAGGCTATAGTTCGTGAGGAGGCTAAAGTGTTCGAGTCTGCCATTGATTATGAATTGGTAAGTCGTACTACCCTTGAGTACCATCAAATGAGTGAGCACTTTGGGTATGTATGTGCACTTTGGGTATGTATGAGCCTTTGGGTATGTAATATGTATGAGCACTTTGGGTATGCATGAGCACTTTGAGTAATGTGTGAGCACTTTGGGTATGTTTCTTGGGTATGGATTGAGTAATTGGTTACTCCCTGAATGTATTTAATGCGTTTTTTTGGATATTACTTTGAAATGAGTAACGTGTGAGCATTTTGGGTATGTATGAACACTTTGAGTAATGTGTGAGCTGGGTATGTTTTTTGAGCAATGTTTTTTGAGTAATGTGTGAGCACAGGATTGGAGTCAACAACCACCAAGCTCCTCGGTTGTCTTCTCCCTCGAGAGCCACCAAGCACCATGGTCGCCTCGGTCGTCTTTTCCATCTTACCCAAGTATGTAGGGAAGATATTTTGCAGGATAGGTGGGTAAGCTTGCACTGGATAAGGTTGTTTTTTTGGGAGAAATTTATGTGAGAATGTTAACACACTTTTGGTTAACAAAATTGGGTTGTTATTTTTTGGGTATGTTATGTACTTATGTGTCATCTTTTTTGTATGTTGTATTACGATTTATGTTTGATTATCCAAAATTTCGATTTCAATATTGGGATATGCACTTATCGTGTTTGATGTATTACACTGACAACCATACAAACAAACCACTTACCCAAACATATCAATATCTTACAAAACACTTACCCAATCATATCAAAATTGAGTATGTAGATTTGTATGTATTTTGGGTAATAATTACGTACATACCCCAAAAATTACTACACTAACAACCATACAAACAAGCCACTTACCCAAACATATCAATATCTTACAAAACACTTACACAATCATATCAAACCTGGGTATGTGAATTTGTATGCATTTTGGGTAATAACTACGTACATACCCAAAAACAATTACAGGAAATCAAACTGGGCCAACAATTCCCTCCAAAAATGTCAATCAAATATGTCATCAATCAACCCAATTTCTACACAACAGTCAGCAGTCATCAATCAGCCCCTTTTTAGCTTTTTTGTCCTATGAAAAAACTAGCCTGCAAAATAGGAGCCCATTTTTACAACTTAATTTTAGGAGGCCCTATATTCCAACTTTATTTTGTAGAAGGCCCAATATGCCAATTCAGCCAAAGATTTTCCTTTCTTCTCTCACTTGTACCTTCACTTCTACTACATAAACTCAAATACTGAAATAATAGCCTAATCACTTCACAGAGTAACACTGAGTATAACACTCTCTAGATATGCTAATAACGCTCTTGTGTTTATCTAACAAGGCTGCCCAAGACCTTGCTGCTAATCCCGTTTTTCATGAACGGACGAAACATCTTCGCATCGATTGTCATTTTGTGCCTGATGAAGTTCAACGTGGTTTCATCTTTACAATGCATGTTCCTTCAATTGGCTGATATCTTCGCCAAGACGTTAGGGGAGCACCAACACACTTTCTTCTCTTGCAAGTTTGGTCTGGTTCATCTCATTCCAGCTAGAGGGGGTATAGACATTATATAGCAATATATGTAATGATGGGATACTTTTGTAATAAAGGCTTAAGCCTAACAAACTCCCATATATATATATATATATATATATATATATATATATATATATATATATATATATATATAGATTTTAGTTCAAGTGAGGAGAGAGCTTGTAGATAGGAATTAGGAGGGCTGTGAGCCATTGGATGAGTTTTAAATCAAGGGCTCACACACGCTCATTATTAATGGCATTTTTGTAAATTGACTTAAAATTTGGAAAAATCCCCTACGTTCATAGATAGGTGATCAGTGTTCATACTTTTATATGTCATTGTTCATGTTTTTATTCATCGGTGTTCATAGTATTTTTATTCATCAAAGTGTCATGTTTATTTATTCTTTTGTGTTTATTTTATAATACATAGATGTTCATTTACAATATATAACCACAAAAATAAAAAAAATATTCATCACAAAACATGAAAATATGATCATAATATGTTATGTATGTGTAGAAGTTATAGATAAGTCACTAGTGTTCATACTTTATACGTCATTGTTCATGTTTTTATTTATCGGTGTTCATACTTTTATACGTCATTGTTCATGTAAATATAATCATAATATGTTATGTATGTATAAAACAGACATCAATGCATTGAACACTAAAAAAAGACAACAATGCATTAAACACTATCCAAATTAATGAGCTTCATGAACCCACTTCACAAAATACTTTCTACCCTCCATAATCTTAAACGCAACTCTTGCATTACAACCACATCGATTGGAAGTTGTCTTCCTTTTGCCCGTACTATGTTTGCCATTTTTTTTGTCTTCCCTTGTCCATACCAAAATACTTCCTCAACACAACATTGTTGGGTTTTTGATTACATGAAACACGAATCTCAAATTCACAAATAGAGGCCTCCTATAGAAGTCCTCAACTTCCTCCACACTTAAAAATTGTTGACCAACATGTAGCTTCAATGTATCATCACAAATTAGAACCCAATTGGTAGAGTAATTTGGAGTTACTTGTATAATAGTTTCACCTTCATTACATGGAGCATTCACCCTCAATTCCGACACAATGATTGGTGATGATTGCGTACCCAACATCACTGAATCTGTAAAACAATGTAAAAATATACTAGTTTAAGTTCATACTTTTTATTCATTGGTGTTCATACTTTTATACGTCATTGTTCATGTTTTTATTCTTCGGTGTTCATAATTTTTATTTCATGTTCATGTAAATATTATAGACTATTTTCCTATTAGACATTTTGTCGAACAATTGGCGTGCACACTAAAAAAAGCTTATAGATTGTTTCAATTGGAAGTATTAGACCAACTCAACATATGTATATACATATATGATCTCAATCAAACCTATCAAAACAAAAAATGATTCAACAAATTTGATTTCAAAAATAAACATCAATCATAATGATTCCTAAACTATAAGAATGAAAAACCTAAACCTTGAGAATAGAAATTTCAAATAGGCAATACCTGAATCGTCTTGTATTCTCTTTGATTTCATCATTTTTATATAATCCGTCTTTGATTTGGTTGAAAATTGGCCAAATATAGAGCTTGTTGGATGAAGAATGTGAGAGTGTTGTGATTTGTGAGTCGGTCGATCAGCGAGAGTGTTGTACTCATTTTTTTTTTTTCCAGATTTATGTAATTACAAGATGTCATTAATGATGAGTGTTTGTGAGCCATTGATTTAAATTTGATCCAATGACTCACATAACTCCTCATTCCTATCC
>BSUD01000004.1:19463958-19491067 GCA_033239045.1 Fagopyrum esculentum | reverse complement strand
TATATATATATATATATATATATATATATATATATATATACTCTATATAGGGTGTGGTTCTCATGAGAACACTCCTAACGTGAGAACATGAGAACAATCGTACACCGTTGAATGTGAGTATTAAGGGTTGAGATTTAGAGTAAATATAAAAAATAATAATAACTACGAATAATAATAATTAGGAATCCAACAATAACTACGAATAATCCACTCAACCAACAATAACTACGAATAATACATTATACGATATGACACATTCGTAACAAAACTAATAATAATTACGAATTTGTTCTCATGTTCTCACGTCAGAGGGTGTTCTCATAGGATCTATACTATATATATATATATATATATATATATATATATATATATATATATATATATATATATATATAAACGTACAATTCTGGTATGAGATTCAATTTCAGTTTTATCATTTCACACAAGTAAATGATTCCAACTTTGTAGAACATTCCATATTTTCAACATGATTCCAATTTTGGTCGCCCATGTTTTTTCTTTCATGACTCATCCAGGAACGCTGAGTTTCATAAAAAAAAAATCAATTTATATGGCTTTATTTAAGATTATAAATCTAGAAACCAAATCATACAGTTTTTTGTGATCAAGTATGGTTTCTCATCAGTATACTATTCAGGATTACAATTTAGATGCCCGTAAAATCACACGTAATTATACAACAGCTTGACAAACTAGGCATAATTACTACACTTGTAATTGGATACTGCATCAGTATATTATACTACAATAAAAACACTGGAGTTTCTTGACTGATAATTATACAGATACTGCATCAGTATATAATACCTGAAGAAACATGGTACGGACATCACTTGGAGTCGGGTAGAAGAGGATATACATCAGGGTACGGTGGACTGCTAGCACCAACAGGGAGTGTGCTTGACATGAACTCTGCATCAGTCATGGCATACTCATCAAATCCTGCATCTGAGACTGGGAATGGTTCTTGTTCTTGGTACCATCTCGACACTTGAGCAGGTGATTTCATTATCATCTCTAGAGTCATTGCAACTTCTTTCATCGTTGGCCTTAGCTTTCCACTCCAACTTATACACCGTTTTGTCAGCTCAACAAAGGATATCAACTCATCCTCCTTGGCCTCTATCACAACTTTAGGGTTTAAGATGTCAGGCAACCTAGAATTTTGTGACAGAAACAAGAACTCTGTCACCAAGTTCTTTTGCTCCATTGTACTTCCATCTCTAAAGATAGGCTTCTTTCTAGTCAAAAATTCCAAGAGGACAACCCCGAAGCTATAGACATCACTCTTTTCGGTAAATTGATAAGATTGGAAGTACTCCGGGTCAAGATATCCCATTGTTCCTTGGACGAGAGTGGTCATGTGTGTCTGATCAATTGCAATTGTCCTAGAAGATCCAAAATCAGAGACTTTGGCTTTGTGTTTTTCATCCAACAATATGTTTGATGATTTGATATCTCTGTGAAAGATAGGAATGGATGCAGATGAATGCAAGTACGCAATAGCAGCAGCGGAATCTGTAGCAATTTTCAAACACATCTCCCAGCTAATGACAAAATCTTCATCTGGATCATGGATATGCTGATAAAGTGTCCCATTAGGAACAAACTCGTAAACAAGAAGCGGGACTTCTGTCTCCAGGCAACATCCTAACAACTTGACTACGTTCCTATGGTTTATCTGAGACAGAATAACCACCTCGTTTATAAATTGCTCCAACTGACTTTCGTCCAACAACTTGGCCTTCTTAATTGCAACAATGCTTCCATCCGTCAACATGCCTTTGTAGACGGTGCCTTGGCCGCCTTGACCCAGTATTCTGTTTTCATTGAAATGGTCAGTTGCTTTGTCCAATTCATTCATAGAGAATATCCTTGTTCTCTCTACAACACCTTCTTTGGACGACAATTGTTGTTTCAACAACAAGCCACCATTACGCTTGAAGAATTTGGCCTTTCGTTTGATTTCTCTTTGCCTTTTGATAAAACGATATAGCCCATAGAGCAAAAGCCCCAATACTACTGTGCCAAAGCTGGCGCTAAGTCCTGCGTAGAAGTATATAGTTTTTATCTTATGATTCAGCCGCAAAAGCTGTTGTAAACGGAGGAAAAAGTGTTAACATTAGAAAGCAGTCAAGAGAGCATAGTGCCGTAATTTGAAGGGCTCACCAATGGTTGCTGGAAGCTTCAAAATTGGTTGTTTAATGCAAGTATATGAACCGGGAAATAGATGGCCTTCCATGTCCCAACTTCCATAGCAATCCCCATGGCAGTCTTTGCATTCGGGAGCAACTGAATAATACAACACTAGATTAAGAAGTCGATAACAAAGTAATTGTAATAAATGATAAAAAAGCATGAACAAATATAGCGAAGATGGGAGATTGAATTACGTTTGCATCCGGTGGAGCTGTATGGGTTCCCATAATAGCCCCGTTCGCAATGGCAGTGTGATTGTCGACCAACTTGATAATCAAGATAACAATGGGCATGAGGACCGTAGCTATAATGAGGCGTGCTTGGCAAACCCCATGTCAAAACTACAGGAGCCCCCGAGGGGTGGTGTGAATTTGACAGCTTTCCAACATACTCATTCACAGAGGCACTCTCAATTATAGTCGCCACAAGGCACTTCTGAGATCCATCTGGATGTGATGACGCAGGATTGAATTCCACCTCGTAATATTGAAAAGGACGATTAAAACCATACCTATCTGAAGGCAACGGTGTTTGGCAGCAATGAACCCCATAGCAACCTTTTATCTGGAGTGTGCGGTTACTGTTGTTGCAGACATTGCCACACCCTGCCATAGCCTGGCTTTTGTTTAACATGACTGCACTGCCTGGGCAACCCTCCATCACGAAAACATTTTGTTCACTTGAGAAGTAAAACGGGCTTCCAATCAAGTCAACCGTTTGATGTGTATCTGCAAGGCATGAATTCATCGGAGGTAAGGCCACCTGCATCTTTGTGTCGTAGGAATCATCAGATTCATCACCAACAGATATGTGGATAACCTCAATAGTGTTGAATTTGGATAAGTAGGGTTTGAGGCCATTAGAATTTGGAGATGATTTGCATTCGATCTCAAACCACTCGTCACGGTCGAAGCAACCGGTGCCTATTCCAAATGGGGATGGGATTTTGACATCCCCACAAGTGGAATTACATCCAGGTTTAGCATAATCCGCATGAGTAACCTCTACTGTAAGGAATATAATTGATAGTAGTAAGAAGAGTGGGAGTTGTTTCAGCAATTGGGAGTTCATAGCTCTCCACATTTGAAATATAGAGACCATAGATAATGAAATTACTGATTTCTTTTTGCCCTTCGAGAGGATATGTTTATAGCCTCTATACAGCCACACCCAATCTCTTTCATAGACAATTTCCCTGAAGCCACCTTCTTTCAACTTGAAAATGACTATGGGAAAACTATTTTAAATAATTTTATATATACATACAAAACCATCATAATAACGTTAACATGGTCCTATTTCCACAAAAATCTATCGATTCCAACTTAATTTTGTTACGTATGATTTTGTCGCAACTCCTAACGTATAATTTCGTTCAGTCCTCAATGGTCCCCGTCAACGACTGCTAATTAATCACCATGCACACTTTCCACAATAACAAAAGCCATAGCATTTCTTTTTTTTTGAAAAGTTAATTGTATTAGAAAAGGGGGAAAAGAATACACTTGGTAGTCTGAGTCCACATTAGGGCCAAACATCAAACAGCAAACAATCAACACCCGCGACTCGATTCAGTTACAAGAGAGGGGAGGGGAACACGAGAGCATGGATTTATCCAAATTGGAGGGCAATGCTAAGAGAAGAGGCCATAGCTCTCGAATCAATGGAGCGATCCTTCCAGTGTAGCGTGAAATGGGACTTAACACTACGGATAACCATCCCAGCGCAATCGATTGGAGAGGTGAATGTGTGGCCATATAGCAATTTGTTCCTGGCAGTCCAAACGTAGTAGACGTATGCAACAATCGTAGCAATTGTCGCGCAATCGAAAGGGCGGGGCTTGGTCCCAGACCAACTGTTCATCCAAGACCAAATATCGTAGAGAAAGGGGGCAGGATGGGGAAGCTTAAGCCAGCGCGAGACGATGTCTAATACCAGGATGCTGTAACTGCAATTGTTCCACAGGTGGTTGCCGTCTTCAGGGGCGACATTGCACAGCTTACAGGTAACATCAATGGTGGGTTTCCACTCCCTGATTTTGGTAAGTGTAGGAAGACGGTTGAGGGAAGCAATCCAGGCAATGAAGGACGTTTTAGGGATGTTCGATGCCATCCAAATTGCTTTGAATGGGGAGGTTCGAGAAGTCAAGGAAGAAGGACGGAGTGAATCATAGATCTTCTTTCTTGCAAACGAGCCGTCAGGGTTGGTAAGGATAGAATTCCATTGGATTCCAGGGGCATTATTAGCAAGCTCGTCCCTGAGGGCAAGGAGGCGCTTCCAGAAGTGTGAATTGGAGGGGCTGGGGCGACAGTTCCAGATGCTCGAGTCCCGCTTGATCAAATGTCGGGCAACCCAAGTCTGCCATAAATTAGGGCTAGCCAGGTCGAGTTCATACAAGATCCTAGAAAGGGCAACCCTATTCTTAGTACCTAGGTCAGGAAAATCCAGGCCACCAGCCAGCTTGGAGGTGCAGACCGACTCCCACGCAACAAGGGCCCTCCTGCTCGTTGCAGTACCTGTCCAGAGGTAGGAACGCAAGAGGCCATTGATGGTATTGATCACGTTTTCAGGGAGAAAAAAGAGGGAACACCAATACTGGCTAGCCGAATAGAGCACAGTTTTGACAAGTTGGGCGCGACCAGCATTCGATAGGGATTTAGCACTCCACATGTGGATGCGCTTGGTGATCTTGTGAATCAGGGGAAGAAAATCCCGGATCAGAAGGCGTTTGCTACCAATAGGGACCCCCAGGTACAGGAAAGGAAGGGTGCCGACCCTCATACCTGTGATAAGGCTCACATTGTCGATCTCCTCCTGACTCATGCCACCAGTGAAGAAGGAGGATTTGATTGGGTTAATGACTAGGCCAGAAAGCGAACCAAATTCATCAAGAATGTTGATGAGAATCTTTATGGAGTCAGGGTCCCCACGACAAAGTAGTAGTAGGTCATCAGCAAAGGCAAGGTGGGTAATTTCTGGGGTGGTGCACTTGGGGTGGAAATTGAAGTCAGGGTTGTTGGTTCTTTCGTTAATGAGCCTCGTCAAGAACTCCATTGCGATTGCAAAGAGGGGCGGGGAGAGGGGGCAACCCTGCCGGAGTCCTCTAGAACCAAGGAAGTGTCCCTTGAGTTCGCCATTAACGTTGATCGAGTATGATGCCGTACCAATGCATTCGCTGATTAAGCAAATGAAGTCATCAGGGAAATGCATCAGTCGTAGACAGTTAAGGAGAAATTCGTGGCTCAGAGAGTCAAACGCTTTGGAGATGTCAACCTTCAAGGCAATACGAGGAGAGAGATGTTGCCTCCCATATTTGTGAAGAAGCTCTTGGCAGAGGAGTACATTGTGTTTGATAGACCTTTTCGACACAAAGGCGCTCTGATTGGGGCTTATTATACTTGGAAGTATTAGGTTAAGCCTTCTAGCAAGGATCTTGGAGATTGTCTTGTAAGTGGTGTTGCAGCAAGATATGGGTCGGAAGTCGGAAGGCTGGGTAGGGCTGTCGTGTTTGGCAATTAGGGATATGGAAGCATGGTTAACCTGCTTGAGCATCCTTTTGTTCGCAAAGAAGTCTTGGATCGCGAGTGTGAAATCTTGGTGAATGATGCTCCAAGCACTCTTGTAAAAGGAGGAATTGAATCCGTCAGGCCCAGGGGATTTAGTATCAGCAATGCTAAATAGGGCGATCTTGACCTCTTCAGGAGTGACAGGCTCGGTTAAGGATCTCGCCTCAGCATGATTGATGGAAGGGAGCCTTAAGGAGGGGATAGGGTTTATAGGAGCAGTTCTTTGGGGATTGAGGACCGACCGGAAGTGATTGACCAGGGTCTCACCGATACCATCAGGATCAAAAGCCATTTCCCCGTTAGGTCTCTTAATTGCAGCAATGAAGTTGGAGCATCGGCGAGACTTGACACTTTTGAAGAAGAACGACGTACACTGGTCTCCATACTTAAACCAGTTGGCCTTAGAGAGTTGCGCTAGTACAAGACTGAGCTTCGAGTAGGATTCTTTGTACGAGATGGAGGCACTCTTCTCCTTAGTGAGCAAGGCAGGGTTGAGGGGGTCGATCTGGAGTTCGGTTTGAACCTCCTTAAGAAGTTTGTGACTTTCATCAATGCTTGAGTATAGTTCTTCCATCTGGGAACTGGGAAACTTCTTAAGGAGAGGCTTAAGCATTTTCAATTTCTTTGTAAGTCGGAACATGGGGTTCCCTTGCACTTCAGCGGACCAGGTATCTCTCACCGTCTCAAGAAACTTTTCATGCTTAGTCCATAGATTGTTGAATCTGAATGGGTAGAATCTTCTAGGTGCGTTATGCTCAGTGAAAAGCAATGCAGGTGAATGATCGGATACATCCGCGACACCAAAATGGGCGTAAAAGTTGGGGAATGTAATGGACCATTCATGATTAGCAATGATTCTGTCTAATTTGCTCCAGATCCGACAACTCTCTTGTTTGTTTGTCCATGTGTATTTGCAGCCAGAGAAAGGGAGATCGGAAAGGCTGTTCTGTTCAAAACAGTTTCCGAGCTCATTAGAAAGTTGTGAGTAGTTGTGCTGATTGCTTGTAAGTTTCTCAACAGGTGACAGGTTGACATTGAAGTCTCCCATCAAGGCCCAGGGTAAATTGGAGCTAAGCAGTCGGATGGTGGCAATTGAATTCCAAAGACCGACTCGGTCCTCAATAGTATTCTGGGCATAAATGAAAGAAAATTCAGCGAAGGTATTTTGATTGGGGTTTGGGAGAGGGTTGGAGATGAGGCAGTGAATGAGTTGGTCTGAGATGATGGTGGAGGTAACGTTTAAAACAGTCGGATCCCACCAAACCCAGATCCGGCAATTGTGGGCCGAAGATGAGTTGGAGATGTGACTCCAGGTAGGGAAGAGGGAGTTTGCGAGTCTGGCTTCGTTGTCCAGACGGAGGCGTGTTTCAAGAATGGCAAATAAGTTGAGATTAAGCTTCTTAGCAAGGCATTGTACCGCTTGTTGTTTCAGGGGGTCGTTGAGGCCCCTGATATTCCAGGCGCAAGATCGCACTAACATTGGACATGTGAATTTGAGTCATTGAATGCACTTGCAGTCAATGAGGAAGGGGAAGGGGTCTTTGCTAATGGAGAACTGGGTGAAGGCAGGTTGGGAGAAATAGGGTTTGTAAGAATGGATGGTTGATAAGGAGAGCTTGAGGAGAGGGGGGGGGGGAACAAGAGATAGCTTTGTTCGGTATTAACCGTCGGGGGTGGTTCCAGGGGCTTAGGAAGGCAGCCCTGGGACACGTTGTGTGCGAGGGAGGGGTTTAATGGAGCCTTAGCAGGGCTCCTGGGGGGGCAGGGAAGTATCGGTGGTATCGGTAGTTGATGGATTTTCCTAGAGGGGTCTGGGGTAGGGAGTATGGGAGGGAGATCGAGCTGGGTAGCCTGTGAGTTAAAGAGGAGAGGCTTGGTATTCCATTTGCCACATGCGACAACTTCCGGTCGGATGGGTTTTGGGGTCACACAGCAATGACCAAACACCTGGCAGGCTTCACATCGGGAGGGAAGCCACTCGTAGGTGACTTTTTGAACAAAGGTGGAACCATCAGGGCCAGTAAGGGTGATCTCACGCAATAAAGGCCGAGTAGCTTGGATCTCGACAAGGATACGGGCATAACCAAGACGATCTTGATTAATGGAGCACGCATCCGTCAGAATGGGGGTCCCCAGTGCGGACCCTATCTTAGCCAACATATTCTTGGACCAGAACCTAAAGTTAAGGTTGTGAAGGGTGACCCAAATCGGAACCGAGCGCAGGCTGGAGTAGTCCAGTGGGATATCAGGGGTCCACCTCTTCAACAAGATAGTAGTGGATCCATTAGCCATCCAGGGGCTTCCCAACAGGATCGAGTTGAGGTCGTCTTCGTTTGCGAAGTGGAAAACGAAGATCCCGTTTTCATTCCTCAGCATTTTGGGTTTGGAGATCAGATTCCAGTTAGTTTCAATGAACTTCGACAGTCTCTGAAATGAGATTTGGCTTCCCAGAGGGAATCCCACAAGGGAAAGGTTCCACTTTCTCATTGTTTCCTCAATGTCATCGTTGGTGAAGGTGATGAGTCCGTCTTCAAGGCCGGGAATGAAAGGAAGGGGCACATGGTCCCAAGCTAAACTTCTGGAAGCTATGTCACTGTAGGAAGGAGGGAGGTTTACGTGAGGTTTTGGGTTCTGGGGGCATGCATGCGCAGTGGGGGCAGGTACAGAAGCCGAAGGGACGGACGTTTGGATTGGGGTATCTGCATGGGGAGCAGATAACTCGGAATCAGCGTACGAAGCTGATTGGGGAAGTGAGGGTCCCACAATAGTTTGGGCAAAAGGTGGTTCCAAAGAGGCGGGATGTGAAGGGTCAGGGATAGAGCCATCCCTGGGAGTAACTGAAGAGTCTGAGGGTTTGGGAGGTTGTTTCTCATGGTCGGAGCTTAACTGTATATTCTTGCTGGCGTCAGGGAGTTCAAACGTTGAGTTGTCGTGATCAGTGAGAAGGGATTTCGGAACTTGAGAAGTCCCAGTGGGTGAGCTCAGGGGCGGGAACACCTGGTCAGAGGACAGGACAGGAGGCTGGGGTTGTTTTGGGTGCAGCCTGAAGTTATTCGAGCGGATAAGGTCGTCAGGCAAGGGCTCTGGAGTTTTTTCATGGCATGGTTTACAGTGAGGTAAGGGGTTGTTGGAGGGGGACAAGGGAGATCCCGAAAGCTCGGAGAGCTTGATGTTGCGGCGTCGAAGCTTCCGGTGGCCAGCCATGGGAAGGGGAGGTGTTGAGTGGGCGGAGGGGGGGGAGGGGGCGCAGCCAGGGCTGCGCAGGATCTCTCAGCCAAGGAGAGAGAAGAGAGCGTTTTATTTGCTGTTAGCTCTCTAGATTCGCCACAAGGTTGCTTTCAAAGCCATAGCATTTCGATAAATACAGGCTTAGTTTGATGGTTCAAAATAAATAAACAATATAACATATACCACCTATTCCACCTACCAACATCTATATCTATATATACTACTAAACTAGACTACACTTATGCTGACGTGTCATTTTCACAAATTTTGTAGGTTTAAATTTTTTTAATTAACTTATTAAACCATAAAATCTTTTTTATTAATCCAAAAATAAAACAAAAATTTTTAAAATTAACTAATAAGATCTTCTAATTATTTTAAAAATAATTTGGTTTATGTATTTCTTTTCTTTTTAAGCCGTCGAAATTTAAGTAATTTATTTATTGGAAATATTTTTATTTTTTTCATAATTTATTTTTGAAGGATTATAAGTTCAATCTTTACGCTAAAAAATTTCACGGAATTCCCTATCTCACATCGATTATAAGTAAGTCTGACAGTTTGATAACTTGTATAAATAGAGGGTTTGAAGATTAAACAAATCACACATTTCTTGGCCTTTTGGCTAAGTTAAGTATAATTTTTATTCATAACGGATTAATATCTGTTTTGTGGGTCGTTGACCTGCTGTTTTGTGGGTCACTGACCTACTGTTTTGTAGGTCGTTAGCCTACTGTTTTGTGGGTCGTTGGCTTACTGTAATGTGGGTCGTTGGCTTACTGTAATGTGGGTCGTTGGCCTACTGTTATTTCAACAACTTTATTTTCAAACATCACACTCATTCTGCTATGTTTATTCATTTCTTAATTTGTTTTCAATAACTATTATTTCAACAACTTTGGTTTTCACTATTCCATGTTTATGAAAGTCTCTCCCATTTCGCCTTTCTTCTCACTTACTTACTCGCACACAGATCTTCCGAGATATGCATGTGAAGATCCATCAATATTTAAATATACCCGCACAAGGTGTGGGATATGAACTAGTGTAATATAATAACTTTTACAAATAATATTGTCGCAACTGAAGTCTGTCCAAACTAGTGACGATAAATAATGAAACCCCCAAAACCCTTTATCCTGTCCCCTTCTCCGATTTACATCCCAAACAAGAAACCCTAATTGACAATGGTTCAACTATCCCTTAGATAAAGAGATATAAACCAGCCATGATAAAAGAAAATTCTTGTATAAATAACAAAGCTTTGGTGTTTGTTAATCTCCGAAAACATCCTCAAAAACCATTCTATCTGGAGCTGCTCTACCAACAACTCTCACAACCACCTTTGGAACATGATCCTCAAAGTTCGTGACGAGTTACCGCCCTCTGGGTCATCGAGTAGTCGCCTTGACGCCATCACAAACCCTAATGGCTCTTCCTCCTCTACGAAGGCTTACAACTCTTTCAGACGCCCTAGCCCTTCTCCCTCTCTCATCAAGTCCAACAATATTTGGCAGGACCTTAACATTCCTAAATGCAGTTTCATCTCTTGGATCGCGGGTCACCAAAGACTTTCCACGCTTGCAAAGTTTTTCAAATGTAATCTCATCACCATTGACACCTGTAAGCTTTGTATTAATCACCCTGAGGACAAGACCCACCTTTGGACCAATGGTAGCTACACTTCCCTCGTCCTTGACATTATCTCTAAATGGACCAGAAAGGTTCCCTTACCCCCCCAACCTTTGGAACTGGTTTAGCTATCAAAAGAAGACTAAACGCAGCCTCGTCACTAGTGTATGGATCTCCTCTATCACAACATTCATCTACTATACCTGGAAGGCTAGAAACGATATGATCTACAACAAAAATATCACCTCTGCCACCTCATGCGCCAACAACATCATCCTCTCTATCAAGAACTACATCTATCACCATTGGAAGGACCTCTCTCAGGAGTCCCCATTGATCTTTACATGGCTCACAATTCTTATTTCTCCAACATAGATCCACCTTGGAACTTTGAACCTCGGTCAATATAGATGTCTTCTATGATGGGGTTGACCTCAGGTAGGATATATACGCGTATTTTGACATTCTTTCATCGTTTTTGCTCAATTTTGGCCTTGAAAACCTAAAATAAGAAATAAATCGAAGTAGATACCACAATTTTCAATAGGAGGGATCTATGCTACATATGAACATAAATCATACAAAATGGGAGGGATATGAAATGTATGCATACGATAACTCAAAAGAAGTATGATTTGGACTCATCAGTTATCAACTAAAAAAGACAAAACCTCAAGGGCACCAAATAGAAAATCCTTCATTTTACGGTAGACTTGTACAAATCCGGGTCGGCCAGTCCGGCCCGAGAAAAAAAATGGGCATGGACAACTAATTTGGCCCATTCGGGTCTGACTTGGCTTGAACCGTAATTTAATGGGACGGATATGGGTAAACATTTTGGCCCACGGGCAAACCCGACCCGTGCCGTATATAGTTTTTTTACATATAATTTAGTTTACTTTGAGTGTCACCTACTTTATATTTCATTGAGCTTATTTTGAGTATTTTGACGAGTTACACTCGTTTATAATACAAGATCATTGGGATACCTTGACTACAATGGTATTTGTTATTTTTCACATATTTGGGTTTATTTATTTTTTGTGTGGTGATTGGTGTTGAACTCTTTGGTAATGCATGTTTGCTCCAAAACGTGTGTGTATATAAAGGAAAATAGTCTTAAATTTATACCAAGAATAAAAGCAATAGCGAACTCACAATGTACTAATCAATCGCAATAAAGGCAAATATTCCAAGGTCAATCAGATGAACTATGGTGAAATCAAGCAGGTAGGTAAACTAGATAAGATACTTGCAAATAACAAAGAACAAAGCGAAGCAATCAACGAAGATACAACAATCAAAAGAGAATGCAGATTCTAGAGATCATAGCGTTTGATTCAAGATTTCTAAAGATCTATTGACAAGGTTGGGGTTGCAAAGGAAACGTGTTTCTACGATGGGGTAGATCACGGGGGAGGTATCACTATCCACTATCACTAAACAAAGGTCCTTTTACCGGGTAAGTTTCAAGGATCTAGGGAGAAGAACAACTCAAACCAACAACTCGACCTAAGGGAATAGAACTAACCATCACCGGGTAAGTTTTAGGTTAACTCACAAAGGTAAGGTGAAGACACACTCAAACCTAACAAAGGATAAACCTTTGTTACCTAGATCAAAACGTTATCATCGGTACCCAAGAAAGGAATCACCGGGTTGATCTCTTCCTATTCTCAAGAGTAAGCCTTATAGGAATCTAAGGGTATAAAACTCTCAATAAAGACTAGGAATGGGCAAACTATAGCCTAGGCTTAAGGATAAAACATGATCAGGTAAACAGAAGAAAATATCAAATTGTTCTTACTCAAATCTCGGTCGAGATTCCTGAGAACCATCCGATATCGGCACCTACGTAGGCAAAATGCAACCTTCGGGATCCAATCTAATTAAAAGGGTCATTCTATCATCATTTAAACCACAACTATTAACTAATCACTCTAAAATCGCAAGAGTTCTAGCCAACAATAGTCATATTTGAATCAAATAAGTTATATGATAACAAATAAGACATAAACCAAAATAACCAAAGAAAATGACAAAGAATACTTAGCAAACAATCTTCAAATATCAAAACTAAATCAAAGCAATAACAAAGGTTTGGCCTTGTGTTCAAATAACGAAAATAGCAACTAAGTCTATCCCTTCAAGAATAACTCACAAAAATCCAAAAGCTATATGTGCAAATCTTCGATCCTTCGATGTTGTTCCTCCTTCTCTCGCCGTCTTTCTCTATCTTCCGAACTGCCGCGGAAAAGACCTCTAGAAAAATATCGGAAAAATAGTCCGAAGAAGTATATCAAAACCCTTGCCACAACTTTCAATTTAATATTAAAATTAGGGTTTTGACTTTGGGCCGTGGGCCGTTTTTCAGCGTAATCTCATATAGACCCAAAGAAAATCTCGGTCGAGATAATATCTCTCCATCCGAGATTTCTCTTTTGTTACGTACTTTCTTCTACTCCTTGCTTCCACTCCAACTGAAACTTCTTCCTAATGATCTTTTGTCTTCTTTTGCACCTCAATGTACTCCATCATATCGTCTCTTTTACTCCTTGAAATCATATGCTCCTTTTTTATCCAAAAAGCGTTATATTTCCTACAATTGTAACAAAACCGTGTGTAGACCTCTATTCTCGCAAAGTTGGTAAATAACAACATAATCGATATGAATATATGCCTATGCATGCAAAACAAAAGGAAAATCTATCGAAATACATTCATAAACTAAGGTCATAATTCATGTTATCAATGCACTATACTTGTATAATTCGATTGAAAATTTATGTTAAATACGCTATATATATTACTTGTTTTGAATGATAAATCGGGGGGGGGGGGGCAATCAAGTACATACGGCCCATCCAGGCTGGTCTGGTGGCCCATCCGCTTTTTACATGGGTGGAAATGAGCAACATATGACGCCCGGACAAGGCGGGTCAGGCCCGCTTGACCCGCCTTGTCCGGGTAGAATTTTTAGTTATGGCTCGGCTTGACCCCGCTTTTATACAGGTCTCTTTTACGGCATTGGTTCAGGTGTTATCAGCTTTTTCCATTACGGATGTACATAATGGTGTACGTCTTAGTTCAACTTCTTTGTGTTATTCGTTGAAAATGCGTGTTTTATTAGTTCAAATACTTTGTATTATTAGTTCATACACTTTACACAAAAATTTTAACTATTACTTTGTTAGCTCAATTTTTACGGTTCGCTCAAAATTGTAACTATTATTGATTCATGTTTTTTTTTTAATTTCTATTATTAGTTCAAGTTAATGTGTGAGTCCAAGGAAACCAAAAATTCGAGTTTTTGTAAGTTGCTGATATAGAAGCCACTCCTAAAACCTTATCGATTGTCAACTCCGCTAGCGAACTACAAACTTCTTCCGATTTTGACTACATTATCAATTCCTTGACGGAAAGCCGTCACCATTTGCGAGATCAATAGAGAGCTCAATACGATTCTTCACCCTTTGACAATAAGTGCCGAAATTATTCTTAAAAAATATGTGGGATAGGTAGAGTTAGTAAAACCGAAAAACCAAAGCTTTGAGTTATAAACCTAAGCAAACTCTTAAAAAGAGTTAGTTAAAGAAAATTTATCCATTCTAATGCTAGTATATTTATTTTTATTTTTAAAAGAATTGGGTTGAATATGCTTTTTCTATGGGCTTTTGTTTTGTAAACCCCTCTAACTTTTACCACGTTAATTGATTTTAGGTTAAAATAATTGAATGGATTTTAACTCACTCTATTTATAGAGAAGAAATAGACTGATATGAAGATTGATTATAAGGACATATAGAGAGAGTACAAATTAGCATTTTCAAGATATTTTGTTGCGATTTTTTATCGTAACCGTCATGAGAGTAGACAGAGATGAAGAGAGAGTAGAAAATTGAAAAACATATGGTAATGTGGAATACCAGAAACTGATCATGTATACATACTAGAAATGAGCATACTAGAAACACACCACATAAACAATACCAAAAACATAACACGTATGCATACTAGAAAAAATAATATCAGAATCATGATTATTCAAAGATAATGTGGAATACAAAAAACAGGGCACATATACATACTAGAAATGAGCATACCAGAAACACACCACATAAATAATACCAGAAACATAACACGTATGCATACTAGAAAAAAATAATACCATAATCATGATTATTCAAAAATAATGTGGAATACCTGAAACATAGCACGTACACAAACTAGAAGTGAGCATAACATAAATACACCACATAAACAATACCAAAAACATAACACGTATGCATACTAGAAAAAAATAATATCAGAATTGTGATTATTCAAAGATAATGTGGAACACTAGAAAAAGATCACGTATAAATACCAAAAATGAGCATACCACACACTAGATAAACAATAACAGAAACATAACAAGTATGCATACTAGAAAAACAAAAATACTACAAACGATCATGATTATTTAAAGATAATGTGGAATACCAGAAACAGAGCACGTATACATACCAAAAATGAGCATACCAGATACACATCACATAAACAATACCAAAACCATAACACTTATATATGCATAAAAGAATTTTTTTTTTTTACCAAAATCATGATTATTCAAAGATAATGTGTGGTACCATAAACAAAGCACGTATACATATACCAAAAATGAGCATACCAGAAACACACCGCATAAACAATACCAGAAACATAACATGCATGTATATCAGAAAAAATTAATACCAAAATAAGAGATAATTCACAATACCATAAAAGACCGCGTATGCTTACCAAAAATGAGCATACTAGAAACACACCACATAAACAATACCAAAAACATAACACGTATGCATACTAGAAAAAATAATATCAGAATCATGATTATTCAAAGATAATGTGGAATACAAAAAACAGGGCACGTATACATACTAGAAATGTGCATACCAGAAACACACCACTTAAATAATACCACAAACATAACACGTATGTACACTAGAAAAAAAATTAATACCATAATCATGATTATTCAAAAATAATGTGGAATACGTGAAACATAGCACGTATACAAACTAGAAGTGAGCATAACATAAACACACCACATAAACAATACCAGAAACATAACACGTATCCATACTAGGAAAAAATAATATAAAAAACGTGATTATTCAAAGATAATGTGGAATACTAGAAATATAGCACGTATAAATACCAAAAATGAGCATACCACAAACACACTACATAAACAGTAACAAAAACATAACACGTATGCATACTAGAAAAAAAAATACTAGAATCGATCATGAATATTTAAAGATAATGTGGAATACCAGAAACAGAGTACATATACATACCAGAAATGAGCATATGAGAAACACATCACATAAACAATACCAAAACCATAACACTTATATATGCATACAAGAAAAAAAAAACCCAAAATCATGATTATTCAAAGATAATGTGGGATACCAGAAACAGAGCACGTATACATATACCAAAAATGAGAATACTAGAAACACACCGCATAAACAATACCAGAAACATAACATGCATGCAAATCAGAAAAAAATAATACCAGAATTAGACATAAATCACAATACCATAAAAGACCGCGTATGCTTACCAAAAATGAGCATACTAGAGACATGTTGAATCAAACATATTGCTTAATTCCAGAAATGAGCATACCAGAAACTCGATATTACCTAAATTACGTCATTGAAGGCGAATATAGTGTTACCAGAATTACTAGAAGATTACTCGAAATTGAAGGCGAATATAACGATACTCAAAATTGAGGTGGAACATATTACAATAATTATATCATTGAAGGCGAACATAATGTTTTCAAGATATTTTGTTTCCATTTTTGATCGTAATGTCATGAGAGAGAATAAACAGACAGATATGGAGGGAGAGTCGAAATTTGAAAAAGACGTTAACTTTGGCAGAAAATGGCGCGTGGTTCCCTCTCACTGTTTTAGCCTTAAAATTTTTTAAATGTATATTTACTTAATGAGTCTATGTTATGTTTCCCCTTATAGAGTAATAATAGGTAAAGGCCTAATTAGCCATTTTACTCTTTATTTATTTTTTTCCCAGTTTTGATCCTACCATTGGTTGGGTCTTTGAACGAATAAATAAAAATTTTAAACTGTAGAGCTTGTTTAGTATGGGACCATGGGTTTATGGTAATCATCTTATGTAATTAACAGCTTCTTGAAATTCCATGGATAACTAGTTGATGTCTGGCTGAACCATCAAAATAAATGAGATGAAGACTAACTATATATTCTTTAGGTCAAGGTCTACCTTTACATCCTATCCTTCACTATTACTCATTTTTTACTATGAATTTTCCAGGAAATCCACTATTACAAATATTGAAATTTGAACGTAGGATTTTAGTGATTAATAATAGGACAATATTAGCAATGTACCATCAAAGTAACGATAGCGTAAGGTCTGACTTTGTGGTGTATACTCATTGGGACAATTTCTACCATATTAAATGATTTAGTCATGTCTTTTTGGACTAGTGACTGTTTGAATAAACTCCAAAAATGGACTCAGAATGAAGATAAATTTGGTCTAATTGTCTACAGATTTCTAAATTGAAAGTTCTTTATTTTGTTGATCAAATAATGTTTAAATAAATAAATATTAAGAGATAAAACAATATACTAATAATTAAGAGTAAGCTATTAGTCTCATACTCTAACACTCCCCTCAAGCTGGAGGTGTGATTCAACAACTCCAAACTTGAACAATAGAAACTTCAAGACTTATGTACCACCCTTTCTTCATCGATTTTTATTTTGTTGGCGTCATATCGGTAGGTTGATCTGTGAGATACATGTTGATTAGCATCATATGGTAAGTTTCGGGCCCCACGACGTAGGTTGATTAGCGTTCTTGGATAAGTTTTGTGCCTTATAACGCAGGTTAATTAGCGTCTTATGGTAAGTTTTGGGTCCTAGCACGTAGGTTGATTAGTGTTCTAGGGTAAGTTTCAGGCCCTATCAGTCAGGTTGATTATCGTCCTTGAGGAAGTTTCGGGCCCCGGGATGCATGTTCATTAGCGTCCTAGGGTAAGTTTCGGGTCCTGAGATGCATGTTCATTAGCATCCTAGGGTAAGTTTCGGGTCATAGGACGGAGGTGATTAGCGTTCTAGAGGAAAGTTTTCTCTAATACCAGAGTACATCAAAATTTAAAAAAACCCTACTTACTTACTTAAAACCATATTAAATTATTCCAGAACACTAACGACTAGAGTACATGAACTAGATTTGCCCATTTCTTACCGAACGAGGGGATCGAGTTTGCAAGGAAAACAACTATTACAAGTAGATTAGGGTCCCCTTCGGCGTAGGTTTTTGTAGAGCTTTGGAAAAGATGAAAGCTAATAGGTGTTCGTTACCCGAGATTATTTAGTAGATTAGATTTTTCATCAAATTTTTTAGAAGCTTTTTGGTCCAATTTTGAAAAAGTTTCAAGTAATAGCTTTCATTAGCTTTTTAGGTAGATTATCGAATTTATTTACAATTTAACCCTTTAAAGATAGCTTTAACAATTTTCAACTCTTTTGTCCTTTCTGGATTAATTCACCATGAAAATCTATCCACAAATCTACATTTACCAAATAACTATTCGGTTTTTCATTAGATCATTAAATTTTCGAAATTTACAAAGCTCTTGAAATTATACTGAATATATATATATATTCAAGAAGTTAAATCTACTCAAAAAGGCTTGTTTCATCGAACACGACCTAGGTTATTTATGTTATTGAAGGAACAATTGGTGCAAAAATGGCATATGTAGGCCAAGTCATCTGAAATACTGAAAGAAAAGGAAGTCACAAGGTTGTATTCTCTTGGAAACTCCTTTCACTGACTCACCTTCTCAACTTGGTCATGTCTTGCCATCACTTCTTCAAGAAATTCTCCGATTAACCTAACCTAAAAATAAATTAGAATGGGGGCGTGAACTTAATTCAACTTATTGATCAGAACCCAAATGAAGAAGCCTATCCAGTAACCATAATTAACCCAAGTTAACCCATCATTAGATAGGCCCAAAAATAAAAATTAGCGTAACAGTTTGGAGTAGCGTTTAAGGAAGTGGGAGAGTCGTAGGACCTGAGCAAGGAATCCTGAATAGAGTTACCAATAACATCCTCAAGTGCCGATTCATTGCCTGAATGGCAAATCTGAAGAAGCTCCCCACCCTTTCTAAACCCACCAATGAAATATCATACCCTATGATATCTGCAGACTTTGCAATTCAAGTCATGAAGATGATGACCACCTCAGGACCATTGTGCCAAAACCTACCTTACTCTTGACATCATTTCCAGATGGACGAGAACCCCTTACCCTGCCCTATATCTTCGCAATCTTTGGGACTGGCTTGGCTCCAACCATACACCCAAGAAGAAGCTCCTTGATTGCACCTGTGTCGCCTCCATCACTGCCCACATTTACTACTCTTGGTCATGAACAATCTAATCTACAACAACACCTTTACAAGAGCTATTGACTGTGCGACTGAGGCTATTCATGCAACTAAACTTTATTTGGCTTATCACTGGAAGGATAGATCTACGGACTACCTCGCTGCTGCACGAATGCGTGGAATCCATCTAAGATAGGACCTTTGTTTCCTCCCTTGGATATTGCGTTTGTTATCCCCATGTACATTCTCTTCTCTCTAATACAAGTAAATTTTCAACAAAAAAAAAATCCCACTTACGCTAATTTTTATTGGCGTAACAGTTGGGAGTAGCGTTTAAGGAAGCGGGTTGAAAGATTGATCCAGTTGAACACTTGAGAGAAGATCTCAAGTGAGCGTGAGACTCAAGTTATCCCCTAGAGCAAAAACACAAAAGGAGTTACCAATAAGATCCCAGTTAGACAGACAAATAATGGTAAAAATGACATGTAGAGCGGTCAACTATGTAAGTCAAGGTCTACACTTACATCCAAGTCTTCGTCAATTTGTCCTAGAAAACAAAAGTTGTCGAGTCATCTGAAATGGAAAGAAGTGAGAAGATTGTATTTAGAAGAAAGTTCTTGTATCATCATCTCTCTCCCTACACGGGATCGAATATGTTAGGAAGCCTCAACTCCTTTCGTTGACTAACCTTGTCACACTTATTGGTATTGACAGTTAGATCAAACAGACCCACTTGTACTAACCTTTATGATTTTACATAGCGTACTCGTCTTCTTCCTCAAACCCAGCCAAAATGTAACTTCTGTACAGGGCATCCAGGTTCAGACTCACCAACCAGTCTGCAGTTCAATATGATGTGCGATGAATGTTGAGAATTAAGTAGAAGTAGAAGCTTTAGAGCTATAACGGCTAACTTCCTCACTAGCGGTGCTTGTTTTTTTTTTTTAGGAACTTCCTTCCTGTGGATTAGGATAGTATGGATATAACATGTACACGTTATATACATAGGACATATTATGTAAATAAAGGGATTTTGTGGTAGAATAAGAAATGTGTATATGTGGGTATATATACTCTTTCTGTAACAGAATTCAGGTACGTTTTGAGTGATATTCCTTTTCTGTTCTATCTCTAATCTTGAAATGGTATCAGAGCAAAGAAGATTTTTCTGAGAATTCTCAAAACATTTTTTTTTCTTTCAATTTTTTGATCATCAATGGATGATCATAGCGATACACATGATGAGGATCCTCTCGATCCGAATCTAATTCAATCGACTGATCGTTCCAAAGGAACTGCGTCGATGGCTGGAAGCGTTTTACCTGGTAACTCGATTGATCCACTTTACTTAGCACCTTCTGACAATCTGGAATGCAGCTGGTTTCAACCTTGTTCGATGGATCGAATTTTTCTTCCTAGAAGAGAGGAATTCATATGGCGCTTGGTGCAAAGCTGAAATTGGGATTCATCACTGGATCTTGTGTAAAGGATGGTAAAGATATGGAGAAAGCAGCTCGCTGAATTAGAGCAGATTATATGATTCGCTGTTGGCTGATTCATTCAATGAAAAGAGAAATTGCTTAACAATTTTCATATGTCGAATCAGCCAAGGAGTTATGGGATGAAATCTTGGAGAGGTACCAAATCTCTAATGCTCCATTGATTTATCAAATTCATAAAAATCTCACATCAATGAAGCAAGAAAATGCTACGGTTTTAGTTTATTATGGAAAATTGAAACGGCTTTGGGATGAATTGCAAGCACATGATGCTTTACCAATTTGTTGTTGTGCTGGAATTGTTCATTGTAAATGTGAGCTCCCCAAACTTCTGGTTGAGCGAGAAGCCAAGACTCGGCTCATTCAATTTCTTATGGGACTTAATGATCAATTTGATCATGTTAGATCTACTATATTGTCTTTGGAAATATTACCTTCTTTGAATCGTGCTTTTCACATGGTTCTCCAAGTGGAGAAGCAAAGAGAGGTCACATCTACACTTCCTATCTCTCATGAAGCACTTGCAGCTGAAAGACAGATTCTTCATCGACAAGCAGGTGGTAGTAGATAGGATTTTCGAAAAGAAAAATGGGATAGGAAATGTGATTATTGCAAGGAGAAGGGACATTTGAAGGAAAGTTGCTTCAAGCTCTATGGATTTCCTGATTGGTATAAGGGTTCTAGAACTCCTACTAATGATCGAAATGCAGGTTCTAGTAGAAACTCTTCTATGGCAGCCAATGCATCTGCAAGTCCAATTTTACATACTCCTCTGGACGATTCAGAAACCAAGGTCATGGATCCTAACACTGTCTCCATGATCTTCCAAGAAATGTTAAAGCTCCTCAATGCCAAATCAGGAGGCATTGGAACTTCAAGTTCCATTAATTTTGCAGGTATTACACATTCACTCTTAGTTAAAATAGTTTCAATTAATATTTGTAACTCTCATATTAAATTACCTTTCAAAACCTTCAACCAATTACACTCTAATTATCAAGAAAAAATGAGTTACTCTGCACTTTATATACCCAAATTAAAATTCTTCAACCCTAAAAATTATGGCTGCTTATTGTAATGGAAACAACAATTTACTATCGGATTCAAATCTCCCCTCTATAATCACTGCTCCCAAAATTAGCCCATACTTTGTAAATGCTTCATCCTTCTCTTTTGTTTGTTCATGAAGGATGAGAATAAAAATTGTTAGCTAGAGGGCATTTATTTGTAATTATCTCTTCCAATTTGTTGACAAATATTTTGTGTTTTTAGAGCTTTAAACTGAAGCTCATCACTCAGCTCGCCGTGAAATCACCACTCAGCTCATCGAGATCGAATTCCGCCCTCACATCACACTTTTCTCCACCCACTTCCTCGATCCTTCCAAGCTCGAAACCCTAATCAAGAACATTGCCGCTAAGCAGGAGCCCCTGCACTTTAATTTCTCCTCCATTGCATGCCTCCCCCTCCCGCCGAGGGAAACCTGCTTTTCCTCTCTCCTACACCCACATTTCCCCTCCTTCACCTCCATTCTCAGCTTTGCGATCTCCCCAGGAAGGAGGGCGTTGAAATTGGGGGTGAATTACGGGTCGATTTCTGGGTGCCGATTTGCCCCATTGCTCAAGAGATGCCCAAGCATTGAGTTTCTGAGGCCTTTGGTGTCCTCAAGGATTTGAAGTTACCCGTTACTAGGTACGCCATGGATATCGGATTGTTTGAGTTCTCGCATGTTAGGGAGGTCCACTGAACAACCGGATTTCGTCTTATAAGGATATTAATTGAAATAGGTAGTTACTTCTCATTAGATATTCTTCATCCTCCATTGATATTGATAAGCTGATGCAAGAGGGGACTACAAATTTTTTTAGTTGGATATTTTTTGTTTTTTTAGATCTTTAAATTCAATAAACTAAGATTAGTTAAACTTTTGTTTACCTTTTATGGGCTCCATGGACGGAATACTTAACAGATTGTGAATGTGGTGGTAATTTGTTGACAGAAATAGAATAAGGGGTGGTTAAATGAAATTGTTTTTATAAGAGGTGGTTATGTGGAAAAAGAGACAAATAAGAGGTGGTTTTATGTAATTTACTTCACAATTATTAACATTTTTTTTAAATGAGAGTAGTTAGAAAATACTATCTTTTAGAGATAGTCCATCTTTAAACATCCTTACGAATGAATACATGAAGTTCGGGATCGTGAGAAAATGGCGTGTTGGGTTCGAAATTCTCAAATAGGTCAATCAATCAACAACACAGTTGATTTCTCTAAACACATATCTGACCTCGACTTCCTTAAAGAAGCGAAGATCTAGTCTGGAGTAGGATACAATCATCTCAATCTCCCAGGAACAGCTCCAAAGACCTTGGAGTGCCTTGATAACACACATAGGTTAACACCCTCAATTTTGATCTTTTTGATATTTAGCCTTATTGCTTCTTGTAGTCCAGCTTTTAAAGCGAAGGCTTCTACTTTAATTACCGAGTTAAAGTTTTTTTGATATTTAGCAAGACTCGAAGCGCTTGTGTGCACGAGGAAGAAGAAGGAGATGTGGCACCCTGTCCCTGAAGGCGCACCCGCGGCTGAGAAAGCCTAGCGTGACCGCAGTTTGACCCATGTGCGACTGCGGCCTGTTCACGCACAACTTCTGTTCGCTTGCTCCTGCGTCGTTGTGTGGCTTGAGAGGACAATCCAAAAGGCGATGAAGGTCCAAGTGAAGGTTGTTGTGCCCGATCACGAGAGGAGAGGCCGCTCCCGCTTGTGGGTTGTTGCTCGTTACAAACTAAAAGAGGAGGGACAAGGAGGTCTGCCAGCGTGGCTTGGTGTGCAGGAATATTATGTTGTGTGAAGAGATATGAAGGAGAGAGATCGAGACCAAGAGAAGGAAGGCATCAGATGTTGCCTTAGGCCGGCGAGATTGATCGTGAAGGAGAGGATTAGATCTGTTTGCATAAAGGAGAGAGATCGAGACAAAGAGAGGAGGAGGATAATGTTGGTTAGGGTAGTTTGAAAGGAAGAGGAAGATCGTGTGTAGGGTTCACGTAGGAAGCAAGAGAAGGAAGGCAACAACTGCCACCATAATCAACAACATAATGGGCCCAGGTGGTCTGCTCGTGACGGGCCCGGATGGAAAGTCTTGATGGGTCCGGATGGCCTATCTTAACGAGTAAAAATCTTCTTTAACGGGCTAAGAAAAGATAGTTTGATTTGCGTATTTCATGTGAGTAGAGTCCTCACATAACATGTTAAATGATTGAAGAATCATGAACTCAATCCCACATAAAAAAAATGATAAGACGATGGAAGAAGTCCAAAACCGGTCAAGGTTCGGTTTGCTTCGAAATTCATTGGAAAAAAAAATTTTAGGTATTACAATTTTGAAGTATTTCTTGTAAGATAAGTTTGTTTCTCAATCAACACAAGTACATCACTAACATCCTTGATCAT
The DNA here is from genome assembly GCA_033239045.1 of Fagopyrum esculentum. Lineage (NCBI taxonomy): Eukaryota > Viridiplantae > Streptophyta > Magnoliopsida > Caryophyllales > Polygonaceae > Fagopyrum > Fagopyrum esculentum. Next base: position 19,467,023 of record BSUD01000004.1, on the reverse strand, counting down.
TATAACATGGTTTCTGCCAAGTCTATGGTCCCTCCTATGTCCAATAATGTAGGCTTCTTCACTGACAAGACCAAGCTCATGCCCACTCCTTTATTATATCGTCAACATCCTTTAAAATCTCTCCTTCACTAGACATGATGTCGCTTTTGCAATTAACAAAATGTCTCATTTCTTGCACGCATCAACGGTGCTTCACTTGTTTGTTTCCAAACGAGTTCTGTAAGTTAGATTTATCAATTAGTCTAACCAAGAACAATTTCAACCTCTAATTTTTTCTTTTAGGGATCTTAGATTTGAAACGAATTGCATGTGTAGTTTGTACCTTGATCCGCCATGGTGGCGCAACAGTGAAGTGCGGCGACAGTAGCGGCGGCGGCAACAGCGCCGGCGGCGACCGGTAGGAGAAGGTGGTGATGGAGGGGAAGTCCCTTGGTTTCTCCTCTCTCCCTACCCTTTCTTTTAGTATGTGTGTATGTTATGATATATATCCTTATGACCTTATTTATATACCCATATCATTAGGGGTTATATAATATCACATGATATAAGATATATGCCACATATTATATGGCTATTAACGGAATAACTTATATTTAAAGGCGAGAGGAGGACCGGGCTTCTTCACCTGATTAATTTAATCGGTCCGTCAACAATTAAATTAATCGGGTTACTCCCACTTAAAAACCCCGACTATTATATTTAGCTAATTACCGTAATAAACATAGATTATCTATAGGTCCACATAACGAGATAAAATTATTCTTACATTCTGTTAGCATGAAATATTGTGATACTTTAGACACGTTTTATAAGTGTATTTGATTCATATTGATAGTCTTTGATTGAACATTGTTGCATTTGTGAGCTAGTTTGCCTATATTGTCGATATGGATATCTACACACGCTTTATGTTGATTATAGGTGATTGAGAGCCATTTCCGAACAGAATCGAGCAAAGACGAGTTGATTGAGTATGTCCATGGATTGAGGGCATTCTTAGGAGCAAAATGGATGTCAACTTCAGGAATGCACGAGGCTAGGGAAGAATCACGTTCTTGCCCTAAACCACGCTCTAAAATACGGCCGTACTACGAACCACGTTCAGTTCCACGGCCGTGGAACCCTGCAGGAGAAGCGTGATTCATTCCAGGAGCTTTGACGGTCGTGGAATCCATGGTTCAAACCGTGTTGATTTCCACGCTCTAAATTACGGTCGTGGAATCTTCCACGACCGTGATCTTGGCGATCTTTTTTGCCACATTTTGAAGCCACGATCTTTTGAAGATTGGGCCGGGCCGATATTTTATCTTGCCCTATAAAAAGACAGACGGAGGGAGATTCCGTCATCCTCGCTTACACCTTCGCTTACGTGCTTGCTTGCATCATCGCTTAGAGATTTTTGCCTACGCCGCGATTTGGAGATTTCGGTGATTCTTGCAAAAGACGTAATTTGCGCTCACCTTTGGAGTTACCCTAATCTCGCACATTTGGTGGAGATTGCTGTGGAGATTTCCGGATTGACGGAAGATCAAGGATTCGGAAGATCGTTCGCAAGAAGATTCCTCTTCTTGTTTAGGTTTGATTTAGAAGACGGATTGACACCCCATTCTTCCTTCTTATCTACGATTGTGTTTGTTGTTCTATTCCGAACCTTGTGACGATATTTGTTCTTGATTGTGACATTGAGATTGGTTTGAAGCTATTGAAGGGTTTTGGAAGTTTTCATCTTTCAATCTTTTAATTCTTGAATTTAATATCAATATGACTGTTATTGAGTTCAACGGTTTGTTCTTGAGTTCAACGACCGTGGAATCTCAAGATCCAACCGTAATTTCCCCTAAGTTTACGAACCTGCTTTTACTTTAATCCAAAGTTAAAGATTTGCTTTAACTTAGTTTAGGCTTGCCTTTTCTAGGCGGTAGTGAAGCCTCAACAACCTCTACCTCGATTGTGAATGTCATAACCTCAATCGGTTAAGTTAGTTTTGATCCTTGGATTGTAAGTTTGGGTATTTGACATTAATTATTACCTTTAGAACCTTTCTATATTGAAGCCTCAACAACCTGTATAGAGAGTGTCTTGTAGGTGAGTCATATAAGGTCTTTGGAACTTCACCGTACGATTACCTTACATTAGCATACCTTTGCATATCTCAATTCTGTATTTATATCATTAGTATATCTTGAATCGATTGCCACAGCTGGATACTTGGATCTTTAGGATTGTTGTTTTCCCAATATTTGCAAAACCTCTCATATTTACTCGCTTGATAATCTGCAATTGAATTTGTTCCCACCCAAATCCCTGTGTTCGATACTCTGGAATTCTTGCTTAACTATATCGATCCGTACACTGCGGGTTCGCTTGCTTGATTCTAGTTTTATAATTAAAGCTTATTTGCACACACCTTTAGGGGCGAACAGTGGTACCTATGGGAGTCTTAAACGCGGTCCTGTATGCCCAAAGAGCATCGTCCAATTTCATGGACCAATCCTTCCTTGTCCTAGAGACGGTCTTCTCCAAAATTGCTTTGATTTCTCTATTCGAGATTTCGACCTGTCCACTAGTTTGAGGGTGATAAGGGGTTGATACCTTGTGGGTTACCCCATACTTCGATAGAAGTGCCTTGAACTTCCGGTTGATGAAATGCGTTCCTCCATCGCTGATGATGATGCGTGGAGTTCCAAACCGTGGAAAGATGGTTCTGTTTAAGAATTTCACAACCACCTTGGCGTCGTTAGTGGGAGAAGCAATGACTTCAACCCATCTAGAGACGTAATCAACTGCAAGAAGAATATAGAGGTTTCCTCCGGAGGATGGGAAGGGTCCCATGAAGTCAATCCCCCATACATCAAAGATTTCCACCTCTTGAATGTTGTTAAGTGGCATCTCGTTCCTCCTTGATAAATTTCCTGTTCTTTGGCATGCATCACAAGAGACAACAAACGGTTGTACATCCTTAAATAATGTAGGCCAAAAGAAACCGGAACGCAATACCTTAGCGCATGTTTTATCGGTGCTAGCATGTCCTCCACAAGGAAGTGAATGGCAATGCCGTATAACGC
>BSUD01000004.1:19436828-19453772 GCA_033239045.1 Fagopyrum esculentum | reverse complement strand
TAAGGATAGAGCTCACCAATTCTCTTGATTCTTCTTCATCGTAGATGTTGAAGATATCATCGCTTAGCTGCTCCCCTTTCATGGCTGCAAGTAGTGCGAACTCCACCTCATCGCCGCCAATGTTGAATTTCAACTTGGCGTTCATGCAATCCACGTTGCAACCCGAAGTTGCTAGAAATGGCCTCCCGAGAATAATAGGAACAGGATAACCTGCGGGAATGTCAAGTACAACAAAATCTATAGGTAGATAGAAGTTACCTATCTTGACCGAAACGTCCTCCAAGATGCCCTCGGGATGGGTAATGGAGCGATCCGCCATATATAGTCGAATCTTGACCGGCTTGGGCTCTCCAAGTCCGATCTTTACACATAGCTCCAGCGGAATGATGCTCACGCTGGCTCCTAGATCACAAAGGGCTTCACAAGTGACATTCCCAACTTGAATGGGAATGCAAAATGAGTCGGGATCTCTCAATTTAGGTGGCATCTTCTCCTTCATGATTTGAATGAGCTCGGAGGATTTAGATGTCATCCTAACTTCACCAAAGTCTTCCAGTTTCCTTTTCCTTGATAGGATCTCCTTCAAGAACTTCCAATAGGCGGGCATTCCTAGAATAGCATCAAGGAAAGGAATGTTAATATGTAGTTTATTCATCAAGTCAAGGAACTTACCAAAGTGCTTGTCTAGATGTGCTCTGGCCCTTGACTGGGGGAATGGAAGTGGTGGTTTGTATGCAGGAGGTGGAACATAAACTTCAGTTTTCCCCTCCGCTTTCTGTGGCTCCACCTCGGTTGGCATCTCGGCCGAAGTGGTCTTCGACTGCACCTGGACCGAGGTGGTCTTCGTCGGTACTGGCACCGACCGAGGCACTGGATCTGCAGTTTTCAGTCCACTCCTCGTAGTTATGGCCATGATCTGGCCCTTAGGGTTGCTTTCCGTCCTTGCTGGAAGCTTCCCTGGATCTCTTGGCGCTTCATTCACCCTACTTGCAAGTTGTTGTTCAAAGGCTTTTTGGGCCTTCGAAAATGAAGTCATCGAAGTCTCCATAGCGTTGAGCTTGATCAAGATAGCCTCCAGAACTGTGTCTTTCTTTTCCGGCTGAGACGAACTTGATCCTTGCCCCTGGCTTTTTAATGGAGTAGAAGAAGAAGAAGGGAAAGAGAGGAAAGGGTTAGAGGAATCGTTAGAGTTGGAGTTTGAATGATTGTTACCAGAATTTTGGTTGTTCGCCCTCCAGTTGTTGCTATTGGATCCTCTATTGTTGTTGTTGTAATTGTTGTTCCGGGAACCGTTATTGTTGTTACGGTATCCGTTGTTGTTGTTCCTTTGTCCTTGCTCTTCCTTCTTGGTTTGAGCAACGAAGAGTTCCTTCAATTGCTTCACGTCATTCTTCAAGGACGTGAGTTGATTGTTGTTGGGCTGAGTTTCTTGGAAGTTAACTCTTTTAACTCCACCTTAAGCTCCTTGATGAGTGTACTTCTCCATATGCAAGGCTTGCTTCTCGATGAAGTCCCAAGCCTCGTCAATCTCCATGTCCATGAAGGTACCGGCGGAGAGTAGTTGGAGATTGAACTGGGTGCTTCCGTCCAGTCCCTTGAAGTATATCTCCAATAACTCTAACTTTGGAATCCCATGATGTGGGCAATCCAAAAGAATGTCCTTGAACCGCTCCCATGACTTGGACAAGCTCTCCTTGTCCTTCATAATGAAAGCGTTGATCTTCCCTCTCTTTTCAGCGGTCTTTGAGGGGGGAAAGAATTTGGTCAAGAATTCCGTCGTCATCTCCTCCCATGTGCTGATTTTTCCTGGAGGAAGAGATTGATACCAAGTAAGAGCTCTATCTTTTAAAGAAAAGTAAAAAGGTCTTAGCTTGTAGTTGTTATTTTCAATCCTTGAAGGTCTCAAGGTCTCCATCAAGATCTCATAGTTTTGAAGATATTGATGTGGTGATTCCTTCTCCAGCCCTCCGAACTGGCATTGGCGAATCATGGATAGAACTTGCGGTCGAAGTTCATAGTCATGGTCCGCTGGATCTCCTAGGTTAACTCCTGGACGCCTCAGTTGTTGATTAGGGTCCATCCTTTGACATAGGGTTTGTGGAATTCCTGCAAGAAGAACGTTTCGGACTAGCATCCGAGGTGGAAGTACCTCGGCCGGGGCGTTAGGTACTGGGACCTGCCTCGGTCGAGGGTCAGCAACTGGGACCTGCATCGGTCCAGCATCGGGAACTGGGTCTTCCCTCGGCTGAAGTAGAATCTGGTCTCGTATGGCTGCCATATCTGCTTCGATTGCTTCAGTCCTGATGCGAGTTTCTTCCTTCTCTTGCCTTAGTTCTTCCCTGCTGAGGCGTAGCAGCTCTAACGCCTCCTTCAATTCGGCCTCAAGATCGCGGTTGTCTTGTTGGGCCATCTTCGCTTCTCTTAAGCGTCGTTTGTATGTCTTTTCTGGTTCGGGATCGTAAGGAACGATTTCCTTCCCAGTGCGGGTTCTTCGCATATACCTAAGAAAGAACCTGCAAAAGTCACTCAAGTAGAGTGGTTAGTAGACACGGGGGCAAGTGCCCCAAGAGCAAACCGTAACCGGCTCGGTCTAGACCAAGTCCCCGGCAACGGCGCCAAAAACTTGTTCGCTCCAAACGGTGTGTGCAAGCTTTAAATTTATAACCCTAGACGTAAGCTTAAAACAAGGATGCGAACCCGCAGTGTACGGGTCAATCGTAGTAAAAAGCAAGGAATTCCAGGGGTCGATCACAGGGACTTAGTGAAACAAAGTCCAATCACGGTATGCTTATGTAAATACTAACCAGAAGAGTAATTAAAACAATCAAAGATGATATAATAGTCAATAAAGGAAACATGCAATTCTAGGGATTAAAGCATCTAGTTGTGGTTCCAACTCAAGATCTAAAGATAAGCGGACAAAGCTGAGGTTTTTGCATAGGGATGGTGTTACTAAACTGGAATAGATCACCGGGTAAGTCTCACTACTCACTAATCCTAAACCATAACTCCTATTACCGGGTAAGTCTCAAGGAATTAAGATAAAGAACTATAACCTCAAACTAACACACCATCTAAGGGAATAGAATCAACCTTTACTGGGTAAGTCTCAGGCTAACTCACAAAGATGGGATGAAAGCATACTCAAACCCCAATAAAGGATAAACCTTTATTACCTATACTTATGATCTTAGGTAAACAAACTAAGGAATTACCTGGTAAGTCTCATCCTAAGCTTGCATTGAACCAGGAAAGGTGTAATAAGAATAGGATTTGGCAAACTCTAACACTTAACTCTTAGTTTAGGATCAGATAAGTCACCTCGGTCAGCCAAATTCCACCCCGGCCGAGATATTCATCGACTGAGCGAGATGCTTAGGGTTAAGGTTAAAGACTCGAACTTTCAGGGTCCTACTGGAATCTAAGATTATTCTATCATCGTTTTTCCCACAACCTTCAGCCAATCACCCTAGAATCACACAAGGAAATTAGCCACTCATCATCATCATGAAAGTAATAATCAAATATATGGGAAGAAGATGAATATTTGAACAAGAAGAATTTAATGAAGAGACTTCAATAATTGAATCAAATATCACAACAAAAGCGTTCCTTGGATAGAAATCCAACAAGCAAGACAACAAGGAAGAGAATCTAAGGTAATCTCACAAGAAAACCTTCAAAAGCTATAAAAGCTAAAATCTTCCTTCTTCAACCTTCAAAAAGGTTCTTCAAATCTCCCAACTGGAGTATGCCGCAGCGATGTAGTAGGTGTAAAGCAAGGTGATAGCGGATATATGCAGGATGTATGCGGGATGTCGGATTTGTGGGAAATCCGACCCTTCTTATAGGAAAATTACTCTCCAAAGATAAGATATCTTAGAAAGATCTCTTCCCATAAAAATAGGTAAAATATATGATCTAGCATATCTTCTTCCTTCCAGGAGCCAAGCCCAAAAATATAAGATCTCTTTCCAAAGATAAAAGATCTCACCCAAGAATAAAATATTTCTCGCCGCGTCCCAGGTGTTCGCCTCGGTCGAGTCGACTTCTCTGGATCACCTCGGTCGAGGTGAATTTGTGGTCAACCGAGGTGAGTCACAACTGAATGTGAAATCTCTCAAATCTGGTCCAAAGTGAATCTCTAATCCATGGCTATGCTTCCTGGATGGTTCCTTATGTTCCTGAATGTAGCTCCAATGACTCCATAGCTCCTTTTGCTCCTTTTTGATGCAAACCGTGCCATTTTACCTACGATTACAACAAAACTAGGTGTAGACCTCGATTCCCGCAAAGGTAGATGAAATGGTAATATAATCACATATTATACATACAAACATGCAGATTATTGAAGATAAAACGTCCAAACAAACCCCAAAATATAGACTATAATTCATGCTATCAGTTTCATTATAATCAATGCCTTCTTTCTGGTTGAAACCTTTGGCTACAAGGCGTGCTTTATGTCGCTCTATTTGGCCAAGGGAGTCGCGATTGGTCTTAAAGACCCATTTACTGCCGACTGCCTTATGCCCTATAGGTAGAGCAACTAACTCCCACACTTTATTTGAAGCCATCGATTTCAATTCCTCACACATAGCATCAATCCATTTATCAGAATCATCACCTTTTATGGCTTGTGAAAACGTTACTGGATCGTTATCCAATCCTATGTCAAACTCATGCTGTAGCATATATACCATATAGTCATCTGAGATTGCAGACCTACGAGGTCTTGTGGACCTTCTTATAGAAATCTCAGCTATAGGTGTATCTGCTGCTTTAACGACTTCAGGAATGGCAGGAGTCACATTAATCGGTTGAGGTTCATCATCATTATGTTATTGAACGACATCGTCGTTTATTGGAACCTCATGAACAGAGATTAGACGTACAGTAATAGGAACCAAAGTTCCCTCTCTAATCTCATTGATGATGACCTCATCAATTCTCCCACTGACTTCGCCATCCTCTAGGAATTTGGAATTACCAGTTTCTACTATTCTGGTGTTGTGGCTAGGACAGTAAAATATAAATCACTTTGATCTCGAAGCATACCCAATAAAAAACCCGCTAATGGTTTTAGAATCGAGTTTCTTCTCCTGAGGATTGTAGATGCGCGCTTCTGCGGGGCAACCCCAAATGTGTAAGTGTCGCAAACTTGGTTTCCAGCCATTCCACAGTTCAAATGGAATCTTTGAAACTGCTTTACTAGGAACTCGGTTTGCGACGTACACGGCAATCATAAGCGCATGCGTCAACAATGATCTAGGTAAATTAGCTTTACTCATCATAGCCCTTACAGCCTCTAGAAGGGTTCTGTTACGCCTCTCAGTAACACCGTTCATCCAGGGTGAACCAGACATCGTGTACTGAACGACAATACCCAAACTTTCTAGAAGTTTAGCAAATGGACCAGGGTTTTGCCCTGATTCATCGTATCTACCATATAATTTCCCACCTTTATCTGACCTGATGATTTTTGTAACACCCCGAATCCGCGGGACTCGGAGTGCCACATTGGGCTAGGATCTCACAATGGATCCTGACCCTAGCCTGACAACAAGTTCACTGGACCTTACAACATGGCACTGACAGATATAAAACAAATACATAAAACAGTATAAATTGTACAACCCAAAGTAAACAACAACATAGCCGAGTATATAAAACGACAACCTCACACAGGAGGTACAAAAGAACATCCTCACGAAGGAGGGGAACACAACAAACCCAAACCAACCACCTAATGTACGAGAGTCCTCGGCTTGTCACCCTGCAAGATCACTCAGCAACGCCTAACCTGTAAACATCTACAACACGGTATGAAACCGTTAGCTAACCATACATATATGAGGTAATGCATAAGCACAAACACAATCATGGAAGATAAACACATCATCATGCTTTCACACATTTACCCATTTTATTATCTTTATATAATAACCATTCACTCAAAAACCATATATATATATATAGATAGATGAAAGTATGTGACACGAGGACCGATACATCCCCGCCTCTGAGTACAATGTCCAGTTGTACGAGTATCGGTCACACAATCCGTGTACCCTATGGGAGTGGATTGCGCCCTTCCTGTAAACCAGTTTGGCCCGACATCAGAGAACCTCCCAGACTCCACGGCGGGATGAAAGGGAAAGGTTATCACAGCCACGCAGTGGGGCAGTCAATAGAACATAGGTCGATAAAAACGACAACTCATGCTATCATAGCAAACATATAAAGCACACACCACTCATGCAAACACCCAATATAGGGATGGTAGCTAAGTAAGTCCTACGGACTTACCTCAACCTCGTACAAACTCAACCACGATCACCTCTACACTGGAGGGACAACAAGGCCTATAAACAAGGCACAAAGAGATATATCAACCTCTATTCATCAAAGGGGTCACACCTAGACCCAAAGGGATCCATAAGGATCATACTCAATCTATGAGCCTCACAACCAACTAAACCTCAATATCTCAGCATAACTCACAATTCCTCAAATCTCAAGATAGTATCTAATCAACATTCCTCAATCTCAATTTTAATCCTAATTTAATTAATTAACCTTTAATTAATTAATTAGATTTTGCCAGAATAACGTTTTGCCCGCAGGCAATTTCTAAACCCACCTGTCATCAGATTTCATCAAACAAACTATCCATAATCACTAGAATAATATAACGACCATAATGGAATTTCTAATTATCCATTTTGACAAGCCTAAAGTCAATTTAGGCCAAATCGCAGTATGGAAAACGAATAAATTCATAACTTATTCGTTAATAACCCGATTGACGATCTGAAAGAAGATTCGGAAACACAACGACGCAAGCTACGCATGGACAACATCAAATTCACCGGAATCTGAGCGACGGAACCGTCCTGGTGACATATATGCTCGACCAGCCCTCCATATACTCGGAAATGCAGAAACTCGGTACCGATATGAAGAGAATGAAGAGAGGAATCCGGAAACTCAAACGGAATTGAAATCGGATTAGAAACGGAGAGTAGATCTGAGTTTGAAGGTCGAGAGAAATCAGAGCTTTTACGAGAAAACGTGAAAGGAAATGAATTAATAAAGGATTTTCCGCTATTTATAGTGAAGACGATAATTATCCTTTAGTAAAGTCGATAATTACCCTTTAACCGATCCAAAGGCGGGTGGAACCCCCTTCTCCAAACTTCTCGAAAATGGAATAATAAATCTGAAATATTGTGAGAATAATTATTCCACAACTTCCTCGGAAAATGTGTATTCTTAAGCCGTCTTTCTTAGCCGTTAAGAAATGAAATAGCGACTCTTTTGGTCGTTTTGCCTTTCCGTGTTATTTCATATCTAGGACATGTTTGATGTCCTGATCATTTCACTCAACTGCATTTTTATTAATTGGAGCTCCCAAATGCTCCAAATAACACCGAAGGGTAAAAATAATTACCCGGGGGAAAAAGTAAAAATTTCCCCAAACGTCCAAAATTACGTCAAGAACATAACGGTGGGACTCTTACTCATCACTTGCGAAATCTTCGCGAGTTATATGTCAATTACTATAAACGATTAAGTTAATCAACATTAATTAAAATTCGAAAATCCTAGCTATTACATCACACACCCCTAAAAAAAAGTTTCGTCCCGAAACTTGAACAATTCCCAAATCCTCTCGGACCCATACACCGAGGTATAACTCTCACTCTTTCTATCGGAGGTATTACATCTCCGTTCAAAAGATCACAACCTATAACAATCTATAACCTCAAGTATAAACATGGAGGAATCATCATCTCCAGGAAACAGGGCCATAACGCTACCCAAAGGCGTAGATAAATCACGTCGCCATACCACATCACAAGGCATAGAGGAAGCACATCTCTAGCCAACCCATAAACATATATAACGCATGGAGGAATCACATCTCCACTGAACTATGTCCATCAAGGTATCATGGAGGAAAGAACCATCTCCAGTTGAATCCTAATCCCACTCAAATAGCATGGAGGAATGAACCATCTCCAGCTATAAATATAATCATAACGTGGAGGAAGTAATCATCTCCAGGTATAGCATACATCACCCTAGCACATCAAGATCTACTAAGATCATAAATCACATCACAACTAGCATGAAATAACACATCAAGGCATATAAGCACATAAGCACAACATTCATCAAGATAGCACTAAGATCTACTCGTGCTCCCACAAACGGGTCTGTCCCAACATATACTCTGGATAGTTCCTCAGGACACTATCCTCAGTCTCTCACATAGCCTCTTCAGTTCTTCATCTTGATCATCATATCCTCAATATGGGAATGTTTTTCGAATGCAAGCGTTTCATATCTCATTCCAAGAATGTAATCGAATGCTCAACAAAAGTGTGGTTGGACTCAACCATCAATCATCGTAACTCACAAGGTGTCTCGAGTCTGGTATATACTTCCTCAGTTGAGACATATGAAACACTGGGTGGATATCCTCTAATCTCATAGGAAAAGCTAAAAATCATGCTACCTTCTCCGTACTAGTCGATCTCAAATAAACCATCATATTGGAAACTCAGTTCCCTTTCCATATTAATACGTCTAACGTCTCGCAGCTGAGATACTTACAGCCGGACATGAACTCTCGCTTGAACTTTAGAGGTTAACACCTCTTTTCTACATATAATATCTGGCGACTCTGTACAGCCAGCATTCTTCCTTCAATCAACGTTACTTGAACTATAAAATCCTGAATCTGGTTAGGTGTTATTCGACTACTACTGCTAGCATAAGGATATACGACATCAATGTCTATATATATTGCTTCATGGGGCCATCCCAGAAGATGCACGTCCTTCATTGTTATATAATAAACTCATTAATGGAAGGTAATATAACCATCCCCGTTTCCCATTCGACTTACAACTTATAATAGATCTTTAAGATCTAGATGATCCTCTCTAACTGACCATCTGTCACGGGGTGAAGTGTAGTCATGAGGTACAGACTCGTCCCCAAAGCAGTCTGAATCTGCTGCCTAAAATCTCAAAGTAAAAACATCCATCTCGATCAGAAATGATCGTTCTCGGTATACCATGGAGTCTCACTATCTGTCTAGTGTACTCCTCAGCCAATTCATTCACTAGCCACGTCCTTCTGATAGAAATGAAACGTGCTAGTTTCATTAATTTGTTACCAACAATCCAGATAACATAAATCTTCTACTGGGTCACAATCCCATAAAAAAAAGTCCATAGAGATGTCCTCCCAAATTCTACTACTGCACTGGTAGTGGGTGGGGCTTATCTCTAGATCGGAAATATCTATTTAGACCTGCTAACAGGTCACACACTGTATCACAAATCTGGTTATATCGGCTTCATACAATATAATCGTCCCATCTCGTGGTACATCTTACTCGTACCTGAATGTACTGAATAAGGCATACAATGGGTATATAATATTCTCTGTCTCCATCTGCATCAGCAGGTACACAAAGTGGTCATGACTCTTCATCAGTCCATCTACTCCCATGGAGAACTATGGTGCCTTAGTACGAGACATCCTTTCTCTAAACCTTGTCAAGGCCGGGCAGATCTCCTGCTTCTGTTGGACTTCATCCAATAGACCAGGTAGAACCTCAGAGGTATAACTGGGTATCCTCATCAAGGAACTAACTGTTCAACTCTAGCCAAGCTAGATCTCTCTTAAGTTGAGGCTGAACTATCAGTCTCACGATCATCTTCTCTTGTCTCTTGGAGCGTCTTTCCATTCAAGTTATCGACGACAACGTTCAACTTCTCTGAATGATATGGAATCTTCAAGTCAAATATTCAACCCTTGTTGCATAAAATATACTTCAGATTCCTATGATCTATAGAAATCTGACATGCAGATCACATTGGTACGGTCTTCTCAAAAGACTTGCAAATGAATACGTAATCATATAAAATCGTTCCTCAAAGCATGGGTAGCAATCGGCTGAGCCGAGAAAACTACGTATTCCTTAATGTTCATCAGGATCTCCCATGTTACAACATACTTAATTCTCGCCAGGTCAACCATGATCCCACTGGCGGAGACAACATGGCCTAAAAAGGCTATCACTGGCATCTCAACTTACACTTAGAGAGCGTAGAATACAACCCTCTATCTCTCAAAATCTACAGAACGGTCCTCAAACGATCGGTCTACTATTCTCTGCTATGAGAGTGTACCGACATGTCATCAATGAAGTCCACCACCATCTAATCAAGGAAGTCGATGAAGATACCGTTCATCAACTCCATAAAAACTACTAAAACATTCGTCACCCAAATGACATCACTACAAACTCGTAGTGTCCATAACGGGTATGGGATGCTATCTCATACACATGCTACTCTCTCATCCATGACTAGGGATATCTTGAGCACAAAGGAATACTGAAAACACAATTGCTTCTTGAAGCTAATTCATCAGGTCGTCAATACGGAACATGGAACCCACTAGGGTAAAAGAAGCCCGTTTCAGTCAACTTTTCAAGTTATTTGTACAATATCTCAACAAGCACTGTATAGTGTGGCTTTCCTATTCAATCTTGTATCATACTTCAACGCGATAACAATGTCCACACTCCGCTGAGGTGGCAACTAGACGGTTCAGTAACACGTCTATAAACTCATAAACAATTGGAATACCTTCCATTGTTGGACTATCTCGCTCCTTCATGGTATAACACTAGAAGGCGTCACATCCTTGTACTATCAGCTCGCTGCTCGTACAGTCCTGATGACAAACCGTCTCTTCAAAGGTCTTAACCTTAGAAGACCTCTAATTACCATCTCAGTAAAGACTATAATAGCCTTACTATTAATATCTAACACCGCATGATATCTATTCATACAATCCATACACATAATGACTTCCTCATGCACCTACAGCATGACAAAGAAGTCTACAAGTCATACACAAGTCCCGGAATATGGGAACAAACACATATCTCGCGGGTACCTCAGACCCCTAACTAGTAATCCTGTAAAGGAAAGTCCACCTTCTACTATATATCAAGATCAACCATTAACGCATGCATCGAAAGACAAGAAGAGCATAGCACTCATAACAAACAAAACTCCACTAGGCAAACCATTAACGAGAATGGTACCTATAACAGCTAACACTCGTAGCTCCTCTACATATCATCACTCAATGTCAAATCTATGCTTCTCGGGTATCACTGAGGTCATTACTATAGCCTCCACTTCCACTCTTTCTGCACCGGAAAGAGGAAGGTCTTGCTGGGAAGAAACACCACCGTGCTGACAGAAAGAGCCAGATGGCCTAGCTCACCACAAGTGAAAAAATCTATCAGTGCCAAAGGGCACACAGAACGCTAATGATCTGGATAGCCACAACTGAAACATAATCATCCCATCCTTGCAACCTGTGCAACTGAAGGGTAACTGGACATTCGTCGTCCACCTGGAATGATCTCACTCTTGAAGGGAACCTGTAAAGGCAATGCCTTGCCCTGTCGAAAAACTTCGCTCTATGCCCTGCTTTACCACACGTAAAGCATATGATGGGCGCCTTTGAGCACACAACTCGCCAGTGTCCCAACTTCCACGCAATTAAAACACTAGTTCCTTGCTAGTCATCTTCATGGCCAAAGGATCACTAGATTGTCCTGATATCGGACTTGGTTCCCCATTCATCATCTTTGCTTCTCCAGTAACTGATTCAGTCCATTGCTTCTTTCCGGATCCAGAAGCTTTAGTTGATCTCACAATTGTTGGTAAATTCGGTGTGGATCTACCCGCTATCACCGCTTCATATACTTGTTACATATATTCTTGAAACTCGGATCTACTCATGGAGACACGATCAACCTCTTCAAACTCGTTCTCTGCCATAGGCGAAACAACAGCGGAAACTGGTCCCTAACTTATCACCACTTGAGGAAGAGGGGGTTTACCCCTACCTCATCCCACTACATATACTACTCTAGTTTGAGTCATTTGTAGGATATACGCACCTAATCTCATAAGGCTATATATATGCCATAGGTATCGATATGTATATAATACATCCACATAATCCATAGTACACACAGATATATATACATATCTACGCTGCAGAGATCCATGGCAGAGGTGACGACTTCTCGTACATTCTATCCCAAAACCACACTTAAAACCAAAACCTTTGAAAACGTCAGATCCCGTGTGGGCTCTGTTTATTTTACCTATCAAACCTCATTGCAGGTAGCAAGTGCCATTGTTGTCAACCTGGGCTCTGATACCAACTCTGTAACACCCCGAATCCGCGGGACTCGGAGTGCCACATTGGGCTAGGATCTCACAATGGATCCTGACCCTAGCCTGACAACAAGTTCACTGGACCTTACAACATGGCACTGACAGATATAAAACAAATACATAAAACAGTATAAATTGTACAACCCAAAGTAAACAACAACATAGCCGAGTATATAAAACGACAACCTCACATAGGAGGTACAAAAGAACATCCTCACGAAGGAGGGGAACACAACAAATCCAAACCAACCACCTAATGTACGAGAGTCCTCGGCTTGTCACCCTGCCAGATCACTCAGCAGCGCCTAACCTGTAAACATCTACAACACGGTATGAAACCGTTAGCTAACCATACATATATGAGGTAATGCATAAGCACAAACACAATCATGGAAGATAAACACATCATCATGCTTTCACACATTTACCCATTTTATTATCTTTATATAATAACCATTCACTCAAAAACCATATATATATATATATAGATAGATGAAAGTATGTGACACGAGGACCGATACATCCCCGCCTCTGAGTACAATGTCCAGTTGTACGAGTATCGGTCACACAATCCGTGTACCCTATGGGAGTGGATTGCGCCCTTCCTGTAAACCAGTCTGGCCCGACATCAGAGAACCTCCCAGACTCCACGGCGGGATGAAAGGGAAAGGTTATCACAGCCACGCAGTGGGGCAGTCAATAGAACATAGGTCGATAAAAACGACAACTCATGCTATCATAGCAAACATATAAAGCACACACCACTCATGCAAACACCCAATATAGGGATGGTAGCTAAGTAAGTCCTACGGACTTACCTCAACCTCGTACAAACTCAACCACGATCACCTCTACACTGGAGGGACAACACGGCCTATAAACAAGGCACAAAGAGATATATCAACCTCTATTCATCAAAGGGGTCACACCTAGACCCAAAGGGATCCATAAGGATCATACTCAATCTATGAGCCTCACAACCAACTAAACCTCAATATCTCAGCATAACTCACAATTCCTCAAATCTCAAGATAGTATCTAATCAACATTCCTCAATCTCAATTTTAATCCTAATTTAATTAATTAACCTTTAATTAATTAATTAGATTTTGCCAGAATAACGTTTTGCCCGCAGGCAATTTCTAAACCCACCTGTCATCAGATTTCATCAAACAAACTATCCATAATCACTAGAATAATATAACGACCATAATGGAATTTCTAATTATCCATTTTGACAAGCCTAAAGTCAATTTAGGCCAAATCGCAGTATGGAAAACGAATAAATTCATAACTTATTCGTTACTAACCCGATTGACGATCTGAAAGAAGATTCGGAAACACAACGACGCAGGCTACGCATGGACAACATCAAATTCACCGGAATCTGAGCGACGGAACCGTCCTGGTGACATATATGCTCGACCAGCCCTCCATATACTCGGAAATGCAGAAACTCGGTACCGATATGAAGAGAATGAAGAGAGGAATCCAGAAACTCAAACGGAATTGAAATCGGATTAGAAACGGAGAGTAGATCTGAGTTTGAAGGTCGAGAGAAATCAGAGCTTTTACGAGAAAACGTGAAAGGAAATGAATTAATAAAGGATTTTCCGCTATTTATAGTGAAGACGATAATTATCCTTTAGTAAAGTCGATAATTACCCTTTAACCGATCCAAAGGCGGGTTGAACCCCCTTCTCCAAACTTCTCGAAAATGGAATAATAAATCTGGAATATTGTGAGAATAATTATTCCACAACTTCCTCGGAAAATGTGTATTCTTAAGCCGTCTTTCTTAGCCGTTAAGAAATGAAATAGCGACTCTTTTGGTCGTTTTGCCTTTCCGTGTTATTTCATATCTAGGACATGTTTGATGTCCTGATCATTTCACTCAACTGCATTTTTATTAATTGGAGCTCCCAAATGCTCCAAATAACACCGGAGGGTAAAAATAATTACCCGGGGGAAAAAGTAAAAATTTCCCCAAACGTCCAAAATTACGTCAGGAACATAACGGTGGGACTCTTACTCATCACTTGCGAAATCTTCGCGAGTTATATGTCAATTACTATAAACGATTAAGTTAATCAACATTAATTAAAATTCGAAAATCCTAGCTATTACATTATTGTAACAAAAAAAACTCATTAAGTATCTATGACTAGCAAGCAGAATATTTCAATTTTACTAGAAAAGACAAGAATAGAAACACATAGATGTTACTTGTGGATCATACACCGACCTTAGCTATCTTCACTAATTGATCATAGTTGTCGTGTCCATAGAAAAATGGCTCCATCCGATATATTATTGTAACAAAAAAAACTCATTAAGTATCTATGATTAGCAAGCAGAATATTTCAGTTTTAACTGGAAAAGACAAGAACAGAAACACATAGATGTTACTTGTGGATCATACACCGACCTTAGCTATCTTCACCAATTGATCATGGTTGTCGTGTCCATAGAAAAATGGCTCGTTCCGATATATTATTGTAACAAAAAAAACTCATTAAGTATCAATGACTAGCAAGCAGAATATTTCAATTTTACTGGAAAAGAAAAGACAAGAAACACATAGATGTTACTTGTGGATCATACACCTGTAATAGCTAGGATTTTCGAATTCTAATTAATGTTGATTAACTTAATCGTTGATAGCAATTGCCATATAACTCGAGAAGATTTCGCAAGTGATGAGTAAGAGTCCCACCGTTATATTCCTGGCGTAATTTTGGACGTTTGGGGAAATTTTTACTTTTTCCCCCGGGTAATTATTTTTACCCTCCGGTGTTATTTGGAGCATTTGGGAGCTCCAATTAATAAAAATGCAGTTGAGAGAAATGATCAGGACATCGGATATGTCTTAGATATGAAATAACATGGAGAGGCAAAACGGCCAAAAGAGTCGCTATTTCGTTTCTTAACGGCTAAGAAAGACGGCTTAAGAATACACGTTTTTCGAGGCAGTTGTGTAATAATTATCCCTACAATATTCCAGATTTAATGTTCCAATCTCGAGAAGTTTGGAGAAAGAGGTTCGACCCGCCTTTGGATCGGTTAAAGGATAATTATCGACTTTACTAAAGGATAATTATCGTCTTCACTATAAATAGCGGAAAATCCTTTATTAATTCATTTCCTTTCACGTTTCCTCGTAAAAGCTCTGATTTCTCTCAACCTTCAAACTCAGATCTACTCTCCGTTTCTAATCCGATTTCAATTCCGTTTGAGTTTCTGGATTCCTCTCTTCATTCTCTTCATAACGGTACCGAGTTTCTGCAATTCCGAGTATATGGAGGGCTGGTCGAGCATATATGTCACCCGGACGGTTCCGTCGCTCAGATTCCGATGAATTTGATGATGTCCATGCGTAGCCTGCGTCGTTGTGATTCCGAATCTTCTTTCAGATCGTCAATCGGGTTAGTAACGAATAAGTTATGAATTTATTCGTTTTCCGTTCTGCGATTTGGCCTAAATTGACTTTAGGCTTGTCAAATAGGACAATTAGAAATTCCATTATGGTCGTTATATTATTCTGGTGATTATGGGTTCTTGTTTGATGAAATCTGATGACAGGGGGTTTAGAAATTGTCTGCGGGCAAAACGTTATTCTGGCGAAATCTAATTAATTAATTAAAGGTTAATTAATTAAATTAGGATTAAAATTGAGATTGAGGAATGTTGATTAGATACTACCTTGAGATTTGAGGAATTGTGAGTTATGCTGAGATATTGAGGTTTAGTTGGTTGTGAGGCTCATAGATTGAGTATGATCCTTATGGATCCCTTTGGGTCTAGGTGTGACCCCTTTGATGAATAGAGGTTGATATATCTCTTTGTGCCTTGTTTATAGGCCGTGTTGTCCCTCCAGTGTAGAGGTGATCGTGGTTGAGTTTGTACGAGGTTGAGGTAAGTCCGTAGGACTTACTTAGCTACCATCCCTATATTGGGTGTTTGCATGAGTGGTGTGTGCTTTATATGTTTGCTATGATAGCATGAGTTGTCGTTTTTATCGACCTATGTTCTATTGACTGCCCCACTGCGTGGCTGTGATAACCTTTCCCTTTCATCCCGCCGTGGAGTCTGGGAGGTTCTCTGATGTCGGGCCAGACTGGTTTACAGGAAGGGCGCAATCCACTCCCATAGGGTACACGGATTGTGTGACCGATACTCGTACAACTGGACATTGTACTCAGAGGCGGGGATGTATCGGTCCTCGTGTCACATACTTTCATCTATCTATATATATATATATGGTTTTTGAGTGAATGGTTATTATATAAAGATAATAAAATGGGTAAATGTGTGAAAGCATGATGATGTGTTTATCTTCCATGATTGTGTTTGTGCTTATGCATTACCTCATATATGTATGGTTAGCTAACGGTTTCATACCGTGTTGTAGATGTTTACAGGTTAGGCGCTGCTGAGTGATCTGGCAGGGTGACAGGCCGAGGACTCTCGTACATTAGGTGGTTGGTTTGGGTTTGTTGTGTTCCCCTCCTTCGTGAGGATGTTCTTTTGTACCTCCTGTGTGAGGTTGTCGTTTTATATACTCGGCTATGTTGTTGTTTACTTTGGGTTGTACAATTTATACTGTTTTATGTATTTGTTTTATATCTGTCAGTGCCATGTTGTAAGGTCCAGT
>BSUD01000004.1:19389011-19436818 GCA_033239045.1 Fagopyrum esculentum | reverse complement strand
ACAACATGGCACTGACAGATATAAAACAAATACATAAAACAGTATAAATTGTACAACCCAAAGTAAACAACAACATAGCCGAGTATATAAAACGACAACCTCACATAGGAGGTACAAAAGAACATCCTCACGAAGGAGGGGAACACAACAAATCCAAACCAACCACCTAATGTACGAGAGTCCTCGGCTTGTCACCCTGCCAGATCACTCAGCAGCGCCTAACCTGTAAACATCTACAACACGGTATGAAACCGTTAGCTAACCATACATATATGAGGTAATGCATAAGCACAAACACAATCATGGAAGATAAACACATCATCATGCTTTCACACATTTACCCATTTTATTATCTTTATATAATAACCATTCACTCAAAAACCATATATATATATATATAGATAGATGAAAGTATGTGACACGAGGACCGATACATCCCCGCCTCTGAGTACAATGTCCAGTTGTACGAGTATCGGTCACACAATCCGTGTACCCTATGGGAGTGGATTGCGCCCTTCCTGTAAACCAGTCTGGCCCGACATCAGAGAACCTCCCAGACTCCACGGCGGGATGAAAGGGAAAGGTTATCACAGCCACGCAGTGGGGCAGTCAATAGAACATAGGTCGATAAAAACGACAACTCATGCTATCATAGCAAACATATAAAGCACACACCACTCATGCAAACACCCAATATAGGGATGGTAGCTAAGTAAGTCCTACGGACTTACCTCAACCTCGTACAAACTCAACCACGATCACCTCTACACTGGAGGGACAACACGGCCTATAAACAAGGCACAAAGAGATATATCAACCTCTATTCATCAAAGGGGTCACACCTAGACCCAAAGGGATCCATAAGGATCATACTCAATCTATGAGCCTCACAACCAACTAAACCTCAATATCTCAGCATAACTCACAATTCCTCAAATCTCAAGATAGTATCTAATCAACATTCCTCAATCTCAATTTTAATCCTAATTTAATTAATTAACCTTTAATTAATTAATTAGATTTTGCCAGAATAACGTTTTGCCCGCAGGCAATTTCTAAACCCACCTGTCATCAGATTTCATCAAACAAACTATCCATAATCACTAGAATAATATAACGACCATAATGGAATTTCTAATTATCCATTTTGACAAGCCTAAAGTCAATTTAGGCCAAATCGCAGTATGGAAAACGAATAAATTCATAACTTATTCGTTACTAACCCGATTGACGATCTGAAAGAAGATTCGGAAACACAACGACGCAGGCTACGCATGGACAACATCAAATTCACCGGAATCTGAGCGACGGAACCGTCCTGGTGACATATATGCTCGACCAGCCCTCCATATACTCGGAAATGCAGAAACTCGGTACCGATATGAAGAGAATGAAGAGTGGAATCCAGAAACTCAAACGGAATTGAAATCGGATTAGAAACGGAGAGTAGATCTGAGTTTGAAGGTCGAGAGAAATCAGAGCTTTTACGAGAAAACGTGAAAGGAAATGAATTAATAAAGGATTTTCCGCTATTTATAGTGAAGACGATAATTATCCTTTAGTAAAGTCGATAATTACCCTTTAACCGATCCAAAGGCGGGTTGAACCCCCTTCTCCAAACTTCTCGAAAATGGAATAATAAATCTGGAATATTGTGAGAATAATTATTCCACAACTTCCTCGGAAAATGTGTATTCTTAAGCCGTCTTTCTTAGCCGTTAAGAAATGAAATAGCGACTCTTTTGGTCGTTTTGCCTTTCCGTGTTATTTCATATCTAGGACATGTTTGATGTCCTGATCATTTCACTCAACTGCATTTTTATTAATTGGAGCTCCCAAATGCTCCAAATAACACCGGAGGGTAAAAATAATTACCCGGGGGAAAAAGTAAAAATTTCCCCAAACGTCCAAAATTAAGTCAGGAACATAACGGTGGGACTCTTACTCATCACTTGCGAAATCTTCGCGAGTTATATGTCAATTACTATAAACGATTAAGTTAATCAACATTAATTAAAATTCGAAAATCCTAGCTATTACAATTTTCACTTTCTTTCCCAGTTGCCTCTCAACTTCCTTAATGTAAAGCTCTACAGCATTTACTGACTGAGATTTTTCATGCAACATGTAAAGATAACAGTACCGTGAATAATCATCTATAAAGGTGATGAAATACTTATCTCCACTAAAGGAGGGAACATCAAATGGACCACAAATGTCTGTATGTATGATCTCTAAAAGAGCAGTGCTTCTTGTGGCGCCCTTTTTGTTGTGTTTGGTTTGCTTACCTTTAATGCAATCCACACACGTCCCAAAGTCAGTAAAACCAAGAGAAGGAAGAATGTTGTCTTTAACTAACAACATCATTCTTTCCCTTGAAATATGGGCCAAGCGTTTATGTCACAAGAACGCTGAGTTCTCATTCGACCTGACACATTTCACTCCAATCTCAGAATTCAAAGAAATAAATAGCGAATCAAAAAATGATTTATCCAACTCAATACGATACATTCCATTTTCCAAAACACCATATCCAACTATATTCTTATCTTTGAATAAACTGAAACAACCATTTCCAAAAGTCACAGAAAAACCCATACAGTCGAGTTTAGAAATTGAAATTAAATTACGAGACATTGATAGAACGTAGATTGTATCCTCCAAAAGTAATTTAAAGCACCTACTTAATTCTAAACTAAAACATCCTATGGCTTTAATGGATGCTTCAGACTTGTTTCCCATGAGTAGGTTCTTCTCATTGCTTCTTATGTTCTGGATTGAACTGAAGCACTGTAATGAGTTAGAAACGGTTACATTAGTACCAGAGTCTAACCACCAAGTATTAAAAGGTACACTAATGAAATTAGATTCGAGACATACGAAGGAAAGATACATACCCTTCTTCTCGAACCATTCCTTGCGCTTTACGCAGTCTTTCTGGAAATGTCCTGCCTTTTTACAAAAATGGCAAACATCCTTCTTTTTCACCTTCTTAATGCCTGACGGACCTGACACATTGGTAGAGCTAGACTTGATGCTCGCCCCGTCCTTCCTTTTGAACTACCCCTTCCCCTTAGCGCCCTCACTGTTATACACAAAATGTGCCTGAGGTATATTATGCGCTTTTGTATTAGTCAGGCATGTGGCTTCCTGAACAAACATATTCGCAAGTTCATCCACTGTCCATGTTTCTTTAATGGCATTATAGCTCACATGGAATGCCTCATATTCTTTGGGAAGACCCTCAAAGATGAAATGCGTTAATATAGGGCCGCCAATTTTCAGCCCCAACTTGAACAACTGAGAGGCTAAGCTTTGCATATGCATTGTATACTTAGCCATGTAAGTCTGCTTTTCATCAAACTTACAGTGAGACAGTTAAGAAAGAAGCATTCCAATTAATTAATGCCTTATCAGAAGGCTGGAACTTTGCCTTAAGTTTTGCAAGATATTTCTTCGTGGTATCTCATTCAGCCTCTGTAATTGAGTTCTTAATGTCCGCAGCAGTGGTAAGGCGCATAAAAGAAAGAAAGTTAGCATCCTTGTCTTTCCAGTCCTTATATGCCTTAAGCACTACTGCGTCCTCCTCATCAGGCTTAGGCTTTTCAGGACCGTCCTCCCTTAAACATTCGCCGTAACTTAACATGGACATAGAGAAAGTTACAATCTCCATCCAATCAGCGTAGTTTGGTCCAGTAAGAGGAGGAACAGTCGCGAGGCAAGAGAGTAGTAACTTATTTTGGGAAGCTGCAAAGTTGGAAAACATGCTAAAAACGATTAATCTTTGAGTAAACACACATATTTTTTAATCATTAATGAATAAGACTTGTTCAATAATTGAGAAACTCGAGCAATCTTGACTAAACCAAGTATGGCATCTGTGGATAACCTATACAGCCTAATCACAATTGATTAAGTATTCCCTACTTATATGGCTAAGTTACTAATAAATGCCGGTCCACTTGTGGGTAAGACTTAAGGGCTAACAACTTATCCACAATAATTGCTTATTCTGATCTTCACTACCTTAAGTGAGTCCACTGTGATTTAACTCAAATTTAATGTGAAAATCTGAGGCTTATTTAAACTTTTATGAAATTAATCAAACATGAATTGACCCACTGAGGTGTAACTCAATTCAACTTAATAATTATTACAACCCTTCAAAGTGGAATAATCATTGGTTAGAATTCAATCTCTTATGAACGGAAGCAACTGTAGTGTGCAACCAAACAACCTTACTGAGATTTCTCAAGCGATTATCCGTACTATAACAGACAACATCGGAAGTATAAGGGAAAGCCCCCACAAACCCCAAATGCTCGACAAAGATGCTCGACATAATCGATCATCACCCCAGTAGGTCGATCGACTTAACTCTAATGTCGAACGACTACGGGTGAAGTCGTTTGACTTGAAAAACCCTTTAAAATGGGTCTTAGTCATTTCAACAAACACCTTATATGCACCAATTGAAACTTAAAATTGGTTTAAGCATTTCATCAAACACCTTAAGTGCAACAAAATTCAGCATACACATTTATGGCATTTCATCAAACACCTTGAGTGCACCACAAATTCAGCATACACAACTCAATCATTCAACATGTAATAAGGTTTCTAACCAACAAACAAGGCTCTGATACCAAATGTAAGTTAGATTTATTAATTAGTCTAACCAAGAACAATTTCAACCTCTAATTTGTTCTTTTAGGGATCTTAGATTTGAAACAAATTGCATGTGTAGTTTGTACCTTGATCCGCCATGGTGGCGCAACAGTGAAGTCCGTCGACAGTAGCGGCGGCGGCAACAGCCCCGGCGGCGGCCGGTAGGAGAAGGTGGTGATGGAGGGGAGGTCCCTTGGTTTCTCCTCTCTCTCCCTACCCTTTCTTTTAGTATGTGTGTATGTTATGTCATATATCCTTATTACCTTATTTATATATCCATATCATTATGGGTTATATAATATCACATGATATAAGATATATGCCACACATTATATGGCTATTAACGGAATAGCTTATATTTAAGGGCGAGAGGAGGACCGGGCTTCTTCACCTGATTAATTTAATCGGTCCGTCAACAATTAAATTAATCGGGTTACTCCCACTTAAAAACCCCTACTATTATATTTAGCCAATTACCGTAATAAACATAGATTATCTATAGGTCCACATAACGGGATAAAATTATTCTTACAAGTTCTTCTGTCAAAAGGTGAATGGGCACCGTAATAAACATCTTCTCGTGCATTGAGATAGATGGGGAGCATTGTGGAGATTTTAAGGTGAATGGGCACCGTTTGAAGAAGTATATCCCGGGAGCTCCGGTGGATATGATTGCCCCATTTCACCTTGAGTGAGACACCCCCGAATTTGGTCAAGCTAATGACCTTAAAGAAGCGCTTAATGGGAGGCAACCCATTGGTACATGTCTTTCTTTTTTCGTTTTTGTTTTGGTTTTCATGTTTCTGTTTTTGTGTTTTTTGTGTGTGTTTGGTGTTTCTGGACTAGAGTCTAAGTAGCATGGAAGTCTTGCATGGCATGAGGATGATGATGGTGATCCCGCATCAAACGTGGGTGGTGCGGACGTGGGACTTGGACGGATAACGGTGCTTAGCGCGGGTCCCGACGCCATAATGAACATCAAGAGCTCTCTACCACCTTTGATTGATCATCCACCATCACTCCACTAGAGTGAACCAAAATACCGAGCAACACCACTTTTACATCGTCAGGACCCTCTTTCACTCTTCTTTACTTGATTTGCACATTGGGGACAATGTGTTTCTGAGTATGGGGTGGGGTTTTCATAATAACTTGCATGATTAGCATCTAGGATAGTTTCTTTTTGTCACATGTTTCATTAGGTTTTGCATTGTACATACATATTTCGAAAAATCCAAAAAATTAGAAAATTTAAAAAATTTTAGTGCTTCTAAGATTGGGTGTGACCCTTATGATGAGATTGTCTTGTGAATTGGCTATGGATGGCCTTGTGTGTTGAATGGATGTATGCATATGTGGACTTGAATTACTTATCTTGAACCCCATGTATGGATTGTAATCATGATGTTTGCCTTGATTGGATTGAGGATTGATGGTCGAAATTACATGCTAGTTCTTGCACATTATTTAGGAGTGATTAAGGCGATTCATCTTTCTCTACTTCTCATCTTGATCATGTTGTTTGAGCACCTCAATTGATATAAAAATTTGACCTCTTTTGACCCATCCGGGAATAGGAGCATGCTAGTGTGTTGATGTGTGTGAAAAGCAAGTGTGGGGTGAAGTTGTTGATGAAAGAATGTGGTGAATAAAGTGCTGAATTTGTTGTGAAAATTGTAGAAAAAATATATAGGTTTGGGGACTTTGGTTTTGAATGACGAGTAACTCGGCACCATTCACATAATCGGGTGTTTGTGCCTTGTCAAAGTCGGATAAACCGAATGTCCTAACGACCCTTGGTATGTGTGCCCGGTGTTAGTCACCTCGGAAAAATCCAGAGGTCCGCTAATCACCAAGGTTTCGGCTTTTGTACACCAATGCCATTGCCTCGAAAATAAGTGAAAGAAAAAGAAAGTGAAAAAGAAAAGAAAACAAAGAAAAGATGGAGAAAAATATACACTTGTGGGGAAGTTGATAAAAAATAAAATTGTGGAGTTAGTTCCTTTCCCGGATTAGCATCACATGACCTAGAAAAATTCCCACCTATTCGCAACGTTTCTTGGCCTTTTCTTTCCTAAGTCCGTGTGGCCTATTTGCATGTGTGTAAGACTTAGTGATCTAGATTGGATATACTCATGATCATCTTGACTTCTTCATTTTCACCTTACATGCATGCCTTTTGAGTTAAGTATAATAGTCTTCCCATGCCTACACTCATTTGATGCATGATTGCTTGTCCATTGCCATGAAACATGACTATGAAGGTGATCCAATGTTAGAAGCACAATTCCCAAAAGATTTTGTTTTTTTTTCTGCATGCATAAATCATGTCATCTCTTAGTCTATAGTTGGGTCTTGCTCGGGGACGAGCAAATCTTAAGTATGGGGTAATTTTGATAACACAATTTATGACGTTACTTTAGACATCCATTTAGATAGTTTTTCCCGCTATTCATGCATAGTTTGGCATTAGTTCATGACATTTACGTTCAATCCATGCATATTGTCGAGATAGACGTCTACACGCACTATTGTCGGTTTTGTAGGTATTTTGGGGAACTTTTGGAGCTTAATCGATACATTCGAGGATCATTCCTCGCGATGACACACTTCTGGACTCATTAAGAAGCAAGCTAGGAGCTAAGGAGAACAAATAGGACCTTGTTGGTGCATACCTTGCACCAACTCATGGCTCAGAGATCAAAAGAGAGCTGAAACACCAAAACCACGGTCATTGGCACTTCCACACCCGTGGAATTGGGCCGTGATTCTCTGTGGACAACTGTGACAACTGTCCCACGATCTCCATAACCGACTCTTGCTCTTGGTGGAGGCTATAAGTGGTCTAGCAGGCTGATTTTCAAAGGATCCTCTCCCACACTTTCTCATTCCACAACATTCCATTGGAGGCTACTATTGGAGGGGAGCAAAAACACTCTCATTTGGAGAAGAAGAAGAAGAAGAAGAAGATTAGTCTTAGAGTTTTCATAGTTTTTGAGAGGTTTTTGAGTGAACTTGTCAAAGATATTTGCAAGGCTTTGTAAGAAACGATTTGAACCTTCTTTCAAAGGGTTGTAAGTCTTTCTTAACATTCATTCAGCTTGGTTTTCTTGTTCTACTTGCTTCATTACTCTTTCAATTCATTTTCTTGCTATGGGAGCCAGGAATGTATACTTGTTGAGTTTGATTGTTAAGATGCATGTTGTTGGCTAAATAGATGCGATTCTAGGGTAAGGGAATGATGGTTAGGGCTTGGACTATGATAGAATAGACTTAAATGTATCTTTGGATGATTTTCTTGCTCGAACTTAGCTGCTGTTATAAATTACGGTCTGTTCTAGGAGAACCACGGTCGTGGTTCTTAAGATTTGCCCGTGGTTTGCTTCTATTGTGCTTGTATTGATAAATCCAAATGTGAGGATGTTAGATTTTTGAAATCCTAGTGTTTGTTAAGCTTAATCTAGCCTAGGGTGACCTAATGCTAGCAAGCTAAGTGAGGAAAGAGACCTACCCGGTAATTTCCGACCTTAAGTACCAATGATGATGAACTCTAGGTAGTAGTGAGCCTCACAAGCCGCTATTGGACTGAATGTGCTAGGATTGATGCTTAGGACTTGCCTTCCCGAGACTTACCCGGTAAGGAGAGGTTAGACCCCTAGATAGCAATTCGGTTTGTGTAGATTTCCCAACCTTAGGCTCCTAGAGACTTACCCGGTGATAGGACCTTAGTTGCGGGATTAGTGGATCATAAGACCTACCCGGTGATCGATCCCATTAGAGAAACATTCATTCCCAACATATCATAGCTAGTCCAAGATTGATTAGAAGCTTGAGTCCAATGTCATAACCGGAATTCCTAACCCCTAGAATCCGCTTTTCTCTCTTTGATCACATATCTCGTGTTTGTTTTGCTTGTTTGTGTTGCTAGCTTAGTTGTTCGTTTGATTTGTTAATATTGCATGATTTGTGATCCTTGCTTGATCACCACAAAACCAATCCAAAAACATTGTGATTTTCTTTTCTTTATTCCTTTTTCTTTTATTAGATTGGATTTACACTATCCTTAGTCACTTATTTGATTCGATTTCACCTTAGTCTTTGTGTTCGACCTCGGAATACTATCCTTGCTACAAAACGACCCATACACTTGGGTTCGCTAGGAGTTAGGAAAAATATATCGAGTTATAAATTTAAGACTTTTGTGCTACAGGTTCTTAGCATAACAAGTTTTTGGCGCCGTTGCCGGGGACTAGGTCTAGATTGAATCATTTTGTGTGATTGTCTATAGTGTAGGTCTTTCTTGTTGCTTTTGATCTTGTTTGGTTTGTGTCTTTGAATTTTCAGGACATCTCTCATTCTTTAGGTGCATGCGAAGATCTCGTGGCAAGGATTTAGCTCCATTCGATCCCGAACCGGAGAAAACCCTTAAAGCTAGATCTAAGAGCATTAAGAAGAAGAAGGAGATGGCCGCAAGAGATCTACAAGCTGAGTTGGATGATGTCTTAGAGCAAATTAGGTTAGCAGATGAACTCTTGGAGAATGAGAGGAGACTTGCCAATGAGAGGCAAGAAGCAACTAGGAGGGAAATTGAAGAGATTAGGCAAGCTCTTGTACAAAGAGAGCTGAATCGTCAACAACCTCCACCACCACCACCACCGCATCCGGCGGTTAATATTCGGTTCGGGCCGATCATGATTGAGGAGCCACAAACGTTAGGGCAACGTATGGATCCGGTCCAAAGAGTGCACCGTCCGGGTGTAAACTTAGGAGATCCCGCAGTCCATGATTATGAGCTCCGCCCTCAAGTGCTACAAATGATCAGGCATAATCAATTTGGAGGGATGGAAGGAGAGTCTCCGCATCAACACTTGATGAATTATGAGATCTTGATGGAGACTCTAAGGCCGCCTAGATTGGAGAACAACAACCATAAGCTTAGGGCTTTTTCCTTCTCTCTTAAGGATAAAGCCTTGCCTTGGTACCAATCGATTCTACTACGGCATGTGAGTACTTGGGAGGAGATGACAACCGAGTTCTTGACAAAGTTCTTCCCACCTTCCAAGATGACCGAGCTAAGAGGGAAGATAAATGCCTTCGTGATGAAGGATAGAGAAAGCTTATTCAAGTCTTGGGATAGGTTTAAGGACCTCCTCCTAGATTGTCCACACCATGGTATACCGAAGATAAAGCTATTGGAGATTTATTTCAAGGGCATTGATGAGGATAGCCAATTCAAGCTTCAATCGCTTTCCGGTGGAGAAGTGTCTATTAAAGATAAAGACATTGGATCATTATTAAATGGAAAATTACATTCACGGGTACAATTTATATACCTATAATATCAAATTAAATTATGCATCGTCTATATTGAATAGGCATGATTACAACACACATGCTTCAATACACTCAGTAATCCCTTATTTCATAACTTAAGACTAGTATTTCACAATTATTGATAACTACAAATATATTGCATAAATATGTTACATACTCTTAAAGAAAAATATCATATCACATATGCCACAAGAACTTATAGCTGGATTTTGCATCGATTTCTTTCTTTATGAAAATCATCGTAGTAGAGGATGCACATCAATGTATGGAGGTTTGGTAGAACCCGGTGGGAGCGTGCTTGATGTAAACTCTGCAACATTTATATCATCCATGGAGTACTCATCAAATCCTTCAACATGGATTGGGAAAGGTTCTTGTTCTTGCAACCATCCTGTCGCTTGAGTTGGAGATTTCATAATCATCTCTAGTGCCATTGCCACTTCCTTCATGGTGGGTCTCAGGTTTCCACTCCAACATAAGCAACGTTTAACCAACTCAGCCATAGCTAATAACTCATCTTCCTTGGCCTCTCTCACATTTATAGGGTCTAAGATCTCCAACAACCTAGAATTTTCCATCAAAAACAAGAACTCCGTTACCATATTCTTTTGCTCCATAGTATTTACGTCTCTATAGATTGGCCTCTTTCTTGTCAAAAGTTCTAACAAGACAACCCCAAAACTATAAACATCACTTTTCTCTGTAAATTGATATGACTGGAAGTACTCTGGGTCGAGGTAGCCCATTGTTCCTTGGACGAGGGTGGTCAAATGTGTTTGATCAATCGCAATGGTCTTAGAAGATCCAAAATCGGAAACTTTTGCCCTATGTTTCTCATCCAACAATATATTTGACGATTTGATGTCTCTATGATATATAGGAGTTGATGAAGATGAGTGTAGGTACCAAATCGCGGTGGCTGAATCCGCTGCAATTTTCAAACACATGTCCCAACTAACGACAAATTCTTCATCGGGGTAGTGGATGTGCTTAAAAAGTGTACCATTGGGAATGAATTCATATACTAGAAGAGGGACTTCCGTCTCTAGGCAACATCCTAGTAGCTTGACAACATTTCTATGGTTTATCTGAGACAAAATTACCACCTCGTTTATAAATTGCTCCAACTGGCTTTGGTCCAACAACTTGGCTTTCTTAATTGCAACAATACTACCGTCCGTCAACATACCTTTGTAGACGGTTCCTTGGCCACCTTGACCCAATATTCTATTTTCATTGAAGTGGTCGGTTGCTTTGTCCAATTCATTCATAGAGAAGATCCGTGTTCTCTCTACAACACCTTCATTAGACGATAGTTGTTGTTGCAATAACAAGCCACCGTTATGCTTAAAAAATCTAGCTCTTCGTTTCATGTCCACCCACCTTTTGCCAAAACGATACATCCCATAGAGCACAATCACAATCACAACTACACCAAAACTGATGCTGAGTCCTACATAAAGCGATGCATATATCTTTTAATCTCATGAGCCAACATCAAAAGTTATATATCATTCATCATTTGGTTGATCGTTCAAAACAATGATACCCTATGCTAATTTTGTTTTCCTAGCTTGTTAATGTTTTCTAATTTTATTTAGAAAGTATGTAAACTTTATGCAATATAATAGTTCTCACCAAGAATGCTTGCAAGGTTCAAGATTGGTTTCTTTGGCAACTCATAGCAATGTGCAGGAGGAGTGTTGTAGATAAGGTTTCCTTCAATATCCCAATCTCCGCTACAGTATTCTGGACAACTCATGCATTCTTGAGCAACTGAAAAACATAAACAAGAATAGTGAAGATGTACTATCCAACGATGAAGATGTAGTACTATTCAACGTTAGTTAATACGTCAAATAGTTCAAAAGTCAATTTTCACTAGCTAGTTCAATTGTTGGTGCATTCATTGAGTTTATTTTTCATAAAAACTATGTTCATTGTTTATATAAACTACATTTATTTTTCGTATGTACCAATCTGATAATAGAAATACATTAAATAAATACAACACTAGCTTCACCATTAGAGCATGATCACTTGCAAGTCTTGAAGATGCACATCCCAAAATAAAAAGATGCACGACCTAATGGTGAATATGTTTCGAACACAATCAGCATAATATTTTGAACACAATCTATTGAACATCTCCAAGGAAGAAGTGATTGGCTGTGTTTTTCTTCATTCTCAAATACGAGTACGCTTTATGAAAGTCAACTTGTTCCACTAAGAAGTCAATTTGTTATACTATATGTCCAATTTTTTCAAAACTCAATTAATTAAAAAGGTAAAAACAAATTTGAATATATTAAGTTGAGAACATATTATTAAATATTGTTGCTCAATATAATATAAACGCAATGAATTATTCAACTATAAAATCAATTTGGTCAATTACATAGTCCAATTTGATAAATTATATGTCTAATTTGTTGAAAATGTGATTTTGGGAAAAAT
This sequence comes from Fagopyrum esculentum, assembly GCA_033239045.1. Taxonomy (NCBI): domain Eukaryota; kingdom Viridiplantae; phylum Streptophyta; class Magnoliopsida; order Caryophyllales; family Polygonaceae; genus Fagopyrum; species Fagopyrum esculentum. The sequence continues at coordinate 19,424,359 of BSUD01000004.1, read as the reverse complement.
AAAATAAAATTTTACATTTTATGTTGGAGATAAATTAATTAATATTGGTGTTCAAAATAATATAAAAATACTGCTTTGTTCAACTATATGTTCATTTTGTTCAAACCTTAATTTTGTAATAAGTAAAAACTAACATTTACTCATTAAGTTGATAAGAGATTAATAAATATTAGTACTCAAAATAATATAAACCCACTTATATATTCAATTATTTGTCTAATTTATTTAAAACTTGATTTTTTGGAAAGTAAAAATAAACTTTAATATATTAAGTTGAGAACATATAAATAAATATTACTTATTAAAATAATACGAACGCATTAGTTTTTTCAACTATAAGGTCAATTTGGTCAACTATAAAGTCCATTTTGATCAACTATATATTCTAATTTATTCAAAACTTGATTTTGTGAAAAGTATAAACATAACATTTACCTATTAAATTGATAACAGATTAATATATATATTAGGCTCAAAATAATATAAAACCATTGATTTGTTCAAAACTTAGGTTTGTGAAAAGTAATAACAAATTGTTAGACATAACATAATTTCTTAAAAATAATGGATTTTATTTTTTAATATATAACTATTTATGATTGAAAAAGACTATATAGTTTAACTTCAAACAACAATAACATAAAACCGTCGATTTGTTCATAATAGTGGTTAGTTAATTCAATCTACCCTTTATAATATATAGGAGTACTATTTTGAAGCATGCATGTATATTATATAGGTGGAGATTAAGGTTTCACTTTATACCTTGGCATCCGTTGGTGAAATATGGGTTCCCATAATAGCCATTTCTACAAGTACATATAGATGCAAAACTTGCTGCACCATTAGAATAATCTTCACAAGTTGAATAAGGGCTTCTGCCATCCAAAATCTCTCTCCCCAGTTTCAATTTCAATTGTACAAATGCCCCACGCCGTTGTAAGAAATCTAATTGTAACAGATAGCCATCATAATGTACTAAACTGGCCACAAGGCAACTTTGACCTTCACCTGATGTTGTTGCGCGACTGAAATTTATTTGGTAAAATTGCATATGATCAAAGTAACCATCTATGTATGTGCGACAACAATGAGCCCCATAGCAATTGCTTGCTTGTCTTGCTGTGGTGGTGTAGTTGTCCTTGCCACAAGTAGTTGCACACCCTGCCATAACCGTGTTGTTTTGGTCAACCAAGAGTGCATCGCCTGAGCATCCTTCCATGACGAATTCATTTTGGTCCGAGAAGTAAAAGGGGCTTCCCCGCAAGTCGATACTCTTTAACAGTTGTTGTGTATCTGCACTACACGCATTTAGTGGAGGTATCACAACTTCAAAAGATAAAACTGTGTCAAAATATGGCGGGTTTAAAAGCGACACATTCACGACCTCAACATTGTGGAATTTGGATAAGAAGGGTTTGGAGGCATTTTTATGATATGGGGATGGCTTGCACTCGATCTCAAACCAGGGATTATGAAAGCAGTGGTCGGGACCAATCCCAAAGGGGTAAGGGATACTCACATCCCCACAAGTAGGATTACAACCAGGCTTTGCAACATATGCATCACCCACTTCTACCCTGAGAAACAATGATAGTATGAGTAGCAGTCGTAATGCCATAGCTCTCCACATACGTCACAACTCAATAAGGGTTTCGAGTTTATAAGAAAACCAAATGATACGTCTCCTTTTATATCATTGAAGGGAAAGATGGTGCAAGTTGTTAAAGTGACACGTGGAGACCGGTTAGCCATGTAGGTCAACATCTATACTTACATCCAAAGTCTCCGGCTCAAGTCAAGGTCGACACTTACATCCAACTTGCCAGATCACTATCCGTTGATTTTTCCTCTAGCGGAATTTTCCAAGAAATCCAAGCATGCCTAGTAATTATTGCACCAGGTTTAAGTGGAAAATGACATTTTTTTTTAAACGTAAACAAATTTGGTAAATAGTGGTACAAAGTTTGACAGATAGGTTCGTGTTGGGGAAATCCGTGTTTTTCTGACTCGAATCGAGTATATAGACGGATATTTTGTTGCACACTCACGCACTCGAACAAAACCCATAACCCTTTAAATCGACAACATATTTATGCATGTAAATGTAAACTATTACCAGCATATTCACACTTATCTGAGATGATAATTACAAAAACTTCTCTCAGAATTTAGATAATTCTAAAGTTGATTATCAACAGCCTGTTTCTCCAAATCTCTAGAATTGTCAATATTCTGTGTTGGACGTTCATTTCCTTACTTTTCGATTAGAGCCCAAATGAAGAAGCCTATCCAGTAACCATAATCTTGTCTAGTTAACCCATTATTAAATAGGCCAAAAAATATAATTCGTGTAACAGTTCGGAGTAGCATTTAAGGAAGCGGGAGAGCCTTAGGACCTGAGAAAGGAATCCTGAATAGAGTGGTGTGGGTTGAAAGATTGGTCCAGTTGAACACTTGAGAGAAGACCTCAGCTGAGAACTTGCAGGAACCTCATAAGTGAGCGTGTTGTTCCCTAGAGCAAAAAACGCAAAGGTGAGTTACCAATAAGATCCCAGTTAGACAAATAATGACAAAAATCAAATGGAGATAAGTCAAGGTCTACACTTACATCCAAGTCTTCCTCAATTTGTCCTAGAAAACAAAAATTGTTGAGTCATCTGAAATGGAAAGAAGTGAGAAGATTGTATTTGGAAGAAAGTTTTTGTATCATCATAGCTCTCCCTACAAGGGATCAAATATGTTAGGAAGGAAACAACAATGATGGTCCCCCTTCTCACACAACCATGCATTTTAGCTCTCACAATTATGAGTAAATTATACAAAATCACCTCTTATTTGTCCATTTTTCACTTAACCACCTCTTATAAAAACAATTTGATTCAACCACCTCTTATTCTATTTCGGTCAACAAACTACCACCACATCCATAACCTGTTAAGTATTCCCTCAATGGATCCCACAAAAAGTTTAAAAAAAAAAGGTTGTATTAATCTTATTTTATTGAATTTAAAGCTCTAAAAAAATACAAAATATCTAACTAAAAAAAACTTGAAGTCTCCAATTGAATCACCTTATCAATATGGAGGATGAAGAATATCTAATGAGAAGTAACTGCCTATCTATATATCTTATCTATATCTATTATACATACTAAAACAGAGTACATGATTTGATGACGTGGCGCGCTGTGGAAGCAGCAATCAAATGGAGCTCCCACAATTTTTTGGCCAATAAATCTTTATTTTTTAAGCCATAAAATCTTTTTTTTCCTATACAAATCATACATTTTCGGACCTTTTGGTCAGAATCAAGTATAATACTTATTATACCGGATTAGCATTTGTATGTGGAGTGAATTGTTTTGACCTACTAATTCGTAGGTCCTTTTGATCTAATGATTTTTGGGTCGTTTTGATCTAATGATTTTTGGGTCGTTTTGATCTAATAATTTTTGGATCGTTTTGACCTACAGATTTTTGGATCGTTTTGACATATAGATTTTTGGGTCGTTGTGACCCACTAATTTGTGGGTCGTTGTGACCCAATATGTTGTGGGTCGTTATGACCCACTGATTTGTGTGTCATTGTGACCCACTGATTTGTGCGTCATTGTAACCTATTGATTCGTGGGTCACAATGACACGCAAATCAGTGCGCCAATAACTTTTTTTACTAAACCTTAATTATTTTGTAAAATATGAATTTTGTTATCCCACATCGGTTATCAGAGAAAGATGACACTTTGACAACATGTATAAATAGACCTCAAATGTTTGAAGATTATACAAATCATACATTTTCGGACCTTTTGGTCAGAATCAAGTATAATACTTATTATACCGGATTAACATTTGTATGTGGAGTGGATTGTTGTGACCTACTAATTCGTAGGTCCTTTTGATCTAATGATTTTTTGGGCGTTTTGCTCTAATAATTTTTGGGTCGTTTTGATCTAATAATTTTTGGATCGTTTTGACCTACAGATTTTTGGATCGTTTTGACCTATAGATTTTTGGGTCGATTTGACCTAATAATTTGTGGGTCGTTGTGACCCACTGATTTGTGGGTCGTTGTGACCCAATATGTTGTGGGTCGTTATGACCCACTGATTTGTGTGTCATTGTGACTTATTGATTCGTGGGTCGTTGTGAGCTACTAATTCGTGGGTTGTTGTGACCTATTGATTCATGGGTCATTGTGACCTACCTACTGATTCATGGGTCGTTGTGACCTAATAATTTATGTGTCCTTGTGACCTACTAATTTGTGGGTCCTTAAAATCTACTAATTTGTGGGTTGTTTGTGATCTTCGTAATTCTTATTTTATCAATATAATAAATATACATCTATATACTTTACTAAAACAAAAAACACTAATTCTTGACGTGCCACCCCACGTTTTTTCTCTAATTAAACTTTTTATTAAATCACGAATTAAGCTAATAAATCCTTTTTTACAAAATCATAATCATAATCTTTGATTATTTTGTAAAATAAAAATTAAGACTCCATATTTTTATCGGATTAAATTTTTTTACTAAATCTCGAATTAAGCAAATAACTTTTTTTTACTAAACCTTAATTATTTTGTAAAATATGAATTTTGTTATCCCACATTGGTTATCAAAGAAGGATGACACTTTGACAACATGTATAAATAGACCTCAAATGTTGAAGATTATACAAATCATACATTTTTTGGACCTTTTGGTCAAAATCAAGTATAATACTTATTATACCGGATTAGCATTTGTATGTGAAGTGGATTGTTGTGACCTACTAATTCGTATGTCATTTTGATCTAATGATTTTTGGGTCGTTTTGATCTAATGATTTTTGGATCGTTTTGATCTAATGATTTTTGGATCGTTTTGACATACAAATTTTTGGATTGTTTTGACCTATAGATTTTTGGGTCGATTTGACCTAATAATTTGTAGGTCGTTGTGACTCACTAACTTGTGGGTCGTTGTGACCCAATAATTTGTGGGTCGTTGTGACCCAATAATTTGTGGGTCATTGTGACTCACTGATTTGTGAGTCGTTGTGACCCAATAATTTGTGGGTCGTTGTGACCCAATATGTTGTGGGTCGTTATGACCCACTGATTTGCGCGTCATTGTAACCTATTGATTCGTGGGTCGTTGTGAGCTACTAATTTGTGGGTTGTTGTGACCTACTGATTCATGGGTCGTTGTAACCTACTGATTCGTGGGTTGTTGTGACCTAATAATTTATGGGTCCTTGTGACCTACTAATTTGTGCGTCCTTAAAATCTATTGATTTGTGGGTTGTTTGTGACCTACTAATTTGTGGACCGTTGAACTATTAAATTCGTAATTCTTATTTTATCAATATAATAAATATACATCTATATACTTTACTAAAACAAAAAACACTAATTCTTGACGTGCCACCCCACGTTTTTTCTCTAATTAAACTTTTTATTAAATCACGAATTAAGCTAATAAATCCTTTTTTTACTAAATCATAATCAAAATCTTTGATTATTTTGTAAAATAAAACTTAAGACTCCATATTTTTATCGGATTAAATTTTTTTACTAAATCTCTAATTAAGCCAATAACTTTTTTTTAATAAACCGTAATTATTTTGTAAAATATGAATTTTGTTATCCAACATCGGTTATCAAAGAAGGATGAACTTTGACAACATGTATAAATAGACCTCAAATGTTTGAAGATTATACAAATCATACATTTTCGGACCTTTTGGTTAGAATCAAGTATAATACTTATTATACCGGATTAGCATTTGTATGTGGAGTGAATTGTTGTGACCTACTAATTCGTAGGTCCTTTTGATCTAATGATTTTTGGGTCGTTTTGATATAATGATTTTTGGGTCGTTTTGATATAATGATTTTTGGATCGTTTTGACCTAATCATTTTTGGATCGTTTTGACCTACAGATTTTTGGATCGTTTTGACCTATAGATTTTTGGGTCGATTTGACCTAATAATTTGTGGGTCGTTGTGACCCATTGATTTGTGGGTCGTTGTGACCCTATAATTTGTGGGTCGTTGTGACCCAATACGTTGTGGGTCGTTATGACCCACTGATTTGTGTGTCATTGTGACCCACTGATTTGTGTGTCATTGTGACCTATTGATTCGTGGGTCGTTGTGACCTACTAATTTGTGGGTTGTTGTGACCTACTGATTCATGGGTCGTTGTAACCAACTGATTCGTGGGTCGTTGTGACCTAATAATTTATGGGTCGTTGTGACCTACTAATTTGTGGGTCCTTAAAATCTACTGATTTGTGGGTTGTTTGTGACCTACTAATTTGTGGACCGTTGAACTATTAAATTCGTAATTCTTATTTTATCAATATAATAAATATACATCTATATACTTTACTAAAACAAAAAAACACTAATTCTTGACGTGCCACCCCACGTTTTCTCTAATTAAACTTTTTATTAAATCACGAATTAAGCTAATAAATCCTTTTTTTACTAAACCATAATTAGCCTAAATCTTTTTTAATTAGTTCCAATTTTAAAGTATTTTATTTGGATTACTAACTAATTCCGATTACAATAACATTTCCTCTTCTTTTAATTTTTTTCCAAATATTTAAAATTAAAAGATATTGTTCATAAGCCTATCTCATACCCGTAAGCTTAACTTCCTTCCTATCTATATACTTTACTAAAACAGAAGATACTAATGCTGATGTGGCGCTCCAAATTTTTATCGGATTAAATCTTTTACTAAATCACGAATTAAGCCAATCACTTTTTTTTTACTAAACCTTAATTATTTTGTATGATATGAATTTTGTTATTCCACATCGGTTATCAGAGAAGAATGACACTTTGACAACATGTATAAATAGACCTACAAGGTTTGAAAATTATACAAATCATACATTTCTATACATTTTGAGTCGGTGTAACCTACTGATTTTTGGATCGTTGTAATCTACTGATTTATAGTTCGTCTTGACCTAATGATTTGTGGGTCGATATGATTTAATAATTTGTGGGTCGTTGTGACGCACTGATTTGTGGGTCGTTGTGACCTATGAATTTGTGGGTCGTTGTGACCTATGAATTTGTGGGTCGTTGTGACCTATTGATTCGTGGGTTGTTGTGACCTATTAATTTGTGTATAGTTGTTTGACCTACTGATTCGTGGGTCGTTGTGACCTACTGATTCGTGGGTCAGTGTAACCTACTGATTTGTGGTCGTTTGTGACCTACTGATTTGTGGATCGTTGAACTATTATATTCGTAATTCTTATTTTATCAATATACTAAATATACATCAATATAATTTATTAAAACAAAAGACAATAATTCTGACGTGGCGCCCCACGTTTTTTCTCGGATTAAAATTTTTACTAAATCACGAATTAAGCTAATAAATCCGTTTTTTACTAAACCATAATTATTTTGTAAAATATAAATTTTGTTATCCCACATCGGTTATTAGAGAAATATGATAGTTTGACAACATTTATAAATAGACCTATAAGGTTTGAAGATTATACAAATCATACATTTCTGGACCTTTTGGTCAGAATCAAGTATAATACTTATTCATACCGGATTAGTATTTGAATGTGGATTGTTGTTACCTACTAATTCGTAGGTCATTTTAACCTAATGATTTGTGGGTCGTTTTAATCTAATACCTTGTGGTTCGTTGTGACCTATTGATGCTTGTGTCCTTGTGACATAATGATTTGTCGGTCTTTGTGATCTAATGATTTGTGGGTCCTTGTGACCTATTAATTTGTGGGTTGTTGTAACCTATTAATTTGTGTGTCGTTTGTGACCTATTGATATATGGGTCGTTTATTACCTACTGAGCTACTGATTTTTGAATCGTTGTGACCTACTTATTTGTGGGTCGTTGTGACTTACTGATTTGTGAGTCGTTATGAGTTGTGATCTACTAATTTGTGGGGGTCATTGTGATCTACTAATTTTCGTTGTGACCTACTGATTTGTGGGTCGTTTGTGACCTACTAATTTGTGGACCGTTTGTGACCTACTAATTTGTGGACCGTTGAACTATTAAATTCGTAATTTTTATTTTTTCAATATACTAATTATACATATATATTCTATATACTTTACTAAAACAAAAGACATATTCTGACGTGGCGCCCCCACGTTTTTTCTCGGATTAAACTTTTTACTAAATCACTAATTAAGCTAATAAATCTTTTTTTAATTAAACCATAATTATTTTGTAAAATATGATTTTGTTCTTCCACATCGATTATAAGGAAAGGATGACACTTCGAAAACATGTATAAATAGATGTAGAGTGTTTGAGGCTTATAAAATTCATACATTTATGAACCTTTTGGTCAGAATCAAATATAATACTTAATTATATCGGATTAGTATTTGTATGTAATCATTGTGACCTACTAATTTTTTGGTCGTTTTGACCTAATGATTTTTGGGTTGTTGTGACCTGATGATTTGTGGGTCGTTCTGCTCTTGTGGGTCCTTGTGATCTACTAATTTGTGGGTCCTTGTAACCTACTGATTCCTAGACCGTTGAACTATTAAATTCGTAATTCTTATTTTATCAATATACTAAATATACATCTATATTCTGCATATTTTACTAAAACATACGAAACTAATGTTGACGTGGCGCTCCTACGTTTTTTCTCGGATTAAATATTTTTACTAGATCACAAATTAAGCCAATTAATCTTTTTTTACTAATTGAATTTGTATCAGATTATGGTATTTTTAAATTATGTGATTATTTTTTTTCTTTAAATTATTATTTATTAAATAATAAATTAGATTTTAAAATTTTTTTATTAGTATAAAACTTATTAATGATCAACACATGGATTACGTGGTCTCATTTACTATGTAACACTTGACGCGTTATTTATACGAGCTCATAACATATAACTAATAAAGTTAACAACATATAATATAGTAAAAAAAAATATAATATGATAAGCTATTTTATTAACAAACCCGCACAATGTGCGGGATATACACTAGGGAGGATATACCACGTTGCACCTGGGTCTGGAGAGAGGTACTACTTGAGGGTTTTGCTGAATCATATTAAGGGTCCTACATGCTACGAGGAAATTCGGACAATCAACGGTACACTATATGCCACATTTAGGGAAGCATGTTATGCTATGGGGTTGTTGGATGACGACCGGGAATACATTGACGGTATAAAAGAAGCAAGTTTTTGGGGAATTGCTGGTTATCTTCGGAATTTATTCGTCATGTTGTATCTCTCACGTAGCATGTCGTCGCCTCATCTGGTTTGGGCCGAAGTATGGAAGTACTTATCTGATGATATTCTTGCACGGCAGAGAAGGGTGTTGCGTAATAATGGTATGCTTGCTTTCATGTATATGAATTTAATTCGAGTTTTGCATTATTTTTTCAATTTGTTTAGTATATTTTGTACTAGGTAAGTAAACATGTTTAACTTGGTTTATTTGTACCTAGATTTGCAATTAGATGATGTCGTGCTGCAAAATTACGCCTTGGTTGAGATAGAGAAACTTTTACAGAGGAACGGCGGCAGTTTGAAGACGAATAAGTCTATGCCTTATCGTGACGAAGCCTTGATTATGGAGCAGCATAATAGACTAATTCAAGATGAACTAAACTATGATCGATCCCAGTTATCTTTGGACCATGACAGATTGGTTTCCAGTTTCACCGACGAGCAGAGGGGAGTGTATGATCAGATTATGTGTGTTGTGTCCGCTGATAGGGGGGTGTTTTTTCTTTATGGATACGGTGGAACAGGAAAGACTTTTATATGGAGATCCCTTTCGGCTGGTTTGAGGAGTAAAGGTGAGATCGTTCTAACAGTTGCTTCGAGTGGTAATGCAGCTCTCTTGCTTCCAGGCGGTAGAACCGCTCATTCGAGGTTTGGCATCCCAATAAATGTTGACGAAAGTTCAACATGCAACATTCGTGCAGGTATAAACCTTATTATTCAATTATTAAAACTTATTTTTTAATATATTGTTCATATTACACTGAACAATATATTAATGTTTTAATCTTATATGTTTAGGTACGGATTTGACTGAGTTAGTGTCAAAGACAAAGCTGATAATATGGGATGAAGCACCCATGGTTAACAAATGATGTTTTGAAGCGCTCGATAGAAGTTTAAGGGACGTCATGCGATCTTATAATCCAGACTGCTCACTTCTCCCGTTTGGTGGTAAGGTTGTCGTTTTTGGTGGTGATTTTAGACAAATATTGCCTGTTGTAAGTCATGGAAGTAGACATGATACTGTCTTTGCTGCAATCAATGCGTCATATTTGTGGGATCACTGCACGGTGCTTAGATTAACTCAAAACATGAGGGTTATACGTGGAGTTACTGAATTAGAAGCTCAAAAGGCTAAGGAGTTTTCAGATTGCATATTGGGCATTGGAGATGGCACGGAAGGTGAAAGTGTTAATGGAGAAGCTCAGATTATCATCCCCGAAGATCTCCTACTTGCATCTACAGGTGACCCGATTGCAACTATTGTTGACCATGTATATCCTTTGAGTTACAATATTCAGGATCCACCGACCTACTTTCAAGAAAGAGCTATTCTCGCCCCTACCAATGAGATTGTTGAGAAGGTTAATGACTATATTCTATCATTGATACCTGGAGACGTGACAGAGTACTTGAGTTCGGATAGTATATGTCCAAGCGAAGGTTCTCTTGATGATGGTTTCTACTCGAGCGAGTTCTTGAACTGCATCAAGTGTTCTGGGTTTCCGAACCATGTCTTGAGACTGAAAGTTGGAATTCCAATTATGTTGATGAGAAACATTGATCAGTCTGCAGGGTTGTGTAACGGAACCAGACTGATAGTTAGGAGACTTGGAAAACAAATCATCGAGGCAGAAATAATATCTGGGAACAATATAGGTCATAAGGTCTTCATTCCGCGAACAATTCTTACACCCACAGACTTGAAAATTCTTGTTAAATTTCGAAGGAGACAGTTCTCAGTTATGGTATGTTTTGCTATGACTATAAATAAAAGTCAAGGTTAGTCCCTTGCACAGGTAGAAATATATTTTCCTAGACCAGTCTTCAGTCACGGCCAATTATATGTCGCTATCTCAAGAGTGACGAGTAGAGATGGATTAAGGATTATGATATGTGACCCTAAGGGCAAGGTTCAAGATACTTACAACTAATGTTGTATTTGACGAAGTTTTTCGCAACATAATTTAAGGTACGTTAGAATTTCTTCTTCATTTTATTTCGTTTTCAATCAATAATATCAAGCGATCATAAACCCGTCCTTGAGCTTACACTTATATAAAGTTTATCTTCTTCTCTTTTTCAGGATAGGATTGTCGCGCATGTGCTCGAGGTTTCACGTCAAAGGTTATCATCGTGATTTCTATTATATTAAATGTACACAATTTTAACTGTTTTTTGACATTATTAATATTGTGATTTTTATAATACAAAGATAGTGGACACTCCTGGCTTGGTATGCCCCGAACTGGGTCAACAACAATGTTGTTACATAAACATTCGTATCAAATCAACAAAATATAATAAGAAAAATAAATCTATAAAAAATTACTCATACGAAAAAAAAACTGTAAGAAATATATTTTCAAATACCCGTGCACGGCACGGGCGCTAAACTAGTATCTTAGTAAAACAGAACCCACTTCGTCCACATGTCGCGTGTTAAGGCTAGCCACATCAGCTTTTTTTCAATTTATTTACAATATTGCCACAAGATATTTACAGATTTGCCATAATATTTTTCATAATAAAAAAATCATTAAAACTAATAAACAGTCAGCAAGCCAAATCAACATTAATCTAATAAATTATCATGCCACATCAATTTTACTCAAATATTAATTAAAACAAAAACATAATAAAAGCACATCTAGATTTTGTTTTTATAAATTTCAAAAAATAATTTGGGCACATTTTAATTTACGAAAATGTTAAATTTATAATTTCAAATTTTATATATCACATTTTGTTTTCTTAATTTAAATTTTTGAAAATTTTGTTTTAATTAATTTTTTAATTATATATATATATATAAGGTGCTGGCATTAAAATAGTTTCAATTAATATACGTAACTCTCATATTAAATTACCTTTCAAAACCTTCAACCAATTACACTCTAATTATCAAGAAAAAATTAGTTACTCTGCACTTTATATACCCAAATTAAAATATTTGCTTCAACCCTGAAAATGATGGCTGCTTATTTTAATGGAAACAACAATACACTATCGGATTCAAATCTCTCCTCTATAATCACTGCTCCCAAAATTAGCCCATACTTTGTAATTAAATGCTTCATCCTTCTCTTTTGTTTGGGAAACAATGGTGGTACTACTCGATCGAACGCCCAGGAAAAAATCCGGTGTCATGAACAACCAAAAATCACAAGTCCGCTGGATCAAGATTTGTCACAACACGCTAGAAACTCAGGCTCTTTGTCCGTCCCTTTGGGAAACAGCAATGTTGACACTAATCGATCGAACGCCCAGGAGAAAGGTCAATGTCATGAACAACCTATTTTTTACTCAAATGTTGGCATTGGTAATGTACGTTCTGAAAGAGACAAGGCTGAGGAGGCTAGCGACCCTGGGGTTGTTGGAACGTTAATTGCCGGCCAGCCATTGCATGAATATCTGAAGTTAGGGCAACCTGGACCTAGTGCCAATGTTCGTCAAGCTTGGCAAGGAAATTCTTCACGAATTTTTATGAATTCTGGCCTAGGAGGCCGCCTTGAGTATGTTCAGCCTACTTCGTCACGTATTGCTATCAAATGTTCGGAGGGGATGCCCAAAGCTCAAGTATGGGGTAGCACTCTATTAGGCCAATATGTTGGATTCTATCCAGGATTTTTTGCCATCAACAATGTCATGAAATCATGGGGAACTACGGTCAAGTTTCGTATGGAGGCGGGATGGATGATATTTAGCTTCTTGAATGATGATGATAGAGATAGAGTACTTAGAGGAGGTCCATATTTCATCTTCAATAAGCCTCTTTTGCTCAAGCATGTGCCGGATAAGTTTGCCTTTAATCAAAAGGACGTTGCCACCATGCCATTATGGGTACGTATTACTGGATTGCCTAATGAGTTTTGGACATCTACCATTCTAGCAAGAATTGGCTCTTTGATTGGAAAGCCACTTTTCATGGATCATGTTACGGAAGATAGGAAGAGGGGTTCTTATGCTCGAGTATTGATTGAAGTGAACTTTGCTAAACCTATTTTGAGGGAGGTTTCATTGGATTTTGATGATGGAGTCAGCCTTGATTGAACATTGCCCTATGAAAATGAACCACAATATTGTCGAAAATGCCTTCAGTTTGGGCACAAGGAAGTGGAATGTGCTTTTAATGAGCGTCCTAAAGAAGCAGGTGGTCGGCCTCAACCTATGAAGCGAAGGCAACCGGCTAGAGTTTCAACAAAAGGTCCTAAGAATCCGTTGGATGTGGAAACTGGGGGAGGTAATGAAACAAACTATGGCAATCATAATGTTACTAATGTGGTGTCTAGTCCGGAAGGAGTTAATATTGAAGCTAATAAGAGCCAAGAGCAGCCTCATGTATCTAGAGAAGAGCAAGAGGTGGTACGTGCTAGGCAATTGCAAGAAGAAGCTGAGGAGCGGCGAAGAGCAAAAGGGAAAGACAAGGTCATTAAGGGTGTAACTTATGAAGAGATTATCAAGGGCAACATGGATCATGCTAGAGTTGAAAGTGAAGCAAGCGGCGATGAGGACTCGGATAGCAATGATGAGGGCACTGAGGATGAGGAAGAATCGGAAGATATATCAATACAAGCAAGTGATGCCGATGACCCATCAAGCGAAGCAAGTGAGGGAAGTGATGAAGAGGTATTCACCCCAGCGTTATCAAGAGCCAAGAGGCGTATCATCTGGAAGTTAAATGCATCCTTAGAAAAGCAAGGTGCTCGTGTGAAGCAACCAGGTGACGGAGCAAAACGAGTTACTCGCCTAACGGTCAAGCATAAAGACGGAGGAACATTGAACAAATAATAAGAAACTGGCCTTGGCGGAGACTTGTCAAGACTTGTCATGACCGTGCCAGATGGGCCCAGATGGGGTCTGATGGGTATGAATGCCACTATATGAAGTTGTTATGATCCTGGCGTAGACTTGTCAAAACTTGTCGTGAGCTTTCCAGATGGGCCCAGATGGTGCCTGATGGGTATGAATGCCGTTGCTTATATGTGTCATGGAGCGGAGGCCAAATGTTGTCAAAAGCTTGTCATAAGATTGTCACAGTGGGCCGAATGTTGTCACAGGCTTGCCAGCGCCGGACATTGTCAAAGTGGGCCGAATGTTGTCATCAGCTTGTCAAAGGTTGTCACAGTGGGCCGAATGTTGTCACCAGCTTGCCATAAGTTGTCAAAGTGGGCCGAATGTTGTCTTAAGGTTGTCAAAGATGGACTGTGGTTGTCAAAACTTGTCAAACTGGGACTTTATGTTTGTCAATGTGCTTGCTTGTATTTGAGATGGTCCTTCCATCTCTTAGGTTGTTAGGATTACTCATGTAATACCTTGGACGCTTGTTCTGCCGAACACCTCATTTGAGGGATAGGCATCTTTTTCTCCGTCTTCGAATTAACCTGCAACTTTCGAATCCCGTCCTCACATCACACTTTTCTCCACCCACTTCCTCGATCCTTCCAAGCTCGAAACCCTAATCAAGAACATTGCCGCTAAGCAGGAGCCCCTGCACTTTAATTTCTCCTCCATTGCATGCCTCCCCCTCCCGCCGACGGGAACCTGCTTTTCCTCTCTCCTACACCCACATTTGCCCTCCGTCACCTCCATTCTCAGCTTTGCGATCTCCTTAGGAAGGAGAGCGTTGAAATTGGGGATGAATTACGGGTCGATTCCTGGTGCCGATTTGCCCCATTGCTCAAGAGATGCCCAAGCATCGAGTTTCCGAGGCCTTTGGTGTCCTCAAAGATTTGAAGTTACCCGTTACTAGGTACGCCATGGATATCGGATTGTTCGAGTTCTCACATGTTAGGGAGGTCCACTGAACAACCGGATTTCGTCTTATAAGGATATTAATTGAAATAGGTAGCTACTTCTCATTAGATATTCTTCATCCTCCATTGATATTGATAAGCTGATGCAAGAGGGGACTACAAATTTTTTTAGTTGGATATTTTTGTGTTTTTTTAGATCTTTAAATTCAATAAACTAAGATTAGTTAAACTTTTGTTTACCTTTTATGGGCTCCATGGACGGAATACTTAACAAATTGTGAATGTGGTGGTAATTTGTTGACAGAAATAGAATAAGGGGTGGTTAAATGAAATTGTTTTTTATAAGAGGTCGTTATGTGGAAAAAGAGACAAATAAGAGGTGGTTTTATGTAATTTACTTCACAATTATTAACATTTTTTTTAAATGAGAGTAGTTACAAAAATACTATCTTTTAGTGATAGTCCATCTTAAAACATCCTTACGAATGAATACATGAAGTTCGGGATCGTGAGAAAATAGTGTGTTGGGTTCGAAATTCTCAAATAGGTCAATCAATCAGCAACACAGTTGATTTCTCTAAACACATGTCTGACCTCGACTTCCTTAAAGAAGCGAAGATCTAGTTTGGAGACCTCGACTTCCTTAAAGAAGCGAAGATCTAGTCTAGAGTAGGATACAATCATCTCAATCTCCCAGGAACAACTCCAAAGACCTTGGAGTGTCTTGATAACACACATAGGTTAACGCCCTCAATTTCAATCTTTTTGATATTTAGCCTTATTGCTTCTTGTAGTCCATCTTTTAAAGCGAAGGCTTCTACTTTAATTACCGAGTTAAAGTTTTTTTTGATATTTAGCAAGACTCGAAGAGCTTGTGTGCACGAGGAAGAAGAAGGAGATGTGGCCCCTTGTCCCTGAAGGCGCACCCGCGGCTGAGAAAGCCTAGCGCGACCGTAGTTTGACCCATGTGCGACTGCGGCCTGTTCACGCACAACTTCTGTTCGCTTGCTCCTGCGTCGTTGTGTGGCTTGAGAGGACAATCCAAAAGGCGATGAAGGTCCAAGTGAAGGTTGTTGTGCCCAATCACGAAAGGAGAGGCCGCTCCCGCTTGTGGGTTGCTGCTCGTGACAAACTAAAAGAGGAGGTACAAGGAGGTCTGCCAGTGTGGCTTGCTGCGCAGGAATATTATGTTGCGTGAAGAGATATGAAGGAGAGAGATCGAGACCAAGAGAAGGAAGGCATGATATGTTGCCTTAGGCCGGCGAGATCGATCGTGAAGGAGAGGATTATATCTGTTTGCATAAAGTAGAGAGATCGAGACAAAGAGAGGAGGAGGATAATATTGGTTAGGGTAGTGTGAAAGGAAGAGGAAGATCGTGTGTAGGGTTCACGTAGGAAGCAAGAGAAGGAAGGCAACAACTGCCACCATAATCAACAACATAATGGGCCCATCTGGTATGCTCGTGACGGGCCCGGATGGAAACTCTTGATGGGTCCAGATGGCCTATCTTAACGAGTAAAAATCTTCTTTAACGGGCTAAGAAAAGATAGTTTGATTTGCGTATTTCATGTGAGTAGAGTCCTCACATAAAATGTTAAATGATTGAAGAATCATGAACTTAATCCCACATAAAAAAATTATAAGACGATGGAAGAAGTCCAAAACCGGTCAAGGTCCGGTTTGCTTCGAAATTCATTGGAAATAAAATTTTTGGGTATTACAATTTTGAAGTATTTCTTGTAAGATAAGTTTGTTTCTCAATCAACACAAGTACATCACTAACATCCTTGATCATTTTAACATGGTTTCTGCCAAGTCTATGCCCCCTCCTATGTCCACTGATGTAGGCTTCTTCACTGACAAGACCAAGCTCATGCGCACTCCTTTATTATATCGTCAACATCCTTTAAAATCTCTCCTTCACTAGACATGATGTCGCTTTTGCAATTAACAAAATGTCTCATTTCTTGCACGCATCAACGGTGCTTCACTTGTTTGTTTCCAAACGAGTTCTGTAAGTTAGATTTATCAATTAGTGTAACCAAGAACAATTTCAACCTCTAATTTGTTCTTTTAGGGATCTTAGATTTGAAAGGAATTGCATGTGTAGTTTGTACCTTGATCCGCCATGGTGGTGCAACAGTGAAGTCCGGCGACAGTAGCGGTGGCGGCAACAGCGCCGGTGGCGGCCGGTAGGAGAAGGTGGTGATGGAGGGGAAGTCCCTTGGTTTCTCCTCTCTCTCCCTACCCTTTCTTTTAGTATGCGTGTATGTTATGATATATATCCTTATGACCTTATTTATATACCCATATCATTAAGGGTTATATAATATCACATGATATAAGATATATGCCACATATTATATGGCTATTAACGGAATAGCTTATATTTAAGGGCGAGAGGAGGACCGGGCTTCTTCACCTGATTAATTTAATCGGTCCGTCTACAAATAAATGAATCGGGTTACTCCCACTTAAAAACCCCGACTATTAGATTTAGCTAATTACCGTAATAAACATAGATTATCTATAGGTCCACATAACGAGATAAAATTATTCTTACATTCTCCCACTTGGACCATAGGTACATCTACTATACTGTTATATGCAGGTAAACTTAAATTGTACAATGTGCTAAATTTACTTTACGGGTTTATCTTAATTACCTCGAGAATCCTAAAACAACAATAGAGTAATGACGGTTCCACATTATCTATTCAACATGGTTCCTTCCATCTACTACTGATTGTTGTCCAGGAAAACCCGATCCGTATAGGGGAATAAGCCTAATGGTCTCTTTAATGTCTTTAGGAAAAGACTATTTCTGTTCAACCAACAAAATGTATATATACAGAACAATAATATGAAAACAGAATGGTTTTTAAGATCTATAACATAAATGATCAAAACATAGTATCTTTACAAAACACTTGCAATCCACATAACATAAAAACTAAGTACTACACTCAAGACCCATTCGGCTAGCATGCATCAAAAATGTCTTGGGTGGTAGTCCCTTAGTAAGTGGATCTGCTATATTAGCACTAGTCGAAATGTGCTCCACAGATACTCTTCTCTTCCGAACTTTCTCCTTAACTGATAAGAATCTCATTTCCATGTGTTTTATGCCTTTGGGATACTTATCATTTTTCGAAAAGAAAATGGCCGCAGTGTTGTCACAGAAGATTCTCAGCGGTCTTGCGATCAAGCTCAGGACGCTTAACCCCGAAATAAAGTTCCGCAACCATAATGCATGATTTGTAGCCTCAAAGCACGCTACAAACTCGTCCTCCATTGTGGATGATGCAATAATGGTTTGCTTAGCACTCTGCCAGGCGATGGCTCCTCCCACTAAGACAAACACATAACCCGAGGTGCTTTTCCTGCTATCCTCGCATCCTCCAAAATCTGAATCAGTATAGCCAATAACCTCAAGTTGATCAGAATGCCTATAGGTGACCATGTGACTCTTAGTCCCTTGTAGGTACCTTAACACCTTTTTCGCAGCCTTCCAGTGTTCAATGCCAAGGTTGCTTTGATAGCGACCTAGTACACCTACTGCAAAACTAATGTCCGGTCTAGTACAAACTTGGGCATACATAAGGCTTTCAACTATTGAAGCATAAGGAATATCTTGCATTCTTTTATGTTTCTCATCAGTTTTGGGGCATTGCTTCAAGCTTAACTTATCCCCTTTCTGAATAGGAACTATACTAGAATTACATCTAGTCATATTGAATTTTTCTAATATCTTTGAAATATATGCTTTCTGAGACAAACCTAATGTCCTCTGTGACCTATCACGGGATATTTCTATCCCTAACACAAAAGACGCCTCACCCATATCTTTCATCTGAAAGTTACTAGACAAGAAACTCTTGGTCTCTCTAAGTAAACTCATATCACCGCTGGCGATCAAAATGTCGTCAACATACAGGACTAAAAATGCAAACTTGCTCCCACTGACCTTCAGGTATATACAAGGATCAGAAAGGTTTTCCGTAAAACCGAAGGCAGTTATGGTATCGTGAAACTTAATATACCATTGCCGAGAAGATTGCTTAAGTTCATATATTGACTTCTTTAATAAACAGACTAGATCCTCCATACTGTCTTCAACGAAACCTTCAGGTTTAGACATGTAGACTTCTTCCTCCAAACTTCCATTCATCATTCTTTGAAACTGGAGAGAAGGTTTCATTATAATCAATGCCTTCTTTCTAGTTGAAACCTTTGGCTACAAGGCGTGCTTTATGTCGCTCTATTTGGCCAAGGGAGTCGCGCTTGGTCTTAAAGACCCATTTACTGCCGACTGCCTTATGCCCTATAGGTAGAGCAACTAACTCCCACACTTTATTTGCAGCCATCAATTTCAATTCCTCACACATAGCATCAATCCATTTATCAGAATCATCACCTTTTATGGCTTGTGAAAACGTTACTGGATCGTTATCCAATCCTAAGTCAAACTCATGCTGTAGCATATACACCATATAGTCATCTGAGGTTGCAGACCTACGAGGTCTTGTGGACCTTCTTATAGAAATCTCAGCTATAGGTGTATATGCTGCTTTAATGACTTCAAGAATGACAAGAGTCACATTAATGGGTTGAGGTTCATCATCATTATGTTGTTCAACGACATCGCCATTTATTACCTCATGACCAGAGATTAGAGGTACAGTAATAGGAACCAAAGTTCCCTCTCTAATCTCATTGATGATGACCTCATGAATTCTCCCACTGACTTCGCCAACCTCTAGGAATTTGGCATTACCTGTTTCTTCTATTTTGGTGTTGTGGCTAGGACAGTAAAATTTAAACCACTTTGATCTCGAAGCATACCCAATAAAAAACCCGCTAATGGTTTTAGAATCGAGTTTTATCTCCTGAGGATTGTAGATGCGCGCTTCTGCGGGGCAACCCCAAATGTGTAAGTGTCGCAAACTTGGTTTCCATCCATTCCACAATTCAAATAGAGTCTTTGAAACTGCTTTACTAGGAACTCGGTTTGCGACTTACATGGCAGTCATAAGTGCATGGGTAAATTAGCTTTACTCATCATAGCCCTTACAGCCTCTAGAAGGGTTATGTTACGCCTCTCAGTAACACCGTTCATCTAGGGTGAACCAGGCATCGTGTACTGAGCGACAATACCCAAACTTTCTAGAAGTTTAGCAATTGGACCAGGGTTTTGCCCTGATTCATCGTATCTACCATAGAATTTCCCACCTCTATCTGACCTTATGATTTTCACTATCTTTCCCAGTTGCCTCTCAACTTCCTTAATGTAAAGCTCTACAGCATTTACTAGATTGAGATTTTTCATGCAACATGTAAAGATAACAGTACCGTGAATAATCATCTATAAAGGTGATGAAATACTTCCCTCCACTAAAGGAGGGAACATCAAATGGACGACAAATGTATGTATGTATGAATCTAAAAGAGCAGTGCTTCTTGTGGCGCCCTTTTTGGTGTGTTTGGTTTGCTTACCTTTAATGCAATCCACACACGTCCCAAAGTCAGTAAAACCAAGAGAAGGAAGAATGTTGTCTTTAACTAACAACATCATTCTTTCCCTTGAAATATGGGCCAAGCGTTTATGCCACAAGAATGCTGAGTTCTCATTCGACCTGACACGTTTCACTCCAATCTCAGAATTCAAAGAAATAAATAGCGAATCAAAAAATAATTTATCCAACTCAATACGATACATTCCATTTTCCAAAACACCATAACCAACTATATTCTTATCTTTGAATAAACTGAAACAACCATTTCCAAAAGTCACAGAAAAGCCCATACAGTCGAGTTTAGAAATTGAAATTAAATTATGAGACATTGATGGAATTGTATCCTCCAAAAGTAATTTAAAGCACCTACTTAATTCTAAACTAAAACATCCTATGGCTTTAATGGATGCTTCAGACTTGTTTCCCATGAGTAGGTTCTTCTCATTGCTTCTTATGTTCTGGATTAAACTGAAGCCCTATAATGAGTTAGAAACGTGTACATTAGTACCAGAGTCTAACCACCAAGTATTAAAAGGTACACTAATGAAATTAGATTCGAGACATACGAAGGAAAGGTACATACCCTTCTTCTCGAACCATTCCTTGCGCTTTACGCAGTCTTTCTGGAAATGTCCTGCCTTTTTACAAAAAAGGCAAACATCCTTCTTTTTCACCTTCTTAATGCGTGACGGACCTGACATATTGGTTGAGCTAGACTTGATGTTCTCCCCGTCCTTCCTTTTGAACTACCCCTTCCCCTTAGCGCCCTCACTATTATACACAAAATGTGCCTGAGGTATATTATGCGCTTTTGCATTAGTCAGGCGTGTGGCTTCCTGAACAAGCTTATTCGCAAGTTCATCCACTGTCCATGTTTCTTTAATGGCATTGTAGCTCACATGGAATGCCTCATATTCTTTGGAAGACCCTCAAAGATGAAATGCGTTAATATAGGGCCGCCAATTTTCAGCCCCAACTTGAACAACTGAGAGGCTAAGCTTTGCATATGCATTGTATACTTAGTCATGTCAGTCTTCTTTTCATCAAACTTACAGTGAGACAGTTAAGAAAGAAGCTTTCCAATTAATGCCTTATCAGAAGGCTGGAACTTTGCCTTAAGTTTTGCAAGATATTTCTTCGTGGTATCACTTTCAGCCTCTGTAATTAAGTTCTTAATGTCCACAACAGTGGTAAGGCGTAGAAAAGAAAGATAGTTAGCATCCTTGTCTTTCCAGTCCTTATATGCCTTAAGCACTACTGCGTCCTCCTCATAAGGCTTAGGCTTTTCAGGACCGTCCTCCCTTAAACATTCGCCGTAACTTAACATGGACATAGAGAAAGTTACAATCTCCATCCAATCAGCGTAGGTTGGTCCAGTAAGAGGAGGAACAGTCGCGAGGCAAGAGAGCAATAACTTATTTTAGGAAGCTGCAGAGTTGGAAAACATGCTCAAAACGATTAATCTTTGAGTAAACACACATATTTTTTTAATCATTAATGAATAAGACTTGTTCAATAATTGAGAAACTCGAGCAATCTTGACTAAACCAAGTATGGCATTTGTGGATAACTTTTACAGTCTAATCTCATTTGATTAAGTATTCCCTACTTATATGGTTAAGTTACTAATAAATGCCGGTCCACCTGTGGGTAAGACCTAAGGGCTAGCAACTTATCCACAATACTTGCTTATTTTGATCTTCACTACCTTAAGTGAGTCCACTATGGTTTAACTCAAATTTAATGTGAAAATCTGAGGCTTATTTAAACTTTTATGAAATTAATCAAACATGAATTGGCCCACTGAGGTGTAACTCAATTCAACTTAACGATAATTTCAACCCTTCAAAGTGGAATAATCATTGGTGAGAATTCAATCTCTTATGAACGGAAGCAACTGTAGTGTGCAACCAAACAACCTTACTGAGATTTCTCAATCGATTATCCGTACTATAACAGACAGCAGCGGAAGTATAAGGGAAAGCCTCCATAAACCCCAAATGCTCGACAAAGATGCTCGACATAATCGATCATCACCCAGTAGGTCGATCGACTTAACTCTAATGTAGAACGACTACGGGTGAAGTCGTTTGACTTGAAAAACCCTTTAAAATGGGTCTTAGTCATTTCAACAGACACCTTATATGCACCAATTGAAACTTAAATTTGGTTTGAGCATTTCATCAAACACCTTAAGTGCAACAAAATCCAGCATACACATTTATGGCATTTCATCAAACACCTTGAGTGCACCACAAATTCAGCACACACAACTCAATCATTCAACATGTAATAAGGTTTCTAATCAACAAACAACGCTCTGATACAACATGTAAGTTAGATTTATCAATTAGTCTAACCAATAACAATTTCAACCTCTAATTTTTTCTTTTAGGGATCTTAGATTTGAAACGAATTGCATGTGTAGTTTGTACCTTGATCCGCCATGGTGGTGCAACAGTGAAGTCCGTCGACGGTAGCGGCGGCGGCAACAACGCCGGCGGCGGCCGGTAGGAGAAGGTGGTGATGGAGGGAAAGTCCCTTGGTTTCTCCTCTCTCTCCCTACCCTTTCTTTTAGTATGTGTGTATGTTATGGCATATATCCTTATGACCTTATTTATATACCCATATCATTACATGATATAAGATATATGCCACACTTTATATGGCTATTAACGGAATAGCTTATATTTAAGGGCGAGAGGAGGACCGGGCTTCTTCACCTGATTAATTTAATCGGTCCGTCAACAATTAAATTAATCGGGTTACTCCCACTGAAAAACCCCGACTATTATATTTAGCCAATTACCGTAATAAACATAGATTATCTATAGGTCCACATAATGGGATAAAATTATTCTTACAAGTTCTTCTGTCAAAAGGTGAATGGGCACCGTAATAAACATCTTCTCGTGCATTGAGATAGATGGGGAGCATTGTGGAGATTTTAAGGTGAATGGGCACCTTTTGAAAAAGTATATCCCGGGAGCTCCTGTGGATATGATTGCCCCACTTCAGCTTGAGTGAGACGCCCTCGAATTTGGTCAAGCTAATGACCTTAAAGAAGCGCTTAATGGGAGGCAACCCATTGGTACATGTCTTTCTCTTTTCGTTTTTGTTTTGGTTTTCATTTTTCTGTTTTTGTGTTTTTTGTGTGTGTTTGGTGTTTGTGTGCTAGAGTCTAAGTAGCATGGAAGTCTTGCATGGCATGAGGATGATGATGGTGATCCCGCATCAAACGTGGGTGGTGCGGACGCGGGACTTGGACGGCTAACGGTGCTTAGCGCGGGTCCCGACGCCATAATGAACATCAAGAGCTCTCTACCACCTTTGATTGATCATCCACCATCACTCCACATGAGTGAACTAAAATACCGAGCAACACCACTTTTACATTGTGAGGACCCTCTTTCACTCTTCTTTACTTGATTTGCACATTGGGGACAATGTGTTTCTGAGTATGGGGTGGGGTTTTCATAATAACTTGCATGATTAGCATCTAGGATAGTTTCTTTTTGTCACATGTTTCATTAGGTTTTGCATTGTACATACATATTTCGAAAAATCCAAAAAATCAAAAAATTTAAAAAATTTTAGTGCTTCTAAGCTTGGGTATGACTCTTATGATGAGATTGTCTTGTGAATTGGCTATGGATGGCCTTGTGTGTTGAATGGATGTATGCATATGTGGACTTGAATTACTTATCTTGAACCCCATGTATGGATTGTAATCATGATGTTTGCCTTGATTGGATTGAGGATTGATGGTCAAAATTACATGCTAGTTCTTGCACATCATTTAGGAGTGATTGAGGCGATTCATCTTTCTCTACTTCTCATCTTGATCATGTTGTTTGAGCACCTCAATTGATATAAAAATTTGACCTCTTTTGACCCATCCGGGAATAGGAGCATGCTAGTGTGTTGATGTGTGTGAAAATATAGTGTGGGGTGAAGTTGTTGATGAAAGAATGTGGTGAATAAAGTGCTGAATTTGTTGTGAAAAGTGTAGAAAACATATATAGGTTTGGGGACTTTGGTTTTGAATGACGAGTAACTCGGCACCATTCACATAATCGGGTGTTTGTGCCTTGCCAAAGTCGGATAAACCGAATGTCCTAACGAGCCTTGGTGTGTGTGCTCGGTGTTAGGCACCTCGAAAAAATCCCGAGGTCCGCTATTCACCAAGGTTTCGGCTTTTGTACACCAATGTCATTGCCTCAAAAATAAGTGAAAGAAAAAAAAAGTGAAAAAGAAAAGAAAACAAAGAAAAGATGGAGAAAAATATACACTTGTGGGGAAGTTGATCAAAAATAAAATTGTGGAGTTAGTTCCTTTCCCGGATTAGCATCACATGACCTAGAAAAATTCCCTCCTATTCGCAACGTTTCTTGGCCTTTTCTTTCCTAAGTCCTTGTGGCCTATTTGCATGTGCGTAAGACTTAGTGATCTAGATTGGATATACTCATGATCATCTTGACTTCTTCATTTTCACCTTACATGCATGCCTTTTGAGTTAAGTATAATAGTCTTCCCATGCCTTCACTCATTTGATGCATGATTGCTTGTCCATTGCCATGAAACATGACTATGAAGGTGATCCAATATTAGAAGCACAATTCCCAAAAGATTTTGTTTTTTTCTGCATGACTAAATCATGTCATCTCATAGTCTATAGTTGGATCTTGCTCGGGGACGAGAAAATCTTAAGTATGGGGTAATTTTGATAACACGATTTATGACGTTACTTTAGACATCCATTTAGATAGTTTTTCCCGCTATTCATGCATAGTTTGGCATTAGTTCATGACATTTACGTTCAATCCATGCATATTGTCGAGATGGACGTCTACACGCACTATTGTCGGTTTTGTAGGTATTTTGGGGAACTTTTGGAGCTTAATCGATACATTCGAGGATCATTCCTCGCGATGACACACTTCTGGACTCAATAAGAAGCAAGCTAGGAGCTAAGGAGAACAAATAGGACCTTATTGGTGCATACCTTGCACCAACTCATGGCTCAATGATCAAAAGAGAGCTGAAACACCAAAACCACGGTCACTGGCACTTCCACGCCCGTGGAATTGGGCCGTGATTCTCTGTGGACAACTGTGACAGCTGTCCCACGATCTCCATAACCGACTCTTGCTCTTGGTGGAGGCTATAAGTGGTCCAGCAGGCTGATTTTTAGAGGATCCTCTCCCACACTCTCTCATTCCACAACATTCCATTGGAGGCTACTCGTGGAGGGGAGCAAAAACACTCTCATTTGGAGAAGAAGAAGAAGAAGAACATTATAGTTTTTGAGAGGTTTTTGAGTGAACTTGTCAAAGATATTTGCAAGGCTTTGTAAGGAACGGTTTGAACCTTCTTTGGAAGGGTTGTAAGTCTTTCTTAACATTCATTCAGCTTGGTTTTCTTGTTCTACTTGCTTCATTACTCTTTCATTTCATTTTCTTGCTATGGGAGCCATGAATGTATGCTTGTTGAGTTTGATTGTTAAGATGTATGTTGTTGGATAAATAGATGCAATTCTAGGGTAAGGGAATGATGGTTAGGGCTTGGACTATGATAGAATAGACTTAAATGTATCTTTGGATGATTTGCTTGCTCGAACTTAGCTGTTGTTATAAATTACGGTCTGTTCTAGGAGAACCACGGTCGTGGTTCTTAAGATTTGCCCGTGGTTTGCTTCTGTTGTGCTTGTATTGATAAATCCAAATGTTAGGATGTTAGATTGTTGAAATCCTAGTGTTTGTTAAGCTTAATCTAGCCTAGGATGACCTAATGCTAGCAAGCTAAGTGAGGAAAGAGACCTACCCGGTAATTTCCAACCTTAACTACCAATGATGATGAACTCTAGGTAGTAGTGAGCCTCACAAGCCGCTATTGGACTGAATGTGCTAGGATTGATGCTTAGGACTTGCCTTCCCGAGACTTACCCGGTAAGGAGAGGTTAGACCCCTAGATAGCAATTCGGTTTGTGTATATTTCCCAACCTTAGGCTCCTAGAGACTTACCCGGTGATAGGACCTTAGTTGCGGGATTAGTGGATCATGAGACCTACCCGGTGATCGATCCCATTCGAGAAACATTCCTTCCCAACATACCATAGCTAGTCCAAGATTGATTAGAAGCTTGAGTCCAATGCCATAACCGGAATTCCTAACCCCTAGAATCCGCTTTTCTCTCTTTGATCACATATCTCGTGTTTGTTTTGCTTGTTTGTGTTGCTAGCTTAGTTGTTCGTTTGATTTGTTAATATTGCATGATTTGTGATCCTTGCTTGATCAGCACAAAACCAATCAAAAAACATTGTGATTTTCTGTTCTTAGACTAGATTTACACTATCCTTAGTCACTTATTTGATTCGATTTCACCTTAGTCATTGTGTTCGACTTCGGAATACTATCCTTGCTACAAAATGACCCATAAAATGTGGGTTCGCTAGGAGTTAGGAAAAATATATCGAGTTATAAATTTAAGACTTTTGTGCTACACGTTCTTAGCGTAACAAGCTTTTGGCGCCGTTGCCGGGGACTAGGTCTAGATTGAATCATTTTGTGTGATTGTCTATAGTGTAGGTCTTTCTTGTTGCTTTTGATCTTGTTTGGTTTGTGTCTTTGAATTTTCAGGACATCTCTCATTCTTTAGGTGCATGCGAAGATCTCGTGGCAAGGATTTAGCTCCATTCGATCCCGAACCGGAGAAAACCCTTAAAGCTAGATCTAAGAGCATTAAGAAGAAGAAGGAGATGGCCGCAAGAGATCTACAAGCTGAGTTGGATGATTCCTTAGAGCAAATTAGGTTAAGAGATGAACTCTTGGAGAATGAGAGGAGACTTGCCAATGAGAGGCAAGAAGCAACTAGGAGGGAAATTGAAGAGATTAGGCAAGCTCTTGTACAAAGAGAGCTTAATCGTCAACAACCTCCACCACCACCACCACCGCAGCCGGCGGTTAATATTCGGTTCGAGCTGATCATGATTGAGGAGCCACAAACGTTAGGACAACGTATGGATCCGGCCCAAAGAGTGCACCGTCCGGGTATAAACTTAGGAGATCCCGCAGCCCATGATTATGAGCTCCGCCCTCAAGTGCTACAAATGATAAGGCATAATCAATTTGGAGGGATGGAAGGAGAGTCTCCTCATCAACACTTGATGAATTATGAGATCTTGATGGAGACTCTAAGGCCGCCTAGATTGGAGAACAACAACCATAGGCTTAGGGCTTTTTCCTTCTCTCTTAAGAATAAAGCCTTGGCTTGGTACCAATCGATTCTACTACGACATGTGAGTACTTGGGAGGAGATGACAACCGAGTTCTTGACAAAGTTCTTCCCACCTTCCAAGATAACCGAGCTAAGAGGGAAGATAAATGCCTTCGTGATGAAGGATAGAGAAAGCCTATTCAAGTCTTGGGATAGGTTTAAGGACCTCCTCCTAGATTGTCCACACCATGGTATACCGAAGATAGAGTTATTGGAGATTTATTTCAAGGGGCTTGATGAGGATAGCCAATTCAAGCTTCAATCGCTTTCCGGTGGAGAAGTGTCTATTAAAGATAAAGACATTGGATCATCACTAAATGGAAAAATACATTCACGGGTACAATTTATATACCTATAATATCAAATTAAATTATGCATCGTCTATATTGAATAGGCATGATTACAACACACATGCTTCAATACACTCAGTAATCCCTTATTTCATAACTTAAGACTAGCATTTCACAATTATTGATAACTACAAATATATTGCATCAATATGTTACATACTCTTAAAGAAAAATATCATATCACATATGCCACAAGAACTTGTAGCTAGATTTTGCATCGGTTTCTTTCTTTACGAAAATCATTGGGTGGTATGTAGTAGAGGATGCACATCAATGTATGGAGGTTTGACAGAACCCGGTGGAGCGTGCTTGATGTAAACTCTGCAACATTTATATCATCCATGGAGTACTCATCAAATCCTTCAACATGGATTGGGAAAGGTTCTTGTTCTTGCAACCATCCTGTCACTTGAGTTGGAGATTTCATAATCATTTCTAGTGTCATTGCCACTTCTTTCATGGTGGGTCTCAGTTTTCCACTCCAACATAAGCAACGTTTAACCAACTCAGCCATAGCTAATAACTCATCTTCCTTGGCCTCTCTCACATTTGTAGGGTCTAAGATCTCCGACAACCTAGAATTTTCCATCAAAAACAAGAACTCCGTTACCATATTCTTTTGCTCCATAGTATTTACGTCTCTATAGATTGGCCTCTTTCTTGTCAAAAGTTCTAACAAGACAACCCCAAAACTATAAACATCACTTTTCTCTGTAAATTGATATGACTGGAAGTACTCTGGGTCGAGGTAGCCCATTGTTCCTTGGACGAGGGTGGTCAAATGTGTTTGATCAATCGCAATGGTCTTAGAAGATCCAAAATCGGAAACTTTTGCCCTATGTTTCTCATCCAACAATATATTTGACGATTTGATGTCTCTATGATATATAGGAGTTGATGAAGATGAGTGTAGGTACCAAATCGCGGTGGCTGAATCCGCTGCAATTTTCAAACACATGTCCCAACTAACGACAAATTCTTCATCGGGGTAGTGGATGTGCTTAAATAGTGTACCATTGGGAATGAATTCATATACTAGAAGAGGGACTTCCGTCTCTAGGCAACATCCTAGTAGCTTGACAACATTTCTATGGTTTATCTGAGACAAAATTACCACCTCGTTTATAAATTGCTCCAACTGGCTTTGGTCCAACAACTTGGCTTTCTTAATTGCAACAATACTTCCGTCCGTCAACATACCTTTGTAGACGGTGCCTTGGCCACCTTGACCCAATATTCTATTTTCATTGAAGTGGTCGGTTGCTTTGTCCAATTCATTCATAGAGAAGATCCGTGTTCTCTCTACAACACCTTCATTAGACGATAGTTGTTGTTGCAATAACAAGCCACCGTTATGCTTAAAAAATCTAGCTCTTCGTTTCATGTCCGCCCACCTTTTGCCAAAACGATACATCCCATAGAGCACAATCACAATCACAACTACACCAAAACTGATGCTGAGTCCTACATAAAGCGATGCATATATCTTTTAATCTCATGAGCCAACATCAAAAGTTATATATCATTCATCATTTGGTTGATCGTTCAAAACAATGATACCCTATGCTAATTTTGTTTTCCTAGCTTGTTAATGTTTTCTAATTTTATTTAGAAAGTATGTAAACTTTATGCAATATAATAGTTCTCACCAAGAATGCTTGCAAGGTTCAAGATTGGTTTCTTTGGCAACTCATAGCAATATGCAGTGTAGGAGATAAGGTTTCCTTCAATATCCCAATCTCCGCCACAGTATTCTGGACAACTCATGCATTCTTGAGCAACTGAAAAAAATAAACACCAATAGTGAAGATGTACTATCCAACGATGAAGATGTAATATTCAACATTAATTAATACGTTAATTAATACGTCAAATAGTTCAAAACTCAATTTTCACTAGCTAGTTCAATTGCTGGTGCATTCATCGTCTTTATTTTTCATAGAAAAATAAAGACTATGTTCATTGTTTATATAAACTACGTTTATTTTTCCTATGTACCAATCTGATAATAGAAATACATTAAATAAATACAACACTAGCTTCACCATTAGAGCATGATCACTCACAAATAATGAAGATGCACATCCCAAAATAAAAAGATGCACGACCTAATGGTGAATATGTTTCGAACACAATCAGCGTAATATTTTGAACACAATCTATTGAACATCGCCAAGGAAGAAGTGATTGACTGTGCTTTTCTTCATTCTCAAATAAGAGTAAATACGCTTTATGAAAGTCAACTTGTTCCACTAAGAAGTCAATTTTTTCAAAACTTAATTAATTAAAACAAGTAAAAACAAATTTTAATATATTAAGTTGAGAACATATTATTAAATATTGTTGCTCAATATAATATAAACGCAATGAATTATTCAATTATAAAATCAATTTGGTCAATTACGTAGTCCAATTTGATAAATTATATGTCTAATTTGTTCAAAATGTGATTTTGTGAAAAATAAAATCAAATTTTACATTTTATGTTGGAGATAAATTAATTTATATTGGTTTTCAAAATAATATAAAAAAAATACTGCTTTGTTCAACTATATGTTCAATTTGTTCAAACCTTAATTTTGTAAGAAGTAAAAACTAACATTTACGCATTAAGTTGATAAGAGATTAATAAATATTAGTACTCAACATAATATAAACCCAATTATATATTCAATTATTTGTCTAATT
The DNA here is from genome assembly GCA_033239045.1 of Fagopyrum esculentum. Lineage (NCBI taxonomy): Eukaryota > Viridiplantae > Streptophyta > Magnoliopsida > Caryophyllales > Polygonaceae > Fagopyrum > Fagopyrum esculentum. The sequence goes on along the minus strand of BSUD01000004.1, from coordinate 19,393,506 downwards.
TATTTAAAACTTGATTTTTTGGAAAGTAAAAATAAACTTTAATATATTAAGTTGAGAACATATAAATAAATATTACTTATTAAAATAATACGAACGCATTAGTTTTTTCAATTATAAGGTCAATTTGGTCAACTATAAAGTCCATTTTGATCAACTATATATTCTAATTTATTCAAAACTTGATTTTTATAAAAATAACATTTACCTATTAAATCGATAACAGATTAATATATATATATATATATATATATATATTAGGCTCAAAATAATATAAAACCATTGATTTGTTCAAAACTTAGGTTTTTGAAAAGTAATAATAAATTGTCACACATATACATAATTTGTTAAATAATGGATATTACTTTTTAATATATAACAATTTATGATTGAAAAAGACTATATAGTTGAACTTCAAACAACAATAATATAAAACGGTCGATTTGTTCACGATAGTGTTGAACTTTGACAAAATTTGAAATAGAAAATATCTGAAACAAATCAAATAAATTCGATCAAAATATTACCAAATCACCGTTATCAGAGAAGAATTTAAAACTCACATCTATATAACATACTAAAACAGAACCCTTAAGGCCACATGTCGATCACTAAGGTATGCCACCTAGGACTTTTTTCAATATATTTACAGATATGCCACAAGATATTTACAGATTTGCCATTTTTATTTTATAAAATAAATTCTAAAAATATTAATAAACAATTAGCAATGCCACATCACATCTAAAAATTGACACGTAAGAATTTGTTTGGCTTATTAAAAAATTTGTTAAATATATCTAACAAAATTTAAAAAAAAAATAAAAAAATAAGATATTTATCTTCAAATTTTTAACAAACAAGATTTTGAAATCTTCTTCATATTTTTTAAACTCGGTTTTTATAATTTTTCAAAAAAAAAATAATATGTGCACATTTTAAAATTTTATTTCATTTTCTTCACCTTATTTTTTATTTTCAAAATATAATTTTTTAAGTTAATTATTGTATTTTATTTTTAATTTCTAAATTTATTTCACAATTTTTTTTTTCTTATTTCTTTTTTTAAAAAAATTTTAAATTTAATTTATAAAATTATAATTTATTTTAATTTTTTGTTAAATTTATATACTATAATAAAACAACCTCATTTTGCCCACATGTCAATTTCTAAAGTCATCAATTAGCATTTTTTCAATTTATTTACAAAGTTGTCACACTATATTTACAAATTTGTCATTTATGATTTAATAACATAATTTTTATTAATCCAATACATAATGTATAAAATTAAAAATATAATATTTATTTATTTAAACAAACCCGCACAAGGTGCGGGTACTGAACTAGTTATCACAAGAAGAGAAACACACAAATTCTATCAATATATTAAAAAATCAAAACAGATAAGAATTAAAAATTAACAATATCACCACAGCAAGAGAAGCACAAAAATTGAAGTGATCGAGAAGATCGAAATAGTGGACGGAAAGAGATAGTAAGTTAAATATGGGTTCCCATAATAGCCATCTCTACAAGATCGAAATATCAAATATGGGTAAAGATTAAGGTTTCACTTTATACCTTGACATCCGTTGGTGAAATATGGGTTCCCATAATAGCCCTCTCTACAAGTACATCTCCATGGCAAACTTGCTGCATCATTAGAATCATCTTGACAAGTTGAATGAGGGCTTCTGGCATCCAAAATCTCTCTCCCCAGTTTCAATTGCAATAGTACAAATGCCCCACGCCGTTTTAATAGATCTAATTGGTTGTCAGTGTAGTTTATCACATTGCCATAATCTACTACACTGGCCACAAGGCAACTTTGACCTTCACCTGATGTTGTTGCGCGACTAAAATTTATTTGGTAAAATTGCATATGATCAAAGTAACCATCTATGTATGTGCGACAACAATGAGCCCCATAGCAATTGCTTGCTTGTGGTGGTGTGGTGGTGTAGTTGTCCTTGTCACAAGTAGTTGCACACCCTGCCATAACCGTGTTGTTTTGGTCAACCAAGAGTGCATCGCCTGAGCATCCTTCCATGACGAATTCATTTTGGTCCGAGAAGTAAAAGGGGCTTCCCCGCAAGTCGATACTCTTTAACAGTTGTTGTGTATCTGCACTACACGCATTTAGTGGAGGTATCACAACTTCAAAAGATAAACCTTTGTTAAAATATGGCGAGTATAAAAGCAACACATGCACGACCTCAACATTGTGGAATTTGGATAAGAAGGGTTTGGAGGCATTTTTATGATATGGAGATGGCTTGCACTCGATCTCAAACCAGGGATTATGAAAGCAATGGTCAGGACCCATCCCAAAGGGGTAAGGGATACTCACATTCCCACAAGTAGAATTACAACCAGGCTTTGCAACATATGCATCACCCACTTCTACTTTGAGAAACAATGATAGTACGAGTAGCAGTCGTAATGTCATAGCTCTCCACATATGTCACAACTCAATAAGGGTTTTGAGTTTATAAGAAAACCAAATGATACGTCTCCTTTTATGTCATTCAAGGAAAAGATGGTGCAAGTTGTTAAAGTGACCCATGGAGACCGGTTAGCCATGTAGGTTAACGTCTATACTTACATCCAAAGTATCCGGCTCAAGTCAAGGTCGACACTTACATCCAACTTGCCAGATCACTATCGGTTGATTTTTCCTCTAGCGGAATTTTCCAAGAAATCCAAGCTTGCCTAGTTATTGCCACCAAGTTTAAGTGGAAAATGACATTTTTTTTAAAAACGTAATCAAATTATTAGAATAAATAGTGGGAGTTTACAAATGATAAGATGGTAGCCCTATGCGAGGGCCAAATTTGGTAAATAGTGGTACAAAGGTTGACAGATAGGTTCTTGTTGGGGAAATCCGTGTTTTTCTGACTCGAATCGAGTATATAGACGGATATTTTGTTGCACACTCACGCACTCGAACAAAACCCATAACCCTTTAAATCGACAACATATTTATGCATGTAAATGTAAACTATTACCAGCGTATGCACACTTATCAACAGCCTGTTTCTCCAAATCTCTAGAATTGTCAATATTCTGTGTTGGACGTTCATTTCCTTACTTTTCGATTAGAGCCCAAATGAAAAAGCCAGTAACCATAATCAGGCCTAGTTAACCCATTATTAGATTGGCCGAAAATTAAATTAACAATTCGGAGTAGCATTTAAGGAAGCGGGAGAGCCGTAGGACCTGTGCAAGAATCCTGAATAGAGTGGTGTGGGTTGAAAGATTGGTCCAGTTAAACACTTGAGAGAAGACCTCAGCTGAGAACCTGCAGGAACCTCATAAGTGAGCGTGTTGTCCCCTAGAGGAAAAAACGCAAAGGTGAGTTACCAATAAGATCCCAGTTATACAAATAATGGCAAAAATAACTTGGAGAGGTCAATTGTGTAACTAGAGGTGTTAACGGGTCGGATTTGGGTCGGGGTGTACCCTATTCATCCTCATCCATATTTAGTATAATGCTTTCGTCCCCGTCCTCATCCCCGTTCGGGTATTAATTAAATATTGTCTCCATCCCCATCCCCAACGGGGAATACTCGTCCACGTTTAATTTTTGTCATTTTAAAGATTTATGGGTCTTCCTCGCAAATTTTCTTTTTCTTTATCGGATACTCGTTCCGTTCGGGGAACCTCTTGTCCCCATATTTGTCATGACTCACAACTATCCTGTGACCATATTTTCCCCGCAAAATGTACATTGTAAAATGAGTTTGATGTTTCATAAATAACTTCTAACTGTATCAAAGTGATTCAATTATCCCGTCACCATATTATATACATGACAAATCAAAATTTCATAAATAACTTCGAACTTTACCAAAGTGATTGGTGGGTGGCACTTGAATGTACAACATATTTAATCATAAAATACACTCATCAGAAGAACAATTGAACTTGCTTCTGGACGGCGGACGGATGTTTGCATCGTCCATCAAGAGTGTTTGAGAATGAAGCTCTCTAGAATATTCATAACGTGCGAGTTGTGACACATATAGAAGAACTTTCACGCGGGTATTAACTTCATATGATCGAAAACTAATTTAATATAGATTAGCATTAGCATGCACATAATTTACGTATATAATATACATTTTAATTGGAATGTTATCCTCATATAATTCAAAATATATCTTGTGTAAGTACAAAAGTGTATATAGTTTACTACTAACATTTAGTTCATGGTTACAAGATAAATGACCATTCATATAATATTAATATACATTTTTTAATTGAAATGTTGATGTGACTTACTTGGTTGTTTAACACATCACCTTATCCAATATGTCTAAGTATAGTTACTTGTGTGTGTATATATATATATATATATAGAGAGAGAAGAGAGAGAGAGGGGGGGTTGGTTCCCTTTTAAACAACTCTTACCATGTAAAATGAGAACAAATTGTATTCGTTAGATCGTTAAATAGATGGCTGAGATTAGGCAATATTAATGGGGGGGGGGGGG
>BSUD01000004.1:19367199-19388761 GCA_033239045.1 Fagopyrum esculentum | reverse complement strand
ACCGTGTGATTAGTGGAAGAAATATTCGGCGGTATAGTCCCATATATTCGACAGTATATATCTGACTCATATAATATATATTCGGCGTTATAGTCACATATATTCGGCGGTATATTCACATAAATTCGGCGTATATTATATATTCTGTAATTTGTTCTCATGTTTACATGGTAAGAGTTGTTTACATACGAGTCAAGATCTATATATATATATATATATATATATATATATATATATATATATATATATATATATATATATATATATATATAGAGCTGTTCAGGAAGACCCATTTCTTCCGGTAAGGTCGTAAGGCAGGCTAGGAAGATGACACGTGTCCTTTTTTTCCAAAAAAGAATGAAAATGATGGTGCAAAACTTACAAAGGGATAGTGCATAACTTATAAAAGGATAGTTCATGAATTATAATAGAATATTTCATAACGATAAGGCGGTAAACCGTCAAGGTAGCCTAGGAAGGTGGCACATATCCAATTTTTCCCCTTATTTCTTCCAACAACAAATTAAAATAATAATGCAAAACTTATAGAGGGATAGTGCATAACTTATAAAAGGATAGTTCATGAATTATAATAGAATAGTTCATAACATATAAACGATTAATTTATAAATAATTTGATATAATATATTAACAAATGAAGTATTGAAAGTAGTAGTTTATAAACTTTATGAGAGTAGTTCATTGACGATATAATATTTGTTCATGAATAGATTATTGTGAAATACTACTTGATGAATTACATGAGAATACTCAATGTAGTATATAAAAGAGTAATTCATTAATCGTGATAATTCATATTCTAAGGGAATAATTTATAAATTATATGTGAATAGTTAAAAGTTATAAAAAAAAACTAATTCATGAATAATATAAAGTAATAGTTCATGAATTATATGAGAATAGTTTAAAGTTTATAAGAGAATAGTGCAGATATAACATGGTGATTCATTATAGTTAAAAGTATCCAAAATATATTTTCTTAAAAAAAATTTTTTGGACACGTGTCAACCTCTTAAACGGCCGCCCAACCTTACCACAATTAGCAGCCTTACTTGAACATCACCCTATAAATATACGTATATATTAGGTTTTGTTCATTCAAGTTAGAATTGTAGGATCAAGACTCATAGTACAAACTAATGTAAACTAAAATAATTATATCCTACTAACATTTAGATTACGGTCTCAAGATAAAGTGTTATATTATTTTATTATTTTAATTTTATGGTTTTAGAATTTAAGTTGCACAGTCAAAGCACGTATCTCAAAGAATAAGACACATAAAGAACACATGTAGTGTGTCATGCATGTGATCATCGTGATTTGACTTTTACGACTTACGACGTATTCAAGAATTTCATTAGGGTGTTGTTATCGTCATATGATCAAAAACCAAATTAATATAGGTTAGCACTTACTCTACTTACCATGAGCATAATTTACACATATAATTATCATAAAAGTATTTAGACTTATAATGTAAATTTCAAAATACATGTTGTGCAAATAGGATTATAAGAATGAGTATGATACTCTTAATTTTTAAAGCATAAAAGTGTATATTGTTTAAAATTTTAGTCATCATTCACAATTTTAAACTTAAACAAAATTTTTTAATTAAATTTTGATTAAACTTGAAACTACAATGAAATTCTTATATAAATACAATTTGTTTAATCGGTTTTTCCCGTCAGATTTCCATTTGGGGTTCCCCGTGGGGTTCCCGATCGGATTCCTTAATGGGCTCGGGTTTGGATCGGGAAGCGGGTCGAATACCTTTATCTCCATCCCCATCCCCATCCCCATCCCCAAGCGGGTAATCAATTATTAACTCATCTGCTTCCCCGTCTAAAATTCTCATCTCCATCCCTATGACGGGTAATACCCGCAAATTTCGGAGAAACCCCAACCCATTTACACACTGTAAGTCAAGGTCTACGCTTACATCCAAGTATTCATCAATTTGTCCTAGAAAACAAAAATTGCCGAGTCATCTGAAATGGAAAGAAGTGACAAAATTGTATTTGAAAGAAAGTTCTTCTATCATCATAGCTCTTCATACAATGGATCAAATATGTTAGGAAGGAAACAATAATGATGGTCCCCATTATCACACAACCATGCATTTTAAGTTAAAATTTTGGGAATAGCTCTCACACTTATTGATTTTTTTAAAAGAATTGGTCAAATAGGCTCGTTTTTATTTCATTTTGCTTTGTGTATCCATATAGTTTTTACCACTTTTATCAATATTAGGTAAAATAAATTAACTATCTCTATTTAAAAAAACAATGGAATGGAGGCATGGTTTATGTAACAGCCGGTTTTTAGCCTTCACCGTCCCACGGTGAATGGGGCCGCCCCTGCGGATGACTCCAGATGGCGCCCGATTTGTTTTCGTTCGTTTTTATATCTTTCCTTTCTTAGAAGATCCGATCTTCTATCTTTTGGGCCGGCTTTCCTTCTATCTTCTAACCCTAACTTCACCTTCCTTGCTCTTTTTGTAACACCCCGAATCCGCGGGACTCAGGATGCTACGGGTTGGGACCTTACAATGGGTCCCGACCCTTAGCCTGACAACAATTTCACCGGATCTTTCAACATGGCACAAATAAAGGCAAAACCGAAATTCCTTTTAATGCAAATGATAAGAAACCCGAAGGAAAACAACAAAAGACTTCAGCCGATAAACACCACCAAAGACCAAAACGCCATACACGCGACATACCAACATAATAAATGAAGAATAAAACACAACCCGACTCCAACCAAAACCCACTCCTAAAATGTACGGAACCCCGGCTGCCCACTCTTCCAGATCTCCCGGCCGCATTCTTAACCTGCAAGACAATCTACAACAATCGGTATAAAACCATTAGCTAATATTCGAAGCATTAGAATCAAGGTGAAAGGCACAAACACAAGTAAATCAACATAACACACAATGTACACCAAATCACACAAGTCCGGTTTATTATCTTTTTATTATTAAGTCGTATCCCGTTCTAATTCAACTTCTTTTGTGACACGAGAATCTCCCGAAACTCGCCTCGGTCCCCACTTACCGCATGGAACGGTACGGATGCCTCCGACCGTCTAACCACACGGGCTAGTCGCCAAGAACCTCCTAGCTCTACACAAGAGCTAGACAGTGATGTCACCGCCCGTTATCATACACTTGGGCCAAATAATATAAAGGTCGGTAGTCCTATTTCCGGTTTAGTTGTTATAAATAATAAAGAATAAACACATACCACCAAACACACATCAATGCTAATACAAGGAGTACAAGCTAAGTAAGTCCGGAGACTTACCTCGTCACCACACTCAACTCACGACACTCTCGCTTCCTTAGGGAGGAAGCACATAACCTGCTCACAAGAAGATAACTATATCAACAACAACCCACTCACAATAGAAGTCTTAAACTTCTATACAAATGATCTACGCAAGACCATTTGACTCTCAATTCTACGACCGCATCCTAGAATCCCTCAAGCTCACATCACACTCAAAAGAAGCTAGAAGTCCTAAGACTTCCAAACCCTTGGATCTCGCAAGATCATAACTCACAACACCACTAGGATACTCTCGTACTAGTCTCCACAATCTCAACAATCATACAACCTCAACCCTTAAATTCTCACAAGCTCAACATACAACTTAAAGCCATAAACTAACTCATAAGATTACAATACTACCTCAAGCTTATAACAACAATCCATCAAACAATATCAAATCCTTAAAACTCACCTAAGGGTTCACAACCACTACTTGACATTCTCACTAGATTATGCTAGATCCAACCTAGCATGATACTACCATATAACATAACTAGATCGAGTAAGATCATAAGCTCGGGAGAGAGGGTACTCACGAGATATCAAAAGACGGAAGACGATCTATGGATGTCGATATGGACTCGTCGGGCCTTATCGGAGTCGTTTCCGAACCTAATAACAAAATTAAATAAATTTAGCTTTATACGCTAAATTTGGGCATACTATGTAATATCTGTAAATATAAGATAAAACTCGTATATAAAAATCCAAGTTTAAAATTGTAAAACACATTTTTAGGTCAACTTTGCAAACTCATAAAATTTAGGTCATAAACTGTAAATAAAACTTTGAGCCAATTTTAGTAATTATCTCACAAGGGCAAAATTGTAGAGAACACAAATTTGGGGCCAAAAATGTAAATACAAAGATAGGGTGGTTTGTGTAATTTTACCAAATTTGGGGGAGTCCCGCTTCTAATTAAAAGGTAAGGGTTTTCTTCAACCCATTGGATGCAGACTTTGGCGAGGAGGGACGCTGGGGATGGCGGCAGCAATTGATGGCCCTCCGGTGGGCTTCAAAGGCGGCTCTGATGGCCGTTCTTCCGACGGCAACAAACGCGAGCTCTCTGGCGGTGATAGACGGCGGAGCTCCCCTCTGTTCCTACGGAGATCTCCCCTCTAACTGCTCTCCCAGTGGAGGTCACAGGCCAGCGATCGGCCGGATTCCAGGCGTGCAGTCGGAAAAGAAGGGCTGAAGGCGACGGCAGTGGGGACGACATCGAGGGGTGCAAGGCTCGCCGGGCTTCGTGGTGTGAGAAACAGAGAGGCGAGCTCAAGGTACCTTCCGGGCACAAGGAAAATGTTTGCTCCAAACGGTGTGTGCAAGCTTTAAATTTATAGCCCTAGACTTAAGCTTAAAAACAAGGATGCGAACCCGCAGTGTACGGGTCAATCGTAGTAAAAAGCAAGGAATTCTAGGGGTCGATCACAAGGACTTAGTGAAACAAAGTCCAATTACGGTATGCTTATGTAAATACTAACCACAAGAGGTGACCAAAACAATCAAAGATGATAAACAGTCAATTAAGGAAACATGCAATTCTAGGGATTAAAGCATCTAGTTGTGGTTCCAACTCAAGATCTAAAGATAAGCGGACAATGCTGAGATTTTGCATAGGGAAGGTGTTTCTAAAGTGTGAATAGATCACCGGGTAAGGCTCACTACTCACTAACTCCAAACCAAAACTCCTATTACCGGGTAAGTCTCAAGGAATTAAGGTAAAGAACTATAATCTCAAACTAACACACCATCTAAGGGAATAGAATCAACCTTTACCGGTTAAGTCTCAAGCTAACTCACAAAGATGGGATGGAAGCACACTCAAACCCCAATAAAGGATAAACCTTTATTACCTACACTTATGATCGTTGGTAAACAAACAAAGGAATTACCGGGTAAGTCTCATCCTAAGCTTGCATTGAACCAGGAAAGGTGTAATAAGAATAGGATTTGGCAAACTCTAACACTTAACTCTCAGTTTCGGATCAGATAAGTCACCTCGGTCAGAAGAATTCCACCCGGCCGAGATGTTCATCGACTGAGCGAGATGCTTAGGGTTAAGGTTAAAGACCCGAACTTTCAGGGTCCTATTGGAATCTAAGATTATTCTATCATTGTTTTTCCCACAACCTTCAGCCAATCACCCTAGAATCACACAAGGAAATTAACCACTCATCATCATGAAAGTATTAATCAAGTATATGGGAAGAAGGTGAATATTTGAACAAGAAGAATTTAATAAAAAGACTTCAATAAGTGAATCAAATATCACAACAAAAGCGTTCCTTGGATAGAAATCCAACAAGACAAGACAACAAGAAAGGGAATCTAAGATAATCTTACAAAACCCTTCGAAAAGCTATAAAAGCTATAATCTTCAATCTTCCTTCAACCTTCAAAAAGGTTCTTCAAATCTCCCAACTGGAGTATGGCTGCTGTGGTGTAAGCACGGTACAATGGGTGTTCCGCCTATAACAAGGTGCCGGATTGGTGGGAAATCCGACCCTTTTTATAGGAAAATAACCCTCCAAAGATAAGATATCTTAGAAAGATCTCTTCCCATAAAAATAGGTAAAATATATGATCTAGCATATCTTTTTCCTTCTAGGAGCCAAGCCCAAAAATATAAGATCTCTTTCCAAAGATAAAAGATCTCAGCCAAGAATAAAATATTCTCGCCGCGTCCCAGGTGTTCGCCTCGGTCGAGTCGGCTCCTCTGGATCACCTCGGTCGAGGTGACTCTGCAGTCAACCGAGGTGAGTCACAACTTAATGTGAAATCTCTCAAATCTGGTCCAAAGTGAACCTCTAATCCATGGCTATGCTTCCTGGATGGTTCCTTATGTTCCTAAATGTAGCTCCAATGACTCCATAGCTCCTTTTGCTCCTTTTTGATGCAAAACGTGCCATTTTACCTACGATTACAACAAAACTAGGTGTAGACCTCGATTCCCGCAAAGGTAGGTGAAATGGTAATATAATCACATATAATACATGCAAATAAGCAGATTATTGAAGATAAAACGTCCAAACAAACCCCATAATATAGACTATAATTCATGCTATCAAAATACCCCATACTTAGCCCTTGCTTGTCCCCAAGCAAGTTCTGCATATAGAAGACAAGATAGAATGGATTATTAGTCAAGAAAATCAATGAAAAGTCTTTCAAAAACGTTTTTATGGTGTGCTACAATCATAGATCACTCTAAGAGAATACTTCATGGAATTTAAAATCAATGTATGATCAAAACATTTTATAAGTATAAGAAAGTTGTTCATCTTTGCATTAAATCATAGAATGCATAATAAGTCATAATTATCGAAATTTATCATGCATAATCCAGTTTAAACCGCTAAGTCAATCAACAAGCTCGAGGTCTCAAGGGCTTCCCAAAAGAAAGGTCAAGAAACGTGTAGGGTAGGGATGTATGTAAGGTAATATGGTGCTAGAATCCGGGAAAAGGATGTACTTCACTTTCACTTTTGACTTGCAACATCTTCCACCCATAAGCTTTGCTTATTTCACACTTTTTTTCTTTTTACTTTACTTTTTGGGATGCATGGACAGAGGTGCACAATAACCGAAGCCTGGGAGATTAGCAATTATCAATTTCTTGAGATGCATCAAACCCTTGATGCACATACCATGACCCATTAGAAATATCGCTCAATCCGACTTTGGCAAGACACAAACACCCGGCTATGTGAATGGTGCCGAGTTACTCATCTTCATGATTGACTTCCCCAAACCTATTATTACTTTCTAACACTTTCACTTCCAGCCCACTTCTCAACTTTAACTTCACTTGCTTTCACCACTTCGTTTGCTTCCAAATTCCCGGATAGGTAAAGGGAGGCAAAATGTATATGAGGGGTTAAGCATGATCAAGAAGAAGAAGAGAGAAGAATGAATTGCCTTGGTCTTTCTAGGAATAAAGTGAGAAAACTTATCTTGCGGTATCAACCTTCAAATTCAACATAATTTGGATAAAAACAAAGTATTAAACATGCCAAAAATTTCAAACAAAGCATTTAGCAACTTAAACGTATTATAAAACCTTTCAAACACATAAAGAATTTAAAACCGGTCAGTAAACCAAATCTTCATTGAGATCATATCCAGATAAGAAGCACAAAAATCGTTTTGAAAACTCTCAGTTAACCCATCTCGGTCGAGGTGTTCTTAGGTCAACCGAGGTGAAACACCTTGTTCGGCCAGAACTGTCGCGGTCGAGGTCCAAAAAATTTTTTTTTTTATAAAAAAAAAAAACAGTTTTCTTTCAGTTTCGACGTTTTTCTCAATCAAATAACCTGTAAGTATGCATGTAGTCTCAGATAAACATATAGATGTAAAAGTGAAGCATAAATATAGATATCCGGTCAAATAGAGTCATACATAAGTGTCAAATAGTAAATCATATAAACACCCCATACTTGGGACACACTGTCCCAGTGGGTTAAAATAAGTCTAAAGGAAAAAAATACTCACCGGATAATAAGCCGAACTGCATAAAAATAAGAAAGAAAATCTGCAGCTCTCAGTAGTCGCGATCCGGTGGTGGCACATACGGATACTGGGACGGGTCGAACGGATAGCCCATGACATGCTCAAACTGAATCTGGGCCATCATGTGCTGATAATGCTGCCTCTCCTGCATCTCGCGGATATCCAGTGACAAAGCAGCATATGAATCAATAACCTGATCCGTCAGATCGTCGATCCGACTGTGAGCCTCTGGATCTTTGTGTCGGCGTCTCCTACGCCTAGCAGGTTGTACTGGAGAAGTAGCAGGTGTCGGCTCAGTATCATCGTCATCAAGATCTATAACCGGCGCGCTCGTCCCTGCAGTATCTGTCCCTGTATCCATAGGAACTCCACCCTCAGTAGTCTCATCATCGTCAGTCTCCTCCTCATCTACCGCCTCAATTGGTGGTGCGGCGGCTGCTACTGCTGCAGCTGTTGTAGCTGCCTCCCTCGCATCCTATATCAGTGGAGCCCAGGCGGTCTGCCAATAATGAGGGTCATAAACAGTGAACTGGGCAGACCACCTAATCCCTTGTGGTGCAGTCAGCTCCCACGGCATAGCCACGTACGGTGTAGTCAGACCTCGGGGAACCAGAATCCGCCGAGTGATCATCTCCTGTAGCTCAAGCGGCTTGGCAGCCGCCACCATCGTACAAGCGCTGAGATCCATGTCCTGATAACTGGCGATGTGGGTGACAAGTCCTCCGCGGCAGATGTCTCCCTTCCCTTTGGCCTTGATCTTGTTCAGATTCTCTGCCAACATCAAGCCAAAGTCCAGGAAACCCCTAGTAACCATGCAGTATAAACTAAAAAGCTCTCCCTATCGGATTGATAGCATGAATTATAGTCTATATTTTGGGGTTTGTTTGGACGTTTTATCTTTCATAATCTGCATGTTTGTATGTACATTATGTGATTTTACTACCATTTCATCTACCTTTGCGAGAATCGAGGTCTACACCTAGTTTCGTTGTAATTGCAGGTAATATGGTACGTTTTGCATCAAAAAGGAGCAAAAGGAGTCAAGAGTCATTTGGAGCTACATTCAGGAAGCACAACCATGGATTAAAGATTTACTTTGGACCAGTTTTGAGAGATTCCACATTCAGTTATGAGTCACCTCGGTTGACCAGAGGTTCACCTCGACCGAGGCGATCCAGAGACGCCGACTCGACCGAGGCGAATACCTAGGACGCGGCGAGAATATTTTATTCTTGGCTGAGATCTTTTAAAATTGGAAAGTGATCTTATATTTTTGGGCTGAGCTTCTAGAAGGAAGGAGATATGCAGAATCATATATTTTACCTATATTTATGGGATAATATCTTCTTAAGATTTATTATCTTTGGAGGGTTATTTTTCCTATAAAAAGGGTTGGAATTTCACAATTCCAACATCACGCTATACCGCTGATCAGGGTTTACAAGCGCAGCAACCGCATCCTACTCCAATTTGGGAGAGAGTTGAAGAACCTTTTTGAAGGTTGAAGGAAGATTTGAAGACTATAGCTTTATAGCTTTTTGGAGGGTTTTGTAAGATTGTCTTCAATTCCTTTCCTTGTTGTCTTGTCTTGTTGGATTATTATCCAAGGAACGATTTTGTGTGATATTTGATTCAGTTATTGAAGTGTTTTCATTAAATTCTTCTTTGTTCAAATATTCACCTTCTTCCCATATATTTAATACTTTCATCATGATGATGAGTGGCTAATTTCCTTGTGTGATTCTAGGGCGATTGGCTGAAGGTTGTGGGAAAAACAATGATAGAATGATCTTAATCACAGTAGGATCCTGAAAGTTCGAGTCTTTACCTTAACCCTAAGCATCTCGTTCAGTCGATGAACATCTCGGCCGGGGTGGAATTCTTCTGACCGAGGTGACTTATCCGACCCTAAACTGAGAGTTAAGTGTTAGAGTTTGCCAAATCCTATTCTTATTACACCCTTCTGGTTCAAAGCAAGCCTAGGATGAGACTTACCCGGTAATTCCTTAGTTTGTATACTAACGATCATAAGTGTAGGTAATGAAGGCTTGTCCTTTATTGGGGTTTTAGTGTGCTTCCATCCCATCTTTGTGAGTTAGCCTGAGACTTACCCGGTAAAGGTTGATTCTATTCCCTTAGATGGTGTGTTAGTTTGAGGTAATAGTTCTTTATCTTAATTCCTTGAGACTTACCCGGTAATAGGAGTTACGGTTTAGGATTAGTGCGTAGTGAGACTTACCCGGTGATCTACTCCACTTTAGAAACACCTTCCCCATGCAAAAATCTCAGCTTTGTCCGCTAATCTATAGATCTTGAGTTGGAACCACAACTAGATGCTTTAATCCCTAGAATTGCATGTTTGCTTTATTTGACATCTTATTCATCTTTGATTGTGTTAAATTGCTCTTGTGGTTAGCATTAACATTAGCATACCGTGTTGACTTTGTTTCACCAAGTCCCTGTGATCGACCCCTGGAATTTTCTTGCTTTTACTACGATTGACCCGTACACTGCGGGTTCGCATCCTTGTTTTAAGCTTAAGTCTAGGGTTATAAATTTAAAGCTTGCACACACCGTTTGGAGCGAACAAGTTTTTGGCGCCGTTGCCGGGGATTTGGTCTAGACCGAGCCGGTACGGTTTGCTCTTGGGGCATTTGCCCCTGTTGCTACTAACTACTCTTTCTATGAGTTTTGTAGTTTTCAGGATTTCTGATGGCTATGTTTGATCCAGCCTGGATAGCAAGACAAAGTGCTAGGGCAGATCATTATGAATACTTGGAGGAAAAGTACTCCTTCTATTGGTTCAACAATGAATGGGAAAGAGAAGAGGCCATTCAACACGAACTTGCAATGTGGGATGAACTTAATGTCCCTAAAAAGACTTATGAGCAACCTCTTGAAGATTCTCTCGAATCTAGGTTGGAGAAGTTAATGAAGAAGGTGACGGAGCTCAAGGAAAGCACCCTATCCTATGCTAAGCCGGAAGAGGAGCATGAGGAAGTGTTGCACGTTTCGAGCATACCTCCAGTCAAACCAGAAGTTTCTCCTGAAGCTTCTGAGGGAGAAGATGTGGAAGATCTCGATCTAACTGTTGAGACCTCGGTCGAGGTGGAAGTGACCTCGGTCGAGATGATGGAAGAATCTGCAGAACCGGAAGAGGCAGATGCAGAAGACTTTAGCCAAATTACTGAGATTATGGTCAAGGTGGAAGAAAGACCAGCAGAACTGAGAGAGATTTCGTGGGTGGATTATCAACCCAACACGAAACTTGCCTCAAGCTTTGGAGAACTTTGCAAGGTACGTTCTCCTACTTCATTTGAATTCCCTATTAATATTTCTGAATTTTTCAGGAATGCACCGGAAAGTTGGAGGTCTCTTCCGAAAGAACCTCCTAAAATCAAGATGAAGTCTTCCTTGAAATTGTTGGAAGAAGAAGCTCCTTGGATTATAAGGAGTGGAGTTTGCAAACACTACACCGCTAAGTCGATGAAGTATCTCTTGTTCAAGTATGGGGTCCCTCGCATGCTCAGGACCCTGTACCATCCCCAAGCTATAGATGGGGAAGCTGCTATGATTCTCGAGAAACTATTTTCTCGATCAAGGAAAGGATGGGACGCAAGGCTAGATTATGTCCCATTGAAGTGCAGGAAGTCTAGAAGGATTCCGGTGAGAATCAAACCGTACAAGCTTGTACGTGGGAGATCTTACCATTTGCCGGTGAAATTAGGAACCGGAACCTCTTTGGAAGAATTTTATGATGGATGTGATGAGCACTCCATGGTGTTCAAGGTACATTGAGTAATTCTATGGAGAAGGGTCCAGCTAGCGACCTTAAATCAAGCGCTTCTTGGGAGGCAACCCAAGGTGTTGCTTTCTTCTCCCTTTTCTAGTTTAGATTAGATAGTTGCTTTGTTTTTGTTTTCCTCTAGACAACAACCAGGTATTCCAAAAGGAAGGATCACAGTTCAGGAGCTACACTGGAAGAACAAAATTTCGAGAAGTTTAGAAAACGAGCTTTATTGATATACATCTCGGGTACTGTCAGAACGCCTCGACCGAGATGTGCTTCGCCAACCGAGATGGTCTTATCTAGGAGCTGTTTCTTACTTCTTCATGCAGTTTAGCTATGTTCGGTGAGTATCCTGTCCTTAGACTTATTTTGACCCACTGGGACAGTGTGTCCCAAGTATGGGGTGTTCAATGATGTATTATTCGACTTATGATGTATCGGATATTTTCATATTTATGCTTCATTCTGCATTTATATGTTTATCTGAGATTGCATGCATACTTACAGGTTATTTGATTGAGAAAAACGTCGAAACCGAAAAAAAAAAAATGGATTTAAAAAAATTTTTGACCTCGACCGGGACAGTTCTGGCAAAACGAGGTGTTTCACCTCGGTTGAACCAAGAACATCTCGACCGAGGTGGGTTAACAGAAAGTTTTCGAAAACGATTTGTGTTACTTATCTGGATATGATCTCAGTGAAGATTTTGTTTACCGACTGGATTTAAATTCTTTATATGTTTGAAATGTTTTATGATATGTTTAAGTTGCTAAATGCTTTGTTTGAAATTATTGGCATGTTTAATACCTTATTTTTATCCAAATTATGTTGAATTTGAAGGTTGACACCGCAGCATAAGTTCTCTCACGTTCTTCTTGGAAAGACCAAGGCAATTCATTCTCTTCTTCTTCTTCTTCTTGATCATGCTTAGCCCCTCATATACATTTTGCCTCCCTTTACCTATCCGGGAATTTGGAAGCAAGCAAAGTGGTGAAAGCAAGTTAAAGTTGAGAAGTGGGCTGGAAGTGGAAGTGTTAGAAAGCAATAATAGGTTTGGGGAAGTCAATCATGAAGATGAGTAACTCGGCACCATTCACATAGCCGGGTGTTTGTGTCTTGCCAAAGTCGGATTGAGCGATATTCCTAACGGGTCATGGTATGTGCATCAAGGGTTTGATGCATCTCGAGAAATTGATGATTGCAGATTTCCTAGGCTTCGGTTATTGTGCACCTCTGTCCATGCATCCCAAAAAGTAAAGTAAAAAAGAAAAAGTGTGAGATAAGCAAAGCTTATTGGTGGAAGATGTTGCAAGTCGAAGTGAAAGTGAAGTTCATCCTTTTCCCGGATTCTAGCACCACATTACCTTACATACATCCCTACCCTACACGTTTCTTGACTTTTCTTTTGGGAAGCCCTTGAGACCTTGAGCTTGTTGATTGACTTAGCAGTTTAAACTGGATTATACATGATTAATTTTGATAATTATGATTTATTATGCATTCTATGATTTTATGCAAAGATGAACAACTTTCTTATATTTATAAAATGTTTTGATCATATTAAGTTTTTAATTCCAGGAAGTATTCTCTTAGAGTGATCTATGATAGTTGCACACCATAAAATGTTTTTGAAAGACTTTTCATTGATTTTCTTGACTTATAATCCATTCTATCTTGATTTCTATATGAGGAACTTGCTTAGGGACAAGCAAGGGCTAAGTATGGGGTATTTTGATAGCATGAATTATAGTCTATATTTTGGGGTTTGTTTGGACGTTTTATCTTTCATAATCTGCATGTTTGTATGTACATTATGTGATTTTACTACCATTTCATCTACCTTTGCGAGAATCGAGGTCTACACCTAGTTTCGTTGTAATTGCAGGTAATATGGTACGTTTTGCATCAAAAAGGAGCAAAAGGAGTCAAGAGTCATTTGGAGCTACATTCAGGAAGCACAGCCATGGATTAAAGATTTACTTTGGACCAGTTTTGAGAGATTCCACATTCAGTTATGAGTCACCTCGGTTGACCAGAGATTCATCTCGACCGAGGCGATCCAGAGACGCCGACTCGACCGAGGCGAACACCTAGGACGCGGCGAGAATATTTTATTCTTGGCTGAGATCTTTTAAAATTGGAAAGTGATCTTATATTTTTGGGCTGAGCTTCTAGAAGGAAGGAGATATGCAGAATCATATATTTTACCTATATTTATGGGATAATATCTTCTTAAGATTTATTATCTTTGGAGGGTTATTTTTCCTATAAAAAGGGTTGGAATTTCACAATTCCAACATCACGCTATACCGCTGATCAGGGTTTACAAGCGCAGCAACCGCATCCTACTCCAATTTGGGAGAGAGTTGAAGAACCTTTTTGAAGGTTGAAGGAAGATTTGAAGACTATAGCTTTATAGCTTTTTGGAGGGTTTTGTAAGATTGTCTTCAATTCCTTTCCTTGTTGTCTTGTCTTGTTGGATTATTATCCAAGGAACGATTTTGTGTGATATTTGATTCAGTTATTGAAGTGTTTTCATTAAATTCTTCTTTGTTCAAATATTCACCTTCTTCCCATATATTTAATACTTTCATCATGATGATGAGTGGCTAATTTCCTTGTGTGATTCTAGGGCGATTGGCTGAAGGTTGTGGGAAAAACAATGATAGAATGATCTTAATCACAGTAGGATCCTGAAAGTTCGAGTCTTTACCTTAACCCTAAGCATCTCGTTCAGTCGATGAACATCTCGGCCGGGGTGGAATTCTTCTGACCGAGGTGACTTATCCGACCCTAAACTGAGAGTTAAGTGTTAGAGTTTGCCAAATCCTATTCTTATTACACCCTTCTGGTTCAAAGCAAGCCTAGGATGAGACTTACCCGGTAATTCCTTAGTTTGTATACTAACGATCATAAGTGTAGGTAATGAAGGCTTGTCCTTTATTGGGGTTTTAGTGTGCTTCCATCCCATCTTTGTGAGTTAGCCTGAGACTTACCCGGTAAAGGTTGATTCTATTCCCTTAGATGGTGTGTTAGTTTGAGGTAATAGTTCTTTATCTTAATTCCTTGAGACTTACCCGGTAATAGGAGTTACGGTTTAGGATTAGTGCGTAGTGAGACTTACCCGGTGATCTACTCCACTTTAGAAACACCTTCCCCATGCAAAAATCTCAGCTTTGTCCGCTAATCTATAGATCTTGAGTTGGAACCACAACTAGATGCTTTAATCCCTAGAATTGCATGTTTGCTTTATTTGACATCTTATTCATCTTTGATTGTGTTAAATTGCTCTTGTGGTTAGCATTAACATTAGCATACCGTGTTGACTTTGTTTCACCAAGTCCCTGTGATCGACCCCTGGAATTTTCTTGCTTTTACTACGATTGACCCGTACACTGCGGGTTCGCATCCTTGTTTTAAGCTTAAGTCTAGGGTTATAAATTTAAAGCTTGCACACACCGTTTGGAGCGAACAAGTTTTTGGCGCCGTTGCCGGGGATTTGGTCTAGACCGAGCCGGTACGGTTTGCTCTTGGGGCATTTGCCCCCTTTTTGTCTAACCACTCTACTTGAGTGACTTTCGCAGGTTCTTTCTTAGGTATATGCAAAGAACCCGCACTGGGAAGGAAATCGTTCCTTACGATCCCGAACCAGAAAAGACATACAAGAGACGGTTAAGAGAAGCGAAGATGGCCCAACAAGACGATCACGATCTTGCGGCCCAGTTGAGAGAGACGCAGGAGTTGCTACGTCTCAGTCAAGAAGAGCTAAGGCAAGAGAAAGAGGAGAATCAAGCCAGGACTGCAGCAATCGAAGCTGAGATTGCAGCAATTCGGAACCAGATTCAACCTCGACCGATGCAGGATCCAGTAGTTGATCCTCGACCGAGGCAGATTCCAGTACCTGACGCCCCGGCCGATGTGCATCCGCTTCGGATGCCAATCCGAGATGTTCTTCTTGCAGGAATTCCACAAACCCTAGGTCAAAGGATGGACCCTAATCAACAACTGAGGCGTCCAGGAGTGAACCTAGGAGATCCAGCGGATCATGACTACGAACTTCGACCGCAAGTTCTAGCCATGATTCGCCAATGTCAATTCGGAGGGCTGGAGAAGGAGTCGCCGCATCAACATCTTCAAAACTACGAGATCTTGATGGAGACCTTGCGACCTCCCAGAATTGAAAATAACAACTACAAGCTAAGACCTTTCTACTACTCTCTTAAAGATAGAGCTCTTACTTGGTATCAATCTCTTCCTGCAGGAAAGATCAGCACATGGGAAGAGATGACTACGGAATTCTTGACCAAATTCTTTCCCCCCTCAAAGACTGCTGAAATGAGAGGGAAGATCAATGCTTTCATCATGAAGGACAAAGAGAGCTTGTCCAAATCATGGGAGCGGTTCAAGGATATCCTTTTGGATTGCCCACATCATGGGATTCCTGTTAGCATGAAATATTGTGATATTTTAGGCACGTTTATAATCGTATTTGATTCATATTGATAGTCTTCGATGGAGCTTTATGCATATATGAGCTAGTATTACCTATATTGTCGATATGGATGTCTACACGAGTTCTATGTTGATTATAGGTGATTTGGAGCTATTTCCGAACGAAATCGAGCAAGGGAGAGTTGAGTTGAAGTACTTCCAGATTTAGAACACCTTTTGGAAGCAATTTGGAGTATTAGATTGAGGAATGCACGAATGAAGGCAAAAATCACGGTTTGACCCTAGATTACGGCCGTGGATTATGATGCAGAATTCGATGTTCATTCCAGGGGATATTACGGCCGTGGAACACAACCGTATTCCTCTTCACGCCCTAAATTACGGTCGTGGAATCTTCCACGACCGTGATCTTGGCGAATCCTTTCGCCACGTTTCGAAGCCACGATCTTTTGAAGATCGGGCCGGGCCGACGTTTTGCCCTGCATTATAAAAAGGACGGATGAGGCAAGATTCCGTCAGCTCGCCTTATCTCGCTTTACCTTGCTACCTAGCTTACGACATTTAAAACCCTAAGGGGAGCGGCAAGAACGCAAGCTTAGCAAGACACAAACCTTCATTCTTGGAGGTGATTTTTGGGAGATCTCATCGAAGATCAAAGTTCGTGATTGGAGAATTGCTGTGAGCGATCTTCGCGTTGAGGAAGATTGAAGTTCTTGGAGGATTTTGCAAGAAATCTCCTCTTCTTGCTTAGGTTTGACTTAGGATCGGATTGACATCCTGTTTCCTTTCTTTCCTAAGATTGTGATTGATTGTTTGATTTGAATCTCTTGACAAACACTTGTTTTCGATTGTGATTTTGAGATTCGTTTGAAAGATTATTGAAGGTTCTTGAAAGTTTCCATCTTTTATCCTATAAATCTTGAATTAATATCAAATGGCTGTTATTGGCTAAAAACCCTTAACAATTCTAAGGTGAAGGGTTGATAGTTGTGGCATAGATGATGATAGATCGATCGCAAACAGATTAGACCCTGAGAGTTAGAGAAGTGTCGCCGACAACCCTAAATTACGGGTTGTTCTTGAATTCCACGGCCGTGGAACCTCAAGATCCAACCGTAATTTCCATGAGTTTACGAGCCTGCTTTTTACCTTAATCTAAAGTTAAAGATTTGCTTTAGCTTAGCTTAGACTTGTCTTTTCTAGGTGGTAGTGAAGCCTCAACAACCTCTACCTCGATTGTGAGCCTCAACAACCTCAATCGGATAAGTTAGTCTTGACCTTTAGATAGTAGGTTTGGGTATTTGATACTTATCCTTGCTTTTAGAACCTCTTTATATTGAGCCTCAACAACCTGTATAAGGAGTATCTTTTAGGTGAGTTACATAAGGTTTTTGGAACCTCAACCGTACGATTACCTTACATTAGTATACCTTTGCATACCTCTACTCTGTCTTTATATCATTAGTATATCTTGAATCTGTTGTCACAACTGAATACCCGGATCTTTAGGATTGTTGTTTTCCCAATAATTGCAAAACTCCCATATTTATTGCTTGATAATCTGAAATCGAATTTGTTCCCACCCAAATCCCTGTGTTCGATACTCTGGAATTCTTGCTTAGCTACCTCGATCCGTACACTGCGGGTTCGCTGCTTGATTCTAGTTTTATAAATCAAAAACTTATTTGCACACACCTCTAGGGGCGAACAAGTTTTTGGCGCCGTTGCCGGGGATTTGGTTTCGGCCGAATCCGGTTGCCGGTTGTCAAGCTTGGGAGCTTGCTCTTGTTATTTGATATCCTTTTCTTGAGTGTTCTTGCAGGTTTGTGTTCTTAGGTACATACGAAGTTCTTGTTCCAGCAACGGAACAGAGTTTCGCCAAAGAACAAGTTTTGGGAGCTTTTGTTTTTTTTAATCTCTTGGTATGAGTTTTTGAGGCTCTACTAGCTAAGTATGGCTCCATACGATCCAATATGGGTAGCGAAGCATACGGCTAGAGCAGACCATTATGAATACTTGGTAGAGAAATACGCCTTCTATTGGTTTGACAGCGAAAGAGAACGTGAACAAACCATTGAATATGAATTTGCAAAATGGGAAAAGCTGCACTACCCAAAGAAGGTTAAGAAGAAACGTCCCAAAGATGCGGAACACTCGAAACTTGAAGAATTGAAGAAGGAACTTGATATGATCGAAGAAAAATTGAAAGCCTTTAAGGAAGAACTCCAAGTCTCGAGGAATGCTCCTATCAAACCCAAAGTTCCTCTAGAACCTCTTGAAGTTCCCATTGAAGAAGAGGAAGAAGTGGAACACCTAGACCAAATTGCTAATATTGTGGTCGAGATTGAAGAAGAGCCAGTTGTGCTTGAAGAAGAGGAAGAAGTGGTGAACCTTGGCCAAATTACTGAAATTGTGGCCAAGGTTGAAGAAGATCCAGCTGAGTTGGGAGATATTTCATGTGTGGATCATCATGCCAACATGAAACTTGTCCCAAGCCTTGAAGAACTTTACAAGGTACATTCTCTTACTTCTTTTGAAATTCCTATTAAAATTTCTGATTTTTTCAGGAATGCACCGGAGAGTTGGAGGTCTCTTCCAAAAGAACCTCCTAAGGTGAAAATGAAGCCTCCATTGAAATTGCTGGAAGAAGATGCTCCTTGGACTACAAGGAGTGGAGTTAGCAAGCACTTCACCGTTAAGGCGAAGAAGTGTCTTTTGTCCAAGTATGGGGTCATTCACATGACGAAGACCATACATCATCCCCAAACTGGAGATGGGGAAGCTAGGAGGATTCTCGAGAAACTGATTTCTCGATCTAGGAAAGGATGGGATGGAAGACCGAATTATGTCCCATTAAAGCATAGGAAAGCTAGGAGGATTCCGGTGAGAATCAAACCGTACAAGCTTGTACGTGGAAGATCTTACCACTTGCCGGTGAAATTAGGAACCGGAGATTTCTTGGAGGAGTTTAATGATGGATTTAAAGAGCAATCCAAGATGTTCAAGGTGCATTGAGTCATCTATGGACATAGGTCCAGCTAGCGACGTTAAACCAAGCGCTTCTTGGGAGGCAACCCAAAGTAATGAATCCTTTTTCCTTTTCTTTCTTAGATTAGAGTAGTTGTTTTTGCTTGTTTTTCTTCGATACCTTCCGGTATGTTTGTGTTTTTGGATGTCAGGAATAAGGAATAAGCAAGAGAAGATGAGAAAAGTCGAAAAGATTGACGAAACTTGGACTCTTGTCGAGAGCAACAGAAAGTTCCACGGCCGTGGTTTTGGCCGTGGAAATTCCCGACCCGGAAAAAAAAAAAAAAAAAAATTTTTTTTTTTTTTCGGAAAAATTTTCGGCGGAAAGACGTTCCCCTTCTTCGTTCTTTGACAATGATTGGAATATTCAGAATTCCCTATTGAGCTTCTAAAGATTTCCACCACCGTCCGATTGATGATTCGCCTTGCCTGATTCGCCATCTTACATTGTGAGTATCCTTTTCCATCTTTTTTTTTTTCTTCACATTGGGGACAATGTGAGTTTTAAGTATGGGGTGGAGGTATTTGCAATACCATTTACATGTTTTATGTCTTGCATCATATGATTTTGAAAATTCTGAAAATTTTTAAATGTTTTGTGCTTCTAGGATAGATATGATCTCTATGATAACATTTATTTTGTGGAATAGCTATGATAATTTTGATATGCTTGAATTGATTTATGACATATGTGGGATTTGAATACTTTGATAGAACTTCATGCATGTTTGATAATTCGCTTTCATTCTAAATCATGTTGAGTGTTGAAGGTTGAAACCGCATATAAGTTCTTACACTTCTTTATGAAATGATTAAGGCAATTCGACCTTTCTTTCTTCTTCTTTATTCATCTAGCCCCTCAATGAAATAATTGCCCCCCTTTACCTATCCGGGAATTAGAAGGAGTTGAGTATTTGGCATATTTGATGTGGGAGGGCCATGAAAGCAATTTTTTGCATTCAAAGAATAGAAAAAGTTATAGGTTTGGGGAAGTCAATCATGACGATGAGTAACTCGGCACCATTCACATAGCCGGGTGTTTGTGTCTTGCCAAAGTCGGATTGAGCGATATTCCTAGCGGATTATGGTATGTGCGCTAAGGGTTTGAGGCATCTCGCAAAAATGAGAAACGCCAATCTCCTAGGCTTCGGTTTTTGTGCACCTCTATCCATAACTCCAAAAGTAAAGTCGAAAAATGAAAAGTAAGAGCGAAGCTCAAAGTGAAGAGTTGCGGAAACCGCAAAAGAAGAAGAAGGTAGTAGTCCATTTTCCCGGATTTATGCACCACTCTCCCTTAAAGTTTCCTTTCCCTTCCATACTCTAGACCTTTTCCTTTGGAAAGTCCTTAAGATCAAAAGAATGTTATATGGCTTGGTGATCTAAATTGAAGTTCTTATGATTGATTTTGATAATGTTTGAAGGTTGTAATGCTTGTTTGGAAGTTAAATTGTTTCATAAGCTTTCTTTACCTCTTACTCTCTAATTAAGTGCGTGAAAGTTTGAAAACGAATGAAGCAAGGTTTGAGAATGATCTATTCTTTAGGAGTCACTTTCATCCAAAAGAAGGTATACATATTTCATCCTAACTCTTGTTTGAAGCTTTTTGAAAGACCTTGCTTAGGGACAAGCAAGTATTAAGTATGGGGTTATTTGTTAGCATGAAATATTGTGATATTTTAGGCACGTTTATAATCGTATTTGATTCATATTGATAGTCTTCGATGGAGCTTTATGCATATATGAGCTAGTATTACCTATATTGTCGATATGGATGTCTACACGAGTTCTATGTTGATTATAGGTGATTTGGAGCTATTTCCGAACGAAATCGAGCAAGGGAGAGTTGAGTTGAAGTACTTCCAGATTTAGAACACCTTTTGGAAGCAATTTGGAGTATTAGATTGAGGAATGCACGAATGAAGGCAAAAATCACGGTTTGACCCTAGATTACGGCCGTGGATTATGATGCAGAATTCGATGTTCATTCCAGGGGATATTACGGCCGTGGAACACAACCGTATTCCTCTTCACGCCCTAAATTACGGTCGTGGAATCTTCCACGACCGTGATCTTGGCGAATCCTTTCGCCACGTTTCGAAGCCACGATCTTTTGAAGATCGGGCCGGGCCGACGTTTTGCCCTGCATTATAAAAAGGACGGATGAGGCAAGATTCCGTCATCTCGCTTTACCTTGCTACCTAGCTTACGACATTTAAAACCCTAAGGGGAGCGGCAAGAACGCAAGCTTAGCAAGACACAAACCTTCATTCTTGGAGGTGATTTTTGGGAGATCTCATCGAAGATCAAAGTTCGTGATTGGAGAATTGCTGTGAGCGATCTTCGCGTTGAGGAAGATTGAAGTTCTTGGAGGATTTTGCAAGAAATCTCCTCTTCTTGCTTAGGTTTGACTTAGGATCGGATT